>JADLZK010004359.1:0-61805 GCA_015847255.1 Hyparrhenia diplandra | reverse complement strand
CCCAGCCATGCACCAGAGTCTCTGCTCATTCTTCAGCTCACTCCAAATCATGCTAATCGAAGGTGAAGCCCCCTCAAAAACACATGCATTCCCTATAGTCAGCATCACAGCCTTCATTTTTATCTGTTTATCAGTTTATACATTGTGTTGTATTGATTTAGCACCTTTTAAAAATCCCTATACCAGGAGAGCTAAAATAAATGTTGGCATTTAGCACTTTTCTAAATTCCATATATCAGCAGAACTAGAATAAAAAATGTATGCAAATCCTATTAAAAATTGAACATAGCCTTCTTTTTGTTTATTGCTATTTTGCAGACAGAAATTGTTCCTGCAAAGTACATCATGAAAACGGATGACGATGCTTTTGTTAGGATCGATGAAGTGATCTCGAGCCTGAAGAAGAGCAATTCCAATGGCCTTCTTTATGGCCTTATTTCTTTCCAGTCTTCACCGCACAGAGATAAGGGTAGCAAATGGTTTATCAGTCGGAAGGTATTGCCTACTCCATTTATCCCATATGGAGATTTTGTTTGTTTCAATTGCTTTTCTCACCCATGAGAAATACAGGAATGGCCTTTCGACATGTACCCGCCATGGGCTCATGGTCCTGGATACATAATCTCACGTGACATCGCTAAGTTTGTAGTCCGAGGCCACCAGGAACTGACTCTTCAGGTAACCAGCAACATATTCACAGGTTTCTCATAGTGATATTTGTTAAGGAGCATTGATGCAACTCTGGGTTGATCTTGCTGCTGTCTCAGCTATTCAAACTTGAAGACGTGGCAATGGGGATTTGGATCCAACAGTACAAGAACAGTGGGCACCAAGTAAACATTGTGACTGATGACCGGTTCTACAATGAAGGCTGTGATGCTGACTATGTCCTTGCCCACTACCAGACCCCGAGGCTTATGATGTGTCTGTGGGAGAAGCTGAAGACGGAGTATCAAGCTATATGCTGTGAATAGCATCCAAATTGCAAGTAGGAGGCGATAGAGGAATGGATAGGCTAGCCTTGGTATTGAACAAAACATTGGCAGAGATTTTGACGCTGGGTGGAAAATGTTGGGACTATGCGCAAAAATCCTGTAACACACTTTTGTGTTGTGGGTTCATGTTCTTGGATTTTGGTGGAAAATGTTAACCCATGTACTTAGATGGCTGTTGTAAAAAGAGTGTTGTACTGTTGTAGGACATATATTTGAGAGTTTCCACAATGCTGTTGGTCTTGCCGTGCGGACGACTCGGAATTAATAACCAATCTGACGTGCGTAGTAAATTGCATTTTATTTTGTATTGCTGTGTTAGTAATGTAGGGACTTAGGGCATGTTTGGATTGTGGGACTAGGGATTAGAAACTAATAGGGACTAAAAATTAGTCTCTAACCCCTCACAAGAGTCTAGTGAAATTGAGACTAATTGAAACTAAAAATTAGTCTGTCCCCATGTTTGGTTATTTAGAGACTAAATGAGGACATGGGAACCAAACAGGCCCTTAGTCCACGCCTAAGCAATTAAGCATAACATTTCGTTGAGCTTTTTCTCTCTGCATGCAAAACTGTCACTATGAATCGAGACCCAACCAATATGCTTTAGACTAGATATGACTGAAGCTCTTGGATTTGCATGGTTGTGAAGAAGTGGGATTGATTTGTCAAGGACAGTGGCGCCTCTATGATCACAAGGACCGTAGCTAGCAACCTCATTTTCGTAGTTATTGGCTAGTACGGATTAACATTTATGCAGAAAGCCATAAGTATCCGTTGCTGCAACAACGCCCAACTGAAAAATTGTTGTCAAAAAAAAAAAAAAAACGCCCAACTGAAAAATAAAAATAAACCACTGGCAGGTAAGCGGAGCGGAGGGACTAGGGCTGACAACTACTCCACGGTATTCTATTTTTCTATATAAAATCAATGAAAATAACAATTCATAGTCAAGTCACACTTAGCGGCTAACATTATACCGGTTCCATTGTCCGTCTACACGTAGTTTCAACCACCTAATCCCATTTTCTAGGGACTAATGCGATAGCTGATGTGTATTTTTCGTCTATATCAACTGCATATGTCAATGACATATATGACCAATCCACCTCATTTGATAATTGATATAGCAACTTAGGTGGTGGTGGTATAGACGAAAATTAACTTCAATTGCCTAGAGAATGAGAAGAAAAAGAAACTTTTTTTTTTCCTTCTTGTTATGTTATAATATACTTTCTCCCTCGCTCCCCAAATGAATATAATTGTCATTTTTAAGGAGTCGAATAATTTAAACTTTGAACTTTGAACTGGAGTTAAAAAACATTATAGTACAAAAGTAAATATCATTACATTATTACTTATGGAATATATTTTATAATAAATATAAATATATTTAGAAACGTAATGTTAACACGAGCCCTTGATCGTACGGCCAGGAGCGAGCGTGAACCCTATTTGATCGGGCCCCACGGGCGAGGCCGCAACGCCGCGATAGGCGCTTCCTGTTTTGCTTCTTCCTCCGTTCCATTCCATCCCACCTTTCTCTTGTTCCCATCTCGATTCTCTCTCTCTTTCCAGCGCGGATCTCTTTTTCGGCGAGGGAGGAGAGGGACCAAGGAGGAAGCGCCCGCGGAGAGGGGGAAGAGATGGCGCTCGCTATCCTGGCGAGGCGGCGGGCGGCTGCGGCCGTGCTGCGGCGGCCGCAGGCGGCGGCGGGGGCGGCCGTGTCCGCCTGGAGGGCGTACGCGGCGGCGGGCGAGGAGAGCGACGTGGTGGTGGTGGGCGGCGGGCCCGGAGGGTACGTCGCGGCGATCAAGGCCGCGCAGCTGGGGCTCAAGACCACCTGCATCGAGAAGAGGGCACCCTCGGCGGGACCTGCCTCAACGTCGGATGCATCCCGTCCAAGGTGATGACCTAGTTCGCCGTCTCCCTCCCCTACCCCCATTGCTGGTGCTACACCAATCTCTTCGTTGCTACGTGATGATGTATCGTTTGGGGTGTTAGATCTGTGAGTTTGAGAATCGCGGATGATTTGGGGTACACTAAGGTCATATAGGTCATATGGTGGTGAACCTAACCTGTCAGGTCCTTCATGATGCTGTTGCTTGCGCGTGTGCTTCAACTTTGTTTGATCCTGAGACTGAGCTTTCTACACTGCTATTAGGATTTCAGAAGCAGTTTTTGTTTCACAGCATTAGTTGTGAAATACTCTGTGTCCCTCTGCGCGCATGATGACACATAGATTTTTGTTCAAAATCCACTGTCAAGTATATTGGTATTAATCATGAATCAGTCTCCCGTTATGTTTAGGTGTGTTCAGTTTGTCTCTGCTATCCATTTGGAATCTCATGCGAACATGGTTTTTGAGGTGTTGCCTAGGCGTTGAGGCATACCCAGGCACCACCAGGGCACCACAGGGTTTTAGTTAAGCCATATTGCCTAGGCGCCACATTGGTATTAATCATGAAAAACCATGTGTGTAGATATTTTTAAATGCTTGTGTAATTGTGTTTCTTTGAAATTTGGTTTGTTGGCATCTGCTTGGTGATACATTTTTTTTGTACAGCATTGCCTATTATTTTTGTGTGCATCACCCAAACGGCTCAAGAACAAATATTTTGAAATTGTTTGATGTGGTGGATAGAAGCGCTTGGGGCTAGCTATCAGCGCCCTGAAACCATGCGTGACCTTTGATTTTTTTTTTTCTATCTACCATCTTTACCTTTTTTCTTATGCCTTTTGGTTTGTTGGTCCTTTGCTTGTTTCATAAATTTTCATCTACAGCCTATCCCAACTATTTTTGGGACTAAAGAAACGGTTCCGAACAAATGTTTTGTTGTTGTTTAATGTGCTGGTAATCAATGATTTGCCAATAGGTAGGGTCAGCATAACTACCATCTATTTTACTATTAGTTTTGAATTGGGTGATTACTTCATTTTGGTTGCATTTTCAGTATTTATTTTTTTATGGTTAAAGAATTGTTATATAATTAGTTACAAACTATGTGCAACACTTTTTGTGTTGGAACTTTTGGCAGCATTTTGTCACACCATATGGCCATGGCCGGTGAGGACAGAGGCAGAGATCAAGAGATCACTACGTTGTTTTCTCTGTTTTTCTTTCTATACCATTGCTTGCTCAGGGCCCTTTGAGACTTGTAGATACAATTTGGAATTCCACCAGGGTCCTATGTTTCATGGGCCCAATTGTTATTAGAAGCATAGTTTGGTTCATCTTTATGGTTTGTTTGTTTACTACCGTAGGCATATAAAACAGGCTCAAAGCAATGTTCCTCATCCAGGGAATGTGGAAACATTCTTGCTGCCACCTTGTACAAAACCTTCCATAAGTCAAGTTTCTCCTATCCCATCGGCGTGGAAACTTTGTAAACCTTTGTGATTTTAGGTACATCAGGTCACCCTAGGGAGTTGCACTATTAAGATTTAGAACGTATTCACTCTTTCACAATTTTCTGTCTTAACAAAACCCTTATTCACTTCCCTGGTGTGGGTTGTGTGTATCTTCATGGAATTTTTTTAATTTTTTTTTTTTCTTGAATGCGCAGGAGAGCTGCGTATCATTGTATTAGTAGAAGAAAAAAGGATTCATACATAGACCCAAACACACACACACCACCACCACCACCACACCTCCCTGATATCTTCATGGAAAATTGACTGGGTGTATTTCATCAACTCGGCTAACTATGCAGTTTAGCATAAATGAAGTGTTTTCTGTTCCTCACTTTTTATTTGCACAGTACTGTTCATGTCTATGTATCTTATCATTGTATTGAAGACAAGCTCTTTAGAGATATTTAAGTCGATAGTGTTCATGAGATCATCCAGAGACATTCTTCATTTTTATGGTATAAGTGAATTACATGCCATCTAAATTTTTTGCTTAGAGGCTTCCACCCAATAACTTGAATGTAAGATTATATTGTAGTATTCCTTGGGATCATCATTTTAATGATGTGCATTTCCTTCTTCTTTTTTGAATTTGGGATGAGCATATTTTATCTTGGATTTATACATCCTTTGTAGTTCTTGTATAACTGCACCTTGTTTACTTCAGTTTTTTGGCATTATGGACCATTTTCATTTAGGGCACTTCTGATTTTATTCATGCTTTACTTTACTTATTTCAGGCTCTTCTGCATTCATCACATATGTACCATGAAGCAAAGAGTTCTTTTGCACACCATGGAGTTAAATTTTCAAATCTGGAAGTGGACCTCCCAGCCATGATGTCTCAGAAAGACAAAGCTGTGGCAGGACTAACAAAAGGAATTGAAGGGCTCTTTAAAAAGAACAAGGTGACTTATGTCAAAGGCTTTGGGAAATTGGCATCCCCCTCAGAAGTGTCAGTTGATTTGATTGATGGTGGTAGCACTGTTGTCAAAGGCAAAAACATAATAATTGCAACTGGGTCTGATGTAAAATCACTTCCAGGGATAACAATTGATGAGAAGAAAGTGGTTTCATCTACTGGTGCACTGTGCTTGTCAGAGATCCCGAAGAAACTGGTGGTAATCGGAGCAGGCTATATTGGCCTTGAGATGGGTTCAGTCTGGAACCGCCTTGGTTCAGAGGTCACTGTTGTTGAATTTGCGCCGGATATAGTACCATCAATGGATGGCGAGGTCAGGAAGCAGTTCCAACGCATGCTAGAAAAACAGAAGTTCAAGTTCATGCTCAAGACAAAGGTTGTTGGGTGTGATACCAGTGGAGATGGCGTAAAGCTGACACTTGAGCCTGCAGCTGGTGGTGAGCAGACCATCCTTGAAGCAGATGTTGTCCTCGTCTCTGCTGGCAGAACCCCATTTACTTCTGGGATTGGGCTTGAAACTCTTGGTGTTGAGACAGACAAGGCTGGCAGGATCCTTGTTGATAAGCGCTTCATGACCAATGTGAAGGGAGTCTATGCAATTGGGGATGCCATCCCTGGTCCCATGCTTGCCCATAAAGCTGAAGAGGATGGTGTCGCATGCGTAGAGTTCATTGCTGGAAAGGAGGGCCATGTTGACTATGACACAGTTCCTGGTGTGGTCTATACGCACCCAGAAGTTGCATCTGTTGGCAAGACTGAGGAGCAGGTGAAGGCTCTAGGAATTGCCTATCGCGTGGGCAAGTTTCCACTTCTGGCTAACAGCCGTGCGAAGGCCATTGATGATGCTGAGGGGGTAGTTAAGGTGATTGCAGAGAAGGAAACCGACAAGGTTCTGGGTGTGCACATAATGGCACCCAGTGCTGGTGAAATCATCCATGAAGCTGTCCTCGCCCTGCAGTATGGAGCATCCAGTGAGGACATTGCTCGGACATGCCACGCACACCCTACCGTGAGCGAAGCCCTCAAGGAGGCTTGCTTGCAAACCTTCGATAAAGCAATCCACATATAATTTCTCATTAGTTTCTTTATCATCCAAACTGGTGGCTCAACAAGATCCAAAGTTTTGTGGTAATTTTGGTTCTGTTGGAACAAAAGGCCCCTGATTGCCCTTTCGTTTTGTTGGCGATACTGTGAATTGACCCTCTGCCAAGTTGCCCACATCTTATAGCCGTTTATGCTTCCTTGGCTTGGCTTATCCATCCAAATAATATCCTGAACTATATTTGCTGTTTATGCCCATGAACCATTGTTTGATGGATACATTTCTGACGTTCTAGTAACCTTTGTGTCTAAGTCTCACGGTATTTCCGTGACTGTTGCTGGATGTTTGTGCCTTGATTTCTTTCTGTTGTAGCATTTGTTTAGCATCCTTGTGATGATATAAATGTGATTTTGTTGCATCGCTGAGGATTGAGGAACATGATACCAGTGCAAGCAGTGCTACACACACTCAACCACGCATCGTTTCTCTCAGATGAATAAAGAGTGTATCCTCCATTTCTGTACGGTCCACATATCGCGAACCGGCATAAATGTTTGCATCAAGCTCGTGTTCATCTGATAACAATGATGAGGTTTTTTCGTTCGGCATTGAGTGCCTCATGGCTCATGCTTTGCTTCCCGCCAAGTAGGATTCTGGTAAAATTTTACTGACAATGATAATGCTTGGGACATGCTCCCAAAAAGAATATTCAGTGGTTATAATGAGGGAAAAAATACCATGATTAAATAAATGACAAAAAAGCAAGAAGCAGACTTCCAACATTTGACATATTTGAATTCACTCTTGTATTATCTTCCCTTTGGATACATTATTTGGCCACATCCAGAATGGCGTTACACAATCTTTACATCTCTTGTGCACTGTGATGTCGATTCACTGGCTTCACTAGAATGAAACTAGAGTTATCGTTATCGAGTACTGAACACAGGAATGACGCTGTTAAGCCTGAGGAATCTTGCTATTACGCTCCTTGGCAAATGCGGCAAAACGTTCTAGACCTTTGAGAAGCAAGCTTTCCAGAAACGGTTTCAGTGCCTGGTGAATCATAGTTGGATTGGTCAGTCAAGGATTTGCTATGCAAGCGTGTAAGATTTATGCATATGCCACTTACTGATGCAACTGGGGCCAAAATTTCAGGAACTTCATATGCCACTGTCAGCTGCGTTTAGTAATGAAAAAGAATATCATGTTTTAAAGAAACATATGACCTGAAGTTAAAAACAAAACCCACAGGGCTGAATACTCACTTGTACTCTACAAGAGGATGAACTTTTGGGGAAGAACCGGACAGCACCTCTGCAACAAGCAAAATTGGTTACGTTTAACTTCCAGGGCGTCAAAGCTTCAAAAAAAGGTCAAGCACTCAAAACCACAGGCTACTCACAAAATTTATTGTACTGAGCCCAATCAAGTGAAGAAAAAATGCTGCAGTCAAATGGAAAGTACTGAGGACTAATTTATGTATGCAATAGCTGCAGATTCTGTAATAGTTACCTATTACCAAGACCTTCAAGAGATCGCCAGTGGATCTTCTGGTTTTTAATAGGCTGACACATGAAGTAATGTCAATGAATGTTCACATATAAGCTGACAGCAGCATTGTAATAGCAGATACTTACTGTCATGTTACGTGCAAGCCATGAAAATTCTACATTCCGCCCAAAGACCTCGTACTTCAGAGTCCACCGTGAAAGATCAGGTTTATCTTCAAGGATCTGTAAATTATATTTGCACAAGTATATGTGTTAAAACTACACAAACTTAATGTAGCACTGTTTGGGGAGGTTCTGCGCGAGGTAGGAGGTCAGGTGTGAACCCCACAAGCACAACATATGCAAACCCAAGCATTAGTAAAGGAATCAGCGCACATTAAGCATGTTAACTAAAATGGAGGAAAAACACACTGAAACCATATTGACAATGCCACAAGGGACAACCAAAAAGAAAGAAATCTAGTACTGAGGCCAAGAGAAAGATCTATGCATCATACAGTTCATGTAGATTTTGTACTAACAAGTATTTATTATTTTGAAAAAATTGTAAACAGGGAGGGGCTTTGGGCCTCCCCCCAACTCCAAAAAAAATGTTAAAACAGTGATTTTTGTTTATTTTTTCACCATATGTTCACAGCACCTCCTCTAATTTGCTCCAGAAATAGGGGTAATATTTATTAAATCTTGACAATTACCTTGACAGACGAGATCCATGGCATCCACTGAGGAATGGTCTCCCGTTCTGAGTAACACTGATACGCCACCGAGCATGGAACATCAACTTCAAGCTCAGTGCTGTTCCGAAGACAACAATCAGTCACATAATCATAATTAGAGGGAAAAATAATGAATGAACTTCTATGAAACGTTAAAAAGGCAAGTTCAGCAAGCTATTCACCGAAAGGTGCTATTTGCTGAAGTTTTCAGATACAAGGAGACTCCAGTACGAGTTTATGTTTGGGAAGGTTTTTTCTTAATCAAGACTCATGCAGTCATGCATAACCCAGTACTCAGCAATCACCTATATAACTATAAAGCAGGGAAAAGTGACATTTCCTCTGCATTTTGAACTCTGACCAGACTCATTATGGTCAGATTTATAAGCCTTGCCAATTGCGAGTCAACATTTATTGCATCTAGCCCCGTAGGGCCGTAGCATAATTACAGGGTTTTCTGGATCACACATTATATGGAATCCGTGATAAGAATCATCTACAACCTGGGCCCTACAAAATCCAGCCTTTTCAATGGAAACCATCATTTCTTGTGGCCGCCATGAGAAATACTCATCAGAAGATTACACAAGCTATTCACTCTATGGGCCACCGTTCGTAGATGTCAATACTAAACTTCACCCAAATTCTCAGTTCGTGCCCAGTATAAAATTCATTGGACAAAAATAATTGAGCTTCCCTTCAAGTAAACATGGTTTCTGGTGTACTAATCAGCAAGCAAAGTAGCTCAATCAGCTTGGGAAATGGGGAGATTTCTCCAGGTGAATCGGTAGGCAGTAACAATGGGTGACACACACAGGTCAAAGCTAGGTTGATACTAATTCAACCGAAAAACTCGAGCACTTTTTGGCACGCCCTGGATCCGGTAGAATCAGAGACCAAGAAAGAAACGTACGTGCACTCCTGCCAGTCCATGGCGACAGGAGAGAACAGGGCAGGCCTTGCGCTGCCTCTTGCTCTTGTTCTTGCCATGCTGCTGACGCTGCTCGCCTTTCTCTCCCATCTTCGCCTCATCCACCACCGGCTGCCGCTGCTGACGCACAGCACCTTGCTCTGCGATGGCCTCAGGGCCAGCGACGGAGAGGACGGGGCAACCGCCTCGAAGCTCGCCTTCCCGGCGGCTGGGTGGTAGTACAACGCGGCTCCCGCGGCCATGGCTGCTGTCCTCTCCTGTGAGCGCGTGCGGCGCACGTGGCTGTATTGTATTGGTTGGTTCTGTTGGTTGGGCAGCCGCTGTCTCACGTCTGACCACAAGAATAATATTCAACAATGGTATTCATTCGCAATTTTGGCGTCCAGAGGTGGCTCAGCCTAAACTCACTCATTGCTGATGAGATGATTAATCATCAGCTCGTGGACGCTATCGAGGGGTAGCATCTTCTCAATCACATGATGATTGATCAACAGCAGAACAGCCTCATCATAAACATCAACACATTGAAAGCATGGTCGTTCATTTTCTTATGCAAAAAGATGAGAAAAAGGTGAGGGAAAAAAAAAAGGAAAATCTTATTGTTATTATAGACTCAAAGTTTCAGAGATTCCCAGTTTGTCCTCAAGCTTTCTGAACCCTCTGCTGTGCTGGTCCATCAGAGTTTCCCGGTTTCAGAAATGTTGCCAAACCCAGCCTCACCAATCATGAGTACAGATCGGTATATGCAGTTATGCACATGCATGATGCATCTTCATGATTCGTAACCAACGCATTATATAATTCTATTCTAAAAAAAAAATCAACAGATTGAATGGGACTGTAAGGCATTGACAATTTAGAGTCTACCATTATCTCAAAAGAATGTCTACAACAAAGGAGGGGGGAGAAAAGGCCTCCAAACATGGTACATTTCAGTCCTACACATCGTCCTCCCGCATATCTGTTTTCCGTTTGGCGATCATCGACAGCCGGGCATCCCGCTCGCGCTCAAACTCGCGGTAATCGGTTCGCTGCAGGAACGATTGTTTGTCGAGGTACTGGTTCGAGCTCTTCTTGTAGGCGTCCAGCTCTTCCTCCAGGCCTCGGTTCTCTTCCTTGTACTCTCCCCAGTCTTTCTTCGTCTTGTCCAGGACGCTCAGCTTCTGCTTCTTCCGTATTTGCTCAAGAATGCTATCAACAGCTGATGGGGCGGCCCCAGCTGCCTTGGCCTTCTCGATTGCCTCCTTTGAATTAGCATCAACCAATTTCTTGATTTCAATGTCCTTGCCAGCAAAGTCCCTTACCTCAGTGATCTGTTAGATCATGTGAAAGTATACAAGTTAAACCTTCTGACATTAAAACTGACAAATATATTGCAAAAGCAGTCGAGTTTGACATCTATATCCACAACTATGATGCCAGGGAGTGACCATATTTTTGTGCTATACTATAAATTTATTGGTGTTTTGAACTTTTATAAACCAGTTGCAGTTGAAATGAAATAAATAAATTGAACTTCAAATGACACTAGACATGTGAAAAGACATTTGGCTACAGACAAACCATGTGTTGTCACATTTTTTAAAAAAAATTTTATTTACATTATCCATAATAACAAAAATAAAAGTTTTGTGATGCTGACAGTTTGGATTTACCTCCACTTTCCCTCGTCCAGATGCCACAGCTGCGGCATTTTTGGCAGCTGCAAGAGCCTCAGCTGCAAGTTTTTTGGCATCCTCGCTCATTTCATGCTGTGTCTGTTGTTGCCCATTTTTCGATCCTTGATTGACAGTACATGCCTTACTTGGTGAAAGGCCTAGAACAGTCATCCAATTCTACAGAAAAGAATTTATATTCCAAAATGTAAAGATAACTGTCAAATATCAACCAACAGATATTGTCAAAAATCAATTCTAAACGCTGCTAAGTTCATAAAACAAATATTGCTCACATTTGTTGGCTTATTTTTCTTTTCTTTTGCTGTTGTACTGAGCTTCGCCATTACAGGTTTGGGCATCTTATTAGGCAAACCACTGTTCATTTTCTTCCAAATGTCCTCTACACGTGATTTTGCATCTGCAAGGAAAGAAAAGATTCAGGTTGTGTGCTAAAGAAGCATTTGTTAATACTATAATAATTAAAGGACGTGCATCGTGCATAATAAGTATAAAACATGTATGACATGTAACACTGTGATGTCTAGAACTAAAAATATGGTGTATGTGTATCACAAGTTCATTCATTATCACATTTGCCAACTTGAGCGAACAGGCATCCTATACAAGCCCATGTATGTTGTAGAAATCATGTAGATTTGATTTTCCTTCCAGAAGTCCCTAAAAATGTTTTCTATATACCATAAAAGAAGATCACTAGGAATAGATGCATACTAAACCTAGAGTAAGGTGGATCCTAATTCATAACATCTATTTAAACAAACAAAAGTCACCAAGAGGCCACAGTGTGCTGAACTTTGCAAGAAGCATCAATCATGAATGGAAACACATTGCAGTATGAATATGGTTCATAGCTTTGTTAAGGCGTGGGCGTCTAGGGGAACGGAGAGGAGATCGGAATAGCAGCAGGGACTGGGAATTGGAACGAAGGGGATAGCGAGGCAATGGTGCGGTGGGGGAATCGCCGGCGGCGGCCGAAGCGTGCGCAGCTACCGTCGAAGAGGAACCCTACCCGCACTGGAGGTTCTATTTTTCTCCGATAAAACTTATTACATTCCCTTAGCCTCCTTTATAGTCCAGGAGCACTTCGTAACAAATAACTATCAGCTCCTAAAAATCTCCCCTCTTATTCTCTTTCTAAAAGCCTATCTGCCTCAGCCACTGCTGTTGGCCGTGGCCTTCCTAGCGCAGCGCCTATATTGCCGTTCCACAAAGGAGTCTGCAACAAGCCTATATGTACACATCACAAATTATCTGACCCAGATATGTAAAAGGTTTGTTTCTGATTCATGTGCACAAAAACATAGCATTATTTTGGAACACAGAGGAACAACTCAAAGCCTGGGTGAAAAAACAGCATACATACCAACATCATGAGAGTCTTGATTTGAGCTACTGGTATTTGCAGGGAGTGCTTTATCTGCAACTGCACCTTTTGACCCTGGATCAGAACACATAACAGAAAATTAACATTCACAGAGCATATAACTGAACAAAGAATGTTAGTTGTGTTTTTAGCAAGAAACAGTTGTTGTCCATTAGGGGTTCTAACTGAATATTAGTTGTGTTTTTAGCAAGAAACAACTGTTGTCCATTCTAACAGAACTATACTCTTTTGTTGAATCTTTTCAGCAAACTCTCAATTAAAATACCATGCATGCATCTTCCTGAATAGTGAGCAGAAACAAACATGTTTTTGACTTAATAAAAGATTAAATAGTAGTGAACAAAAAAATGTGTGCCTCATTTTCATGCTAGTCTAACACCATTGCCTCATTCTCATGAGTAGCAAAAGTGCACTATACAAAGGTCACCACATTCAAGTAGCTTGGAAGTCAAAACTGATTGTATTGGAAGTTATCTGATCAAATCTTTTAAACCTCCATTTGTGAGAAAGGCATGATGGAAATTAACAGGACTAGTACCAACTGTTGGACCATACATTATCCATTATTACAGAGGTAGACATAAAAAATAACTGTCTATTCTAAACCAAAGTATCAAGAGATGCAGAAACCTTACAAACATGTTCTCAGGGGACTGAACAAAAAATGAACTGCATGTTACAACATAAACATCTTGCAATGTATCCCACATACCAAAGGGGTCAGGAACTTGTTTATGCATTTCAGGCTGCTATGTCATCCGACTTACGAGCCTTGCATCAAAATTAGTCATGACATCTGAAAAAGATAAATCTGCAAACATATCCTATCAACAATCCTCTGTTTGTGCCAGAGTTGAAGTATGAGAGTCAGGATGACTCACACACATGTAGGACAAACAAACTGTAGGTACCCTGAGCCGTTAACAATCTAATGGCAAGTTTTGAGCATACATAGATTACCTAATCCTAATGCGACCACTATATTACCAAGGAAAAGCCAAGTAATGAACAGTAATCTTATCCAGCGCCGTACAACTGCGATACCCAGCCGACATATACATGTCACGGATTGCAGAGAGGAAGATCCCTGCACTAAAGGCGGAGTTGGACGCGCCATCTAACTTGTGCCCTTTTCATTTGTTTCCTTCCCCTGCGACTGGCTCTGCGAGGGACTCCAGTCCAATCCCATGGATGCAACCAAGCAAAGCATTCCATTCATGGAGGATTTGTTTGGGGAATCAGTACCTGAGCTACCCCCGTCCCCAGCGGAGCTAGTAGACGCCATCTCCGAATCAATCCCTCGCGTCCCTCCCGGCGGCTGTTGGCTTCGTCTTCGGCTCCGCTCGGGACTCGGGCGGCGGCAGCGGAGGTGTCGCCACAGCAAGACAGAGAAAGGAGAGGACAGAACCAACCGACCGGGGAACAAAAGGTACAAGGCCCATGCGGCCCAACTTCGGAGGCCCATGCGGCCCAACTCCCATCAGCGTAGGCCCATATCTGCCGTCGGATCGAAATCGTTCGGAAGAGAGCTCCCCATCGGAGCTATAAAAGAGTCATCTCTCTCTCCTCCTAAACCCTAGTCGCCGCCCTCACACCAACAGCCAGCCCCACCGCGCCGCCGCAGGGCGAGAAAGCTCAGGTAAGGTCGGGCGGCGGCCGCCGCCGCCGGAGCAGGCCAAGATGCAGATCTTCGTGAAGACCCTGACGGGGAAGACCATCACGCTGGAGGTGGAGTCGTCGGACACCATCGACAACGTGAAGGCCAAGATCCAGGACAAGGAGGGCATCCCGCCGGACCAGCAGCGGCTCATCTTCGCCGGCAAGCAGCTGGAGGATGGGCGCACCCTGGCCGACTACAACATCCAGAAGGAGTCGACGCTGCACCTGGTGCTCCGCCTCAGGGGAGGCGCCAAGAAGCGCAAGAAGAAGACGTACACCAAGCCAAAGAAGATCAAGCACAAGCACAAGAAGGTGAAGCTCGCCGTGCTCCAGTTCTACAAGGTGGACGACGCCACCGGCAAGGTCACTCGCCTCCGCAAGGAGTGCCCCAACGCCGAGTGCGGCGCCGGAGTCTTCATGGCCAACCACTTCGATCGCCACTACTGCGGTAAGTGCGGCCTCACCTACGTCTACAACCAGCAGGCCTAGGATGAACAAGGGAAATGGAAAGTCGTGTGCTAGGTGGTGATAATCTTGTTTTTGTTTTGTTTTGTCGCGTGTTAGTAGTTTCTTCTGTGGAACAGAATACCTGCATCTCTCTCTTGTGGGGATGCCAACTTTTGTTTTGATGATATCATGTCGTTATGGGAACTGTCAAGCACTGTTGAATTCGAATTATGTTTGGGTTAATCTTATACTATATTTTCATGTTGCGAATCTCGGCCCCTGATGGTTGGTAATTTGCGAATTACTGTGAGGAATCGATTGGATTGGATACATGTCACTACTCGATTTATTTCAGTGATGTCATGTTCTATGTTCGCCAGCTGTTATGTCATCGAAGTATCTCTGTGTTTAGCATGTTTGGAGTTGTATTTGTTCAGGGTGGAGATGACTCGGCCGGTTGTAACATGGTGTTCTTGTGCTGATTAGTATCATGTCTTCTGTTTAAAGCCCATGATACTGTTAATCCATGTTACAATCACTATGCCCTGCTGCTCAGCCATGACAAGAAACTTCTCTGAACTGTATTCCTTCTATGGTGCTCGTGTACAATTCATTACGGCACTTCTCATATCGAGAATCTATATGGTTTGTTAACTGGGCGTTTTGTGAGAAGCCCTTTCAAACGGTTCTTTCATGGCATGATTAGTTGTTTGCTCAGCCTAGGCAGGCATGCACCAGGGAACAGGGCATATACCAGACTATTGTTTGGTTACATGCATGCACAAGCAAATTCACAGACGAGATGCAGAATTGTGTAAATGTATGAGAATTGTGTTCCTGTACATCTGCAAGATTTGGTTACCTCCTGCAAGAGGTGAGGATTTGGGATCAATTGCTCATACCTGATGGATGGTTATAGGCTCTGGCATCAATTGAAGAAACATCATATCAAAAAGGGAATTCCTAATCGTCCATTTAACTTTACATGAATGGTTAAAGGATTTGCATTGATAAAAGCTTAATTTTTATCAATATCAATGGACAGTTTGCAAACCGACCGTCAGCTCGCAACTACTATTTACTTGTACCTAGTAGACTAGAGAGGGTACTGCAACTGGAATCAGATCACCTGACGTTGGCTCGTACAGCTGCAGACCCATGGAGGAATAGCTACTCCCTGGTTTTCTGGTTTCTGGTGCTACCTGACTGAACTGAGCGATGGCGTTGCCGAGGGGTGTCGCAGCCTCCTCTGTCCTTGGGGCTGCTACATATGCCAGGGTCAACATCTGTGCCTCGTTGAATTAAATTGTATATAAACTGAGATTGTGGTTCAACGTAATAGTCTGGTGATTGAATGTCTGTCAATTTGAGTCTGATTATTGTATCAATTGAAGACATCTATGATCTATCTCCTGTAATTACTGTGTGTCCATTTGTAAACTCTGAATGGCAACATAATGCATTGATGAATCGTCGCATGTATTCTTCATGTGTCAACAAGCATTCATATAGACTTTGCAAAGAAATGAATCATCACATGTTCGTTAAGCTGCACATCTAAAAGGTCATCAGAACACAAGCTCAATATGACTGATTTGATCCGTCAACACATATATTGTGCTTAGAGCAGCTCCAAGTGTGAGGAAAAAAAAACGAACAATGGACTGTTGTCGTCAAACCATCAACACCATGGGTACCAAACCATGGTTGTCATAAGCTAAAATCCGACTTATTATGGAAACAGAGAGGGGAGAGGGTACTTTTTCTACCGTTATTAGAGGTATCATATATTCTTTTGCTGCAGCTCATGGTTCGCTCCACACCGGAGCTGCCCCTGGAATTGATGTGTGATTGGAAGAGCGGACGACGGCCGAGAGTGCGTTTCAGCGATTGGGAGTGGTATACGAGAGCTAGGGTTAGGATTCTCAATTTATACAATGCATCCAAGATTATCCAATGGCTGAGGATTAACAGGCTGCATCATAAAGACACATTTCATGGACACGATGACCGGTTGGGCCAGGCCGGGCCTGGGCCGTGCTTTCTCGGCCCGTGCCTATGTCGGCCCACCGTGTTAGTGCCAAATAGAAATTTATAAAAGTGAGGTGGATAAGAACAACACCAGTAGTGGGTCGACTTATGGCCAGGAATAGTGCCACCTTGTCCTAAAGATTGAGTCGACTTTTTAGCAGAGCAGTATTGCTGGACATGCATAAAGTATAGAAAAAACAAGCTCTCAACTCACTAGCCTCTAATTCGTCATGCATGCAAGTTAAGGGACCCAGTTAAAAAGGTTGCTTTCTTTCTTACAAAGTGAAGCAGTTGTTCTGTATATTAATATTTTAACGGCGATGAGTCGACTCAATATCTTAGGCCGAATATTTCTTTTTCCTGTTTGAGTTAGTGTTTTCCAATCGATTGAGTCGACTCATGCATGTCCAGCTAAGATGATAGGTCGATTCTGAAACAACCACCGGAGAAGCCCTAAGAAGGCTCGAAAAGCCAGTTCAAAGTGGGGGATCTAGTGTTCGTGAAACTCCAACCGAAAGTTATCCTTCAAGTTCTTTTGGGCCTTCTCCTGTGCTATAGGCCTATAGCTCGGCTTGACAATGTTGCTTAGCTGTAACTTCCTGCTTGCTCAAGTATCCATGTGTATCCAAACTAAGGCCTCCTTCAGATTGTATAGGATGCTATCCCTATGGAAAAATTTCTTTGATATTCTAGCAACCAAAAAGCAAGAAAGGATAAATTCCTGTGAAATTCATATCCTACATTTTTCCTCCATTTCACCCTCAATCCAAAGGGGTAACTCTTCATATGGCAACCTAAGCGCCAGGTCTGAGTCCGACCCGGTGGATTTGGTCGAGCCAGACCAGTTCACTCACGCCGCTGGACGCTCAGGTCCTCGACGGCACACTTCTGGAGTGGACCAAATAGCCTTTTGTTTCGTCGCAGGCAGTTACTTCAGTTTGCCGCCGGCTCCTCCGATCCAGCCTGGCCGCCGGCGATGGGCTGCTCGCCGGAGGGGGCCGCTGCGGCGTGCCCGGACTGCCTGGGGCGCCTTGTCCAACGCGACCTCGCCGGCTCCGGCCTCTCCTTCGTCCACGGCCTCTCCGACACACCGCTCCCCTTCGCCGCCTCCGCCGTCGTTCAGGTCCGCGTCGACTTCCACCTCTTGATCTCTGGGCGCTCTGCTCGGCGTGCGCTCTCGCAATCGTTCCTAGCGTTCCCGTCCGTTCAAGCGCCGCTGGAAGCAGAGTTTTATTGGGCTTCCATTCCTCTGCATAAACCCTTGCTTCCTTTACAAGAGCTATTGCTTGTACTGTACCTTTGTATTAATCCTCGTTTCCTCTCCACTGCAGGTAGCGTCTGATGGAGACGAGCAAAGTAATGGGAGGTATGGCTTTACATTGTTGACTTATGTAAGACTTACCTGGATACTATTGCGATGGGGTAGATGCCGCTATGACAAAATTGTTCCACTCAGATGTACCCATGTATGATGTTAAACTGTTATAATGTCACAACATAGTCCTTCTGTTGAGTCAGGCACGTGAACGAAATGTGCTTCAGTGCAATTCCAACTGCAGTGAGCTCTATGCTTCAAACCATATAATTCTAAACCTCCAACTGAACTGTAGGTGGTCAATTTACAAGTTATCCTGTCAATGCGTCTTCAAACTCTTGTTAGTTAGACTTTTTGATACAATTACAGCCGTGTAGGGTCATCCCAGTTTGACAGCCACCCCACCAAATGTATGCCAGAAATTCTGATTCATAGAAAACAGCCAAATTAGTTACACGAACATAATTTCTTAATTTTTCATATAACAATTACTCACACGTAAAAGGAAACCATAGTGATTACTTGTAAACCATTTGCGCCACTCTGTATTTCTCACAGTTAGTTGGTTCTTTTGAATCTACAACAACAACACAACAACAACAACATAGCCTTTAGTTCTTTTGAATCTACCTGTTTTCCAATTTAATGTGGCTTCCTTTTTCTTCATCTTTGCACTAACTCTTACACAAAAGTAGTGCTGTATATGTTGCAGGCAGGATATCTCCAGTTTTGTTTTAGTGGGCCTATGTGGTGGCAAAGTGCCTTTTAATAGCCAACAATGGTAACTTTCTTACCTGAGGATTATATTATCTTCAAAGGCTCCAAAATTGATCTATCAACATGTACGGATTTCTCCACGTTTTCATTCCCTACAGTGACAACAGTTCCTTGGAGAATGGCATTCATAAAGATCCCCAGGCAGAGGAAACCATATATACTGGTGATAACCAATATACTGAGCAGTCAGATTCCTCATCTTGTATAGAATGCATTGAAGATCGCAAAAGTTCCTCTGGCCCCTGTAAGCAACCACTGGCCATAAGCACTATTACCAAATTAACTCCAGCTTGCTATCTTAGCATAGGCCAGACTTCAGAGGTTAGAGAGCTTATTACAGGTTATCTGACCTCATCAACTGAAGAGTATGTGATTAATTCACTAAATCAGCTATCTGAAAACAAAATTAGTGGATCTGCTGGTTTAGATTTCCTCAGCTTTGTTGGATTTTCAGCATTCGATGACTTGCATACTTCTGGCAGTGTGAGGCATCCCAACATCTTACCAGTGTTAGGTGTTCTAGAAACATCTGATTGTTGCTACATGTTACAACCAAAGGCTCCATACACTTTGGAAAACATTATGCACTACAGTCCAGAGGCATTCTGCTCAGATTGGCATATTAGATTTCTTGTCTACCAGATAATATCTGCTTTGGCATACCTTCATGATTTAGGAGTTCATCATGGCAATCTAAGGCCATCAAAGATCTTGATGTCAGACTCCTTATGGCCTTACCTGAGCATAAGTGATACCTGCCCTGTAAAACACAGTTTGGGTTTTGCCAAGCGTAAATGTTCACCTAATTCATGTTGTTTTATGGAGGACTGTTCCTCAAATGCCATTTATACTGGTTTCAAACTGAAATCATCGTTAGATTGGCATTCTCTCTTTAAGCAATGGTGGAAAGGTGAACTGACCAATTATGAATACCTTCTTGTCTTAAACAAGTTAGCTGGTAGAAGATGGGGTGATCCAGCTTTTCACACTGTGATGCCTTGGGTAATAGATTTCACAGTGATGCCTGATGAAAGTTCTGATAATGGTTGGAGGGACCTGACCAAAAGTAAATGGCGGTTGGCAAAAGGTGATGAACAGTTGGATTTTACGTATTCATCATCTGAAGTTCCACATCATGTTTCTGACGAGTGCCTCTCAGAACTAGCTGTCTGCAGTTACAAAGCAAGGAGGTTACCTAAGACCATCTTGAGATCAGCAGTGCGTTCCGTCTATGAGCCTAATGAATACCCGTCTAGTATGCAAAGGCTTTATCAATGGACTCCTGATGAATGCATTCCTGAATTTTATAGCGATCCACGGATTTTCGCCTCCCTTCATTCTGAAATGAATGATTTGGCATTACCTTCTTGGGCAACATCTGCAGAAGATTTCATCTGTCTTCACAGGGATGCATTAGAGAGCGATCGAGTCTCGCAACAACTGCATCACTGGATTGACATAACATTTGGCTATAAACTTTCTGGGGAGGCATCTGTTGAAGCAAAAAATGTCATGTTGCCCTCTAGTGATCCATCTAGGCCAAAATCAATTGGCCGGCATCAGCTTTTTACAAGGCCTCATCCTAAGCGCCTAGTTAGCACACCTCATGCAGTCTACCACAACAAAATGGACTCTTGTGCTAGATGCTGTGGTAAACAAAGCGGTGCAACAACTGATGCAGTGTTAAATGGTTGTGGATCTCCAAATATGCTTTCAGAAATTGGCTGTTTGGAGGAATTTGAGAAAGCAACTTTGTTTGCAGAGCTTGAATACCAGTTGAATCCAGTCTATGATTATGCTGATGCTGATGCTGATGCTGATCCTTCAATTTGTTTCTCTTCAGACAAGTATTCCAAGAACCAAAATGCAGATCAGATATTGCAGCATGACAATGCATTGCCAGCAGCACCTAACTTTGATCTTGGTTCCTTTCTAGAGTGCTTTGAGTCTGATGATAATTCCCATATAGGTTATCAAGAACTGCTGCTCTGGAATCAAAAGTGTTATTCAGAAAATGAACGCCATGCAAATGATGTATTTTCTATTGGGTGCATTCTGGCAGAAATCTATGTCCAAAAACCACTTTTTGACAATGCCTTGCTATCTGCATACAAAGAAATTGGGATAATGCCTGGAGCAATTCAAGGCCTGCCTTCTCATGTCGCGCTTCTTGTTGAGTCGTGCATACAGAGGGAATGGAAAAGGTAACTTCAGCAATGAATTCTGATGTTTATAGTTCATATCCCACCACTTTGATGATGTTTTGATGGAATTCAAAGACAACTGTTTTTGATACTGATTTGGTGATCTCTTGCAGGAGGCCATCAGCAAAGCACCTTTTGGAGTCATCATACTTTCCTCCATCAGTTCGATCTGCATATATGTTTCTTGCTCCACTTCAAGTTTTGTGTACATCTAGAGAGCGAATCAAGTATGCGGCTAAGCTTGCAAGTGAAGGGGCACTCAAAGCTATGGGAGAATTTTCTGCCGAAATGTGTGCACCTTACTGCTTGTCTCTTGTTTCATCATCTTTGTCAGCCGTTGATACCGAATCAGCCCTGTCTCTGCTTAAAGAATTTCTGAGGAGCTTGACTAACCAAGCAACTAAGGACCTTGTTCTGCCCATCATTCAGAAGATCTTACAGGCCAGTTAAGATATACCAGTAGGAAAGATATTCGCATGTTTTTTTTTCTTGTTGTCAAGGTTTTGGATTATGGAATGTAAGTTTCTTCTTTCTGATGAGTTTTATCTGATGGTGGTTGCTACAGGCACCAGAATATTCACATCTGAAGGTTGCCCTCCTTCAAGACTCTTTTATTCGGGATTTGTGGAAGAAATTGGGAAAACAAACTTATATTGAAAAAATACATCCTTCAGTGATCTCAAACTTATACAGTTCACCTAACAAGATCATCGCCTCTGCTGCATCCACTGTTCTGATCGTCTCAAGTGAAGAACTAGGAATACCAATTACCATTCATCAGGCAAGTCGAAGTGGAAAGATTTATTGGTATAGCATCATAATACTATGCATTATTACTGATGGATGTCTCCACTTTCTCCAGACGGTTTTACCACTGATTCACTGTTTTGGCAAAGGATTATGTGCTGATGGAATCGATACTTTGGTTAGGATCGGTAACCACCTAATACTTTCTTGTTATATTGAAATTATTTAAGAAGTGATCACTACTTAACCTTGCAACTATAGGTGGACTTCTTGGAGAAAATTTTGTTGTAAAGCAAATTCTTCCGTTGCTTTGGAATGTAATATTTTCCTGTATGGACTCATCTAAGATGAGTAAGCCTGAGCCACAGCATAGTTGGAATTCTTTCGCTCTGATTGATAGCTTATCAGCCTTGGAAGGTCTTGTGTCGGTTCTTCCTGTCAAAACTGCTATTAAGGAGCTTTTTCAGGTACTTTACTGGCAAAAACACAGCTTAGCTAACAAACATTAGAATGAGTGAAAATAGATTGCTTATATTGGGTTGAAGCTTAACGAAACTGGAAACCATATTCTTTAAACTAAGTCGAAATCAATTTCAGGTAGCACTGACTTTAACCGTAAATTCAAAGACTACCAGATTCCAATAAGATTTTACTTACCTTTTTGATCCATTGATAGTATTGCTTCTTTTGTTTGTTATAGAAATAAATACAGAATTAGGTCATGATTCAAATCATTCACTACAGAATTCCAGTAAAATTTGAACAAAATATCAAGTGTATATCTGATCTCAGTCATGCACATGCATCATTTTAGCAGTATAGGTAATATTATTTGTGATGTTGTCAAATTTCTGCATTGATTTTAATGCTTAAGTATTCCTTGTGAAGTTTGATGTTGACCATAAAAACTTAATGTCAAAATTTGCATATTAGTCAATTGAAATGCTTTAGTGCCAATGTTCCTCTTCTAAATATGTATGCATTAATTTTAATTGTATCCATTTTCACCCTTAATTGCATTGTATTTATGTATTCATTACCCATTGTATTTCTACTGCATCTGCAGGACCAAGCCTGTGTTTATATAAAAGTTCTTATGCAGATTCCTTTGGATCTTCGTGTGATTCAAGTAATTGAAATTACCTTTTTTTTAGTCTTTTCTATTATTTTTACTTGTACAATTGAAGCTTTTTCACTATCAAAACTGCTTTGTTGATTAGGTGGCTGCTACAGCACTCATTGACCTTTGTCAACGAATTGGACCAGAAAACACTTTTATATATGTTTTGCCACAACTAAAAGAACTTTTTGCTGAACTAGCCTTTTGTCACGACACATCTGGTCTTAACCATCCTACAAAAGGATTTAAAAGTTCTGATGGAAACAAAATTGAGCCAATTAAAGTGGAATCCAGAATTGATCTTTTGTAAGTCAAAAAAGAGTTTCTGTTCTTTGTTATAATTGGTTTTGTATACATATAGTTTTAATAAAGTAAATAATTGTAGGTTGCTGCTATATCCTTTCTTGGCATCACTTGTTGGGATAGAGAAGCTCCGAGAGTCTTGCTCAACATGGTTTCTTTTGGAGCAAGCACTTCAAAGGTTGTACAATTGGAAGGTACCTAACTCTGCATTTTTTCTTTATTTTATCAATTGTTAAGAATTAAGATAGTATCCTTATCATGCTCTGTTACCTTCTAATTTTCATCTGTGCTTTTGTTTAGTGGGAGCCTTCTGGTGATTGTTCTAAGAATGCTGAAAATATGAAAGGCCAAAGGTTTCAGCCTGGCAACTATATGTCATCAGAGTTTGTTCCAACCAAACTGCTTTTCAATGGGGTAGGTTGGTCCATGCCACAATCAGAAACCACAAAAAAAATTGGTCGGAACACTGCAGCTTCTAACCTTGAGAACGATACATCTAGTGATAATTTGTTTACTTCAAGTTCTGGTAATCAACCATGGTTTTGGTTCCCCACCCCTGATAGTAGTTGGGGCGTTCCAGAATTTCTTGGTCGTAGTGGTGGTATGAGGGATGAACTTCCCTGGAAGATTAAAGCTTCTATCCTTTACTCAGCCCGTGCTCACCCTGGTGCTCTGCGGTCATTAGCAGTCCATGATGATGAGTGCACAGTTTTTACAGGAGGAGTTGGTCCTGGTTTTAAAGGAAGTATCCAGAGGTGGGAATTGCCAAACATGAGCTGCACATCTGGTTATTATGGGCATGAAGAGGTCAGTTGTTTTACTGTGAGTTTTAATAAGGTTATTTTCTCTCTTATATGATGGACGATTCTGGTTTGTATCTATAGAAAAACTTTGATTTTTTTTTTTACTTTGCAAAGTAGCAGTTGGAAATTTGTTTAAAACATGATATTTTCCAATGACCAAATTGTTTGTGGGGACCACCATTAAATCCAGGTGGTCTAAGGGGTAACTTGAGCACTCCAGAACTTTTTACTGGCCGCTGTGATGATGGACCTAGGCTTCTTCCGTATCGGTTCTTCCTGGTTGAACCACCATATAGTGAAAATAACTAGGACAACAAGCAGTATTTATATATCTTTTGGGACTAGAAACTGAAACCGAAGAGATTATGGTTGTGGCTTTTGCTCAGAAACTGGCAATCTCTTCTGATTAAGCAAGAAACAGCAAGGTTCCTTGTATCGCATCTACCCCTGATCTTATGGTATGGCTGCCAGGTATCAGCATGGTCACGCTGCTTGGTTTTAGGGCAATCTGAAGTATGCCCATGACGAACATTAGTACTAGGAGGCATGAAAAGGAGAGAAAATGGTAGGCTTTTGGGTGTGAAGACTATCAATGTTGTTAGGTCCTTGTCTAATTTAATACTTCTGTCTTATTTAACTTTAACATGATCTTATTTTACACTGGTAATCACCAAATTGAAATAACAACATAAAAGATGAAGTTAAAGAGTTCTCGATCTACATGGTTTGAATTGTTTCTACTTGTTTGTAACCATTACACCCAGGTGATGGAGAATTTAAACAGTAGGAAAAGATGCCATCGAACATGCTCAAATATATTCAATAAAATTTCCAACAAAAATATATTACATCTTTCTTCATTAAAGAGAAAGTCAAACATTATAAATGTGTGGTTAATATTCTGTGATAGTGATTTTTGACTTGTGCTGCAGAATCTTATGTATTAGATTGCTAGATCTCTCTTTCATGTGTTTTATGTTTGAAATAATCGTCCACTCTTTGTAATTTTGTAATGTTTAATTGCAACCAGTTTGCTCTCCATTTTCTTAATAAGCTCATTTATCTAGGTTGTCAATTCCATCTGTATCCTGTCAATTACTGGCAGAGTGGCTTCTTGTGATGGCACTATCCATATATGGAATGGGCAGACTGGAAAACTCATTGCAGCTCATGCTGAGTCGTCTACAACTTTTCCACTCCAAACCCCATCTATTGAGCAGGCAAACATTCTTAATCAGGATGCACTCTCAGGTGGAATATTGTCAAATGCATTTCGTGGTAGTTTGTATACGACTATGCATTATATGGAATCTGAGGGTATACTTGTTGCTGGTATGGGTAATGGTTCAATCAGGTATTAATCTTGTCTCATCAGTTTTTTTTTTTTTGATTATGTTCTATGAATATATTGTTGAGAAAATATCTTTCCTTCAACTCTACTCTTGGACTGGGGAAGACATGTATGGCGAGCACCCAGCAGGACCTGACAGGATCCAATCCCATAATTAGGCAAAGACATAACAAAGTAGGGGGAAAATTTACTTCAACTTGTTAGGTCGTGATATGCAATACTCCTCCATTCCAAATAATTAGTCACTTTGGCTTTGTCCTAAGTCAAACTTTAACTTTCACCAAGTTTATAGAAATATAATATATACTGACATCTATGATACCAAATAAGTGCAGTCTAAAGACATATTGCATGGTGGATGAAAAGAAACTAATTTAGTTTTGGACCTTTTGGTAATGTTTTGGTACATTTTTTGACGTTTGATGTAGCTATTTTCTTCCCTTCATGTTTTTAAGGAGATTGGCACATCTATGAACTTCTGTATGGTGTTATTGACCACATGACAATTCTTGAGCGTATGACCCAATATGCGATGAAAGATTTTGAAAGTGGCAAAAATTTGGATAATTGAATTTGGAAGTTTCTTCTGGCCTTTTTGGTTTATGGAGCTCAATATGAGTTAACTCCCATAGGCCCATAAAGAGATCCTCCACTTCTTTGGGGAAGGAGCATTTCTGGTTTTGGCGCTCACATTTTCTTTTAGAAAACACAGGAGAGCTGCGTGTCCTTGTATTAGAGAAGAAAATGGTCCCCATACAAGGACTCATCTCATACGGGGACTAAATATGAGAGGTGGTTTTAGCAGCAACACAAAGAAGAACATTTGAGACAAACACAACCTGACCTGACTAGAGCTACAAAGAAAACTGGATTCTACCACCAAGCTCCTAACCTTGCAATTTCTTTGCTCTGGCTAGTCACTAGAGACTATGTTCATCTTTGAACTCCCTCAGAATCGATGAAATCGAAGCTGCAGCACCCTTGAAGACACATGCATTCCTATGCTTCCAGCTGTGCTCTTTCTCCACCCATCTCATTGTCTTGCACCACCAGTTGGCAAAGCTACGCTCATTCTACCTAGGAACAGACCCCAACAATCTGAACCAAACTTATCTTGCCACTACACACGTTGTAAGGATGTGTTGTATTCTCTCATCCTCTTGATCACAAATGGGGCACTTATTCAGATGTGATGCTCACTAAGAGCCGGCTTACTAGGAGCTGATGCACCTCCCTTATTTTGGAGCCTTGTACCGCCTAGTTTGGAACTTCTTGGGGACCACAATAGTCTCCATATCCTGCATTTCCTTCAAGTTTGGCAGGCGGCTTATCATGCTAGCCACTTTTCTCTAGCGGCTTGTTCAATGATCTCGCCAGGCAGGAGACGTTGCATGTAGTTTTCAATATCTGTAGCCTTTGATGACAATTCTTCAAAAGTTATTGGCTGCATACCTTGTTGGTGGTATAGCAATTTGGGACCAGGCTCGATAGGACCTAGGAACAATTGCAAGAATCAAGATGCCTTCCTTGAGCTTTTCTGTAGTACTCAAAGGACAGTAGGAATTCCCGACCTCAGACTCTGCAAAGGGTGGAGAAGTCTATGCCTCCACTGTCCACCACTAATCACAGAACCAGAACTCCAGAAGCGGTTTGTATGTGCATGAACAACTTGAGCTCGGACATGGCCATCTACCTCCAAGGATAGACTTGGTCAAAGTTAGAGAAGTTTGACATAGGATAAACCAAAGTGACATAATTTGGAACGTGGGGAGCAGGAGTTTGGGAGTGTTGTAGTGTTTTTCTAGAAGGATAGTAATATGAAGCTGAGCATAATCCTTTCTCTCCAAATCTTGTTATTTTACTTTATTTGTTCTTGATAAGTAGCCTGAATTAGTATACTAATTATTATTCGTTGCACTTTGGTTGAGTTCTTGCAGATTTATTGACATATCTCAGAATCAGAAGCTACATTTATGGAAGAGCGATACGGCTGAAATATCTTTCTCATCACTTGTGTCAGCTATTTGCTCGTGTGGCTCAAACAAACTTGGGAAAGGAAGCCCAGTGGCTTCATCCTGGATAGCAGCAGGTTTAAGTTCTGGATATTGTCGATTGCTTGATAAGCGTAGTGGGAACATCATTGCAGTTTGGCAAGCACATGATGGACACATTACAAAGGTACACACTCCTAGCCCTCTCTGCAGAATGGTACAAGAAGCTTTAATTACTTTGACATTTTCTGATCTGAATTTTTGTTTTCTTTTTCGAATTTATGCTTATAGCTGGCAGCTCCAGATGACCACTTAATTGTATCAAGTTCCCTTGACAAGACTCTTCGAGTGTGGGACCTCAGAAGGTATTACTCTGTTGATGCAATAACTCTTTACCTGTTTGATATATCTTTTTTATTGTTATTGTATACGGGGATTGACATAGATTAAAATGCTGGGGCTATTGTCTTCTATTTTCTTTTCTGGAATTGTTTTAGATGTACACCTTCCCAGTTTGTACTGTATCAACTAATCTGATGGATCCCTGAACTTGAATGGCACGCATTCACACATTGTTCTCTTCAAGATTTTGGATATGGATTCCTTGTATGCCTTCTGGCTTGCATGTTCTTAAACGTTTCTTGTGCTGGAAAATGTGACAGGAATCTGGGAACACAGTCAAACATTTTCAGAAGTCATTCAGACGGCATTTCCAACTTCTCCGTGTGGGGTCAGGACGTGGTATCAATTTCAAGGAACAAAATTGCACTAACTTCCCTATCGAGTCCAGCAAATGAAGTAAGACTTTCCCTTTTCCCTAACAGGCACCATTGTTCAATCTTGAAAGAATTTACTGCTTCCAAGTTCCAGCAGTAGTGTACTTCCCATTTAGCAATTTTTATAAACTATATGAGATGGAAACCTAATTGGCTCTCATGAAAGTGATTTCCATTTATTTTAAGCAGATGGGGCATCAGCAGCTTGCACTTCAGAACTTGTATTCGGCTGACAGAGGAGTGAAACACAAAAACCTATCTGTCCTTTCAACTATCGCTGTGCTTCCTTTGTCAAGATTGTTTCTGGTTGGAACTGAAGATGGATTCCTCAAAATGTGCCACTAGGTGCTTCTCCTGAAGTATGGTGACTGGTGACCATCTCTCATTGTGAAGTTTTGGTGGTCTCTCTCCTTTCCATCTGTTGAGTTGAATTTTGTGTGGAGGCTGGTTATAGTTGGTGTTTCATTTTTGCTGTGTGTGTATGGGTGAGCGGGGGTATGGGATATATATTCACACTGTACAGGAAATACATTGTATGCACTTCCTCTGTATGAAAGCTTCAAAATGTGCTTGATCTTTCTTTCTTGAAACAGCGCATCCTTATATGTACTATATATCTGCTTGACGTTTCATTTCATTTCTTTGTTCTTGATGAAAGTCTGATAAAAGCTGAAGCATAGAGTATACGTAGACGGATAAAAACAGAGTACTCCTATGCGGAGAACTCTTGTATCTATATTTTACTGTAGCATACTATGTAGCCTGTCTTGTTGTCAGGCACATCACTACGCCTGTCGATTGGGCATTGGCTTGCTCTGCCAACCATGCTGAGGGCGCTTTGAATTCTAGCTTTCCTCTGCCTGATTCGCTGCAGACCTGGGACGGATATGATTCTACTATCTGGTGGGTTAAATGTGGGTAGTTGGCTAGCTACAGGTAAAAGTAAAGACGCTCTGCTGTTCTCTGAAACCTCATTTCCTCCTCGGCTTTGCATTTGTCGTTTTAATCACGCTAGCACGGGCAACATCAGAGTAGTAGTATGTGTTACCACTGATTTTGTCGTTTTAAGCTGGGGTAAAGCCTTCTTTCTTTATGGTCTTAAGCAAATCGTACTGTCTAGGTAAGAAGATGGTATCCATGGTCCATGCATATCTGTCCTCTGTAGCTAGTTCAATTACTGCCACGGACATGTGGGTCCAGCTGCAAAAGAACCCTGTCCATTTTTCAGCGAGGAGAGGTACGCAGCCGGCCATGCCATGCGCAGCGTCTCAAACTTTCACTTGTGCATCTCCATCAAGACGAGCAACGGCGCATATAAAATGTGGGTGCCGAGCAACCAGCTCTTGGTAACCCAAACCGATCAATCAGACTCCTATCAAAGCCTGTGTGTAACTGAGTGTGCAGAGCAAGCAGTAGGGTGACTGAAGACCAGGACCAGCCATGGAGAAGGGAGGCAGTGGTGGTGCCAGCCTCGTCCTCCTGCTGGCCGCCTCCCTGTGGTGCCAGTGCCACGGCGCGCGCGACGTCCCCGTGGAGCCGGAGAAGCCCCTCCGGCCGCAGAACGTGTTCGGGTTCGGCGGCTTCTACCCGGGCCCCAACGTCAACTGGGTGTTCCCGGGCCCCAACGGCGTCACCCCGCAGGTCGGCTTCGGCGGGATGCCGGGCTCTAGCGCCTTCCCGGGCGTCGGAGGCAGCGGCGGCGGTGTCTCGCCGTTCACGCCCGGCGGCGGCGGCGGCAACGGCGTGGTCGGCATCCACGGTGGTGGTGGTGCTGCTGCTGATGCCGCGGTCAAGCAGAAGCCGTGAGAGCAGAGCAGGTGCCCCGGCCGGCCGGAATGTGGGGCCGTACGTGTGTTGTGTAGGTGGTTGAGTGAGGTCGCCGTGTGTGAGTGAGGTGGTGATGATCGAGCTAGCTTTGGTATGCTTTGTGAGAGTGTTTGTTAGTGGCATAGGTAAGCGAGTTCGTGGTTTGTTCTTGCCGCGCGGCTGGCTGTCGACTTCAGTCTTGTCGTGTGTTGTGTACGTCCTGGTTGTCAGTGCTTTGTGTCCTGAGTAGTATTTGTGTGCGATGGACTTCTTTCTCATCATGCTGTGGTGTTTGCGAGTATTATACATCTGGATCTTGTGTGTGTTCTTGATCTCCTTTTTCTTTTCGCGCGGTGTGATACATTATTTCGCTCTCGGTTCTTCTGTCAAGGTGAGGAGCACAAAATAAATACCGTCTTGCTAATTGGACCGTTCTTTGTACTTAGCGAGTGGGATTTCTCCTTAGCAAGTGGCTTTTTAGGCTGATTAACGAGGATGGGGTTTTGGCAAGACGAAATATTTATCTAACAAACCCTTGTTTTTTGAAAAGTTCTAACAAACCCTTGTCTCAGGTGCAGCATAGGCCAGATGATTCACATTTCTGGGCTGGTCTTATGAAGGCCAAAACCGATTTTCTAACCTATGTCAGCTTCAAGGTGCACAATGGGGAGAATGTGCGGTTCTAGAAAGATGTGTGGATAGGCCAGAAACCCTGAGCATAATCTACCCAACATTATTTAGAATTGTGAGATGCAAAGATGATACAATGGCAAAGGTCCTTAGGACTGTACCACTTAATGTTCCTTTTAGACGAGGTTTGATTAATGCAAATCGGATCCCTAATTCGATCTGTCTCGAAAGCGACACAAATCTGCCTCACAATATGGGAAAGATGTGTTTCGTCGGAACCTTACTAAAAATGACTTGTTTACGGTTCGTTCTATGTACACAAGCGGACAAGGAATACATTGTGACAAAAGTCCTCTTTGGAAACTTAAAATGCCACTAAGAATTAAGATTTTTATGGTATTTTAAAAAAAAGAGTAACCCTTACTAAAGATAATCTAGCAAAGAGGAACCGATAAGTAAGTATCAAGTATTGTTATTGTAAGTCTATTGAAACAATCCAACATTTGTTTTTTAATTGCCATTTTGCCACCTTTATTTAGAACATTGTGCATATCGCTTTTGGAATTCGACCACTTACTAGGATAACTAACTTGTTTGGTTCCTGGCTCCATGATTTGGATCCAAAGCTTCAGAACCAAATTTTGGTAGGGATGATATGGTGTTTCATAAAGCTAAAGATGATACTTTCATGCAGGTAATCTTTAGGGCAACGTTTTAGATCCATCATTGGTTCATGCCGTATAAGGAGGAGGAACACCCGCTTTTCAAGGAAGGATGCAGAAGGTGGAAGACATTGATCATCTCCGTTTTTGAAGTTTGGTTGGAACTTTATAAACCGTATTGGTGTTAATTTCCCCTTTTGGCATTGAGCTCACCAGTTGAGCCAAACTCCCTTTTATTTTCTGTTTGGATTTTCTTGCCTTATGGCACTTTATATCGTGACACTCATGTGTACCATTCTAAATGGTAGAGGCTGAAACTTTGTTCCCTTATTAAAAAATTGTATCCACATATGGTCAATGTGATTAGCTAGGATCAACACGATACACCTTTCTTGCGGTTACATGAAGGTACAAAATTGCATCGTCTGTAATGAACGATTACAATAGACACGTGTACTTACCATCCATTTAACAACCGTTCGTAACAAGACTACAAACGCCAGCTGCTCGCACGGGAAATTAATTGGGTGGACCCTGGGTGCACCCAAGTTCCTGTGCACCCCATGGTGGATGATTGACACGTGGCAAAAAAAAAGGTATATCACCCGGACACGAGGTTGCATGCGTGGAGTTTAAATTTAAGAAGACTAACCGTGTGTTTGGTTGGGGGTTGGATCCAACCCAATTTTTTGGGTTAGATTGAACCCATCTCAATGTTTGGTTGTACTTTTGATTTTTTTTGGGGCGGAACGAACCCATCTCATGTTTGGTTGGAGAAATGAGGAATACGGGTTGGCGGCCAATCTAACAACGTCAATTGGGTTGCACTTTTCATTAAGAACCCTGAACTTTCTAGAATTCAATAAAGCCTAGATTTGTAAAAACTTCTCTAGCACTTTTACATTAGGAACTCTGTAAGAGAAATCAAATTGAATGTTTGCCATTTCTTCTTCTTCGTCGTCGTTGGTACCGCGACCTGCGCCGCCGCAAGATGCGTGTAGAGGCCACGCGTCGTCGGCCCTCCCGCCCAACGCCCCCTCCGCCCGGCCCCGCCCGCCCGACCTGCGCCGCCCGCCACTGTTGCCTTCGCGAGGGCGGCGTTGGAGAGGAGCAGCGGGGCGCCCCGGCCTGCGCGGCCCCCGCCATGGCTGCACGCGCCTCCCCGGCCCGCCTGCGCGGCCCGCGCCCCCGCCCGAGTCCTCGAAGCGCAGCGCGCGTCCGCCATGGCTTGGCGTCCGCGGCGGATGCGGCGCGGTCCGCGAGCGGCGGAGGGAAGACGGATGAGCCTCGAACCCCGTCCGGGTTCGCTCCGTCCCCCAGATTTCGGCGGACGGGGTCGACCCGCATCTGGGGCGAATATTCGCTCTAGGTTGAACCCGTCCCAGCGACTCCCCAACCAAACACCCTAAAAAACGGGTTCGACCCAGTCGGGTTCAACCCACCCTTCCAACCAAACACACGGTAAGATAACATACAAGAACCTGGATATTGCAAATTTTACTAGACGTAGGATTTGGTTACATGTCCACGTGTCGACCATCCACCATGGGGGTGCACAGAAAGTTGGTGCACGGTGCACCCAATTAAATTCTTGATGGTTCATCGCAGACGCGTGTAGAGTATTACATACGCATGATGTAAAATACGCGTCTGTATCAGATGCTTATTTCATTTCCGGCCCATCAAAGAGAGCAGTAGCTGACATGGTAGGTAGTAGAACTCATCGCAATACTGAAGAACATCGTAGTAGATCACTCATCACTAGATCGATCCTCTACAGACAGCAGCCTGCTAGTTGGCTGCTAATTTCTCCTGGGCAGAGCCTGTCGTCATGTGAAGCTCGAATCCGGCGCTGCTGCTGCCGTTGTTGATGACCCTGCAGTTGAGCCTGATCTCCCCCTGCGTGCCCGTGAGCACCTCGATGTTGCCCATCTTGACCATGGCCTTGGCGAACTTGCTCTTCCACTTGCTGTCGCTCTTGACGAACTCATCGACGGACTTCTTGAGCGTGGCGTTGGTGAGCAGCGCCTGGTCCGACGTGAAGAGGCCGAGGTTGTTGGTGAGGCCGACGTAGTACTTGTTGTCGAGCACGGCGGGCGTGATGAGGTCCATGTCCGTGGTGGTGTTGGGGAAGAAGCGGGTGGTGTTGGAGGGGCAGATGCTCTGGAGCAGCAAGGCGTAGGCGGAGCTGAGCGCCGGGTCGACGCCGCTGGCGTTGCTGAAGCCGTAGAGGCGGTTGGTGAAGGAGGAGCAGTGGGAGCGGCCGACGGTGTGCGCGCCGGAGAGCACCACCATGTCCTCGGCGGTCAGGTTCTTGCGCGTGAAGTTGCCGACGAGCTCGACGGCGGTGGAGAGCGGCGAGGGGAGGTTGCCGTTGGCGTTCGTGTCCGTGGACACCCGCCCGTCGCGCCGCCCCGCGGGGACCTTGTACGTCAGGTTCCCCGCCAGCGCGATGCTGTCCCGCGCCGCGAACGCCACGATGTCGGCGCACGAGACCGTCTTGGGGCACGCCGCCTCGATCGCCGTCTTGGCCGCGTCGATGACCTCGAAGCCACGCAGGCTCGGGTTGTTCGGTGGCGCGTCCTTCTCCGCCGTGTTGTTCGCCGTCGAGTCGATCAGCACGGAGCCGTCGCAGCCCTGCATTTGCATGCATCCGTTGGTCCATGGTCCTCCATGGGAGTAGGTTGGAACCAGCAACAAGTACAGTACAGCCATCATGCATGATAGTACAGTAGATGTGTGCAACAAGTACAGTTGTTGTTGAGCAGTCAGCAACCACTATTCGACGGCACCGAAACAAACATAAATGTGATTGGGGTTGCTAACTTAATAATCCATTTAAGATCCACTTCATTAGTACTTTTATTTCATATTATTTTATAACAAAAAGGTACAGACGATGCTTGTTGTCTCTGAAAGATGTTCAGCCATCTGAATGTTGATAGCTACTGTACGTATTCAAGTGTCAACTGTCAAGGAAAGTACAAGACCAATAAAGAGATCATGATGTAGAGTGCTAATTCACCAACGGTTCATTAACTATTGCCAAACAAAACCTACTCACATGCCTGCTTCTTTCTCGAGAGGTTTTTTTTTATAAAGACTGCAAAAATGGTATTGCCGATCTGTTTCGTTCCTTGCTTTCTTAAATTAAATGGTTTAACTATTGTCAAGTGCAATCTATCGGGCAGTCGGCAAACACCTGCTTACCGAGTGCCTCCAGAATGACACTTGGCAAAACTAAACCACTAGGCAAACAAGGTCTTTGCCGAGTGCCGTAAAATAAGCACGTTGCTTTTTTCTTTTCCAGAGTCGATACAAAAAACACTTGGCAAAGAGTTGTTTGCTGTCAAAATTCGTGCCGAGTGAGCTATGCCGGGGGTGGCACTCGGCAAAGCCTTTACCAAGTGTTTTTGGGCTTCGTCGAGTGCCAACACTTGGCAAATTAGCTGAATCTGGTAGTAGTGGTGGGTCTAAACTGCACATGTATCAATTTTTTATTTTGTTCTTCGAAGAGGGTGGTTAGAGATGTGGATTAGACTTGCATTTTCCTGCCGGCTACACACATTTGTATTTACCAAGAGGGATGCATATGTGCAATATGATTAGCCATGCACTATATACCAGCTTATGGTCAAGGTCATTTGTATTTACCGTAGACACATGCATGCATGTCGACCGGCAACAACTAATAAAGGTCCAAAAGACCCTGATATGCAGTGCTCATATTCATAAGAAAGACTCGTACGTGGCAGTTGGCTCGCACTAGTCAACACGGTAACCGGTACCCAGACGAAAAGTAAATGAAGTTTCCACCTAATCCATCGACTATGGGTGCTTGTTGAATCTATCACCAGGAGTCGTACCTCTAGGTAAAATAGCAAAACAACGGTGGATTGTAGGAAACACGCCATATAAAATTAAAATATGTGTCTATTTATAGTTACTTAGTTGCAGCGAGTACTTGGGTAATTTTTTTTATTCCAGTTTAAAGTGCATGTTACCAAGAGTCTAAAAATGGGATTTAAAATTTTTGGATAGTTCTATAAATATTTATTGAATTTGGATAGTTCTACTTTGCAAGTTCAGGGATCTGAATAACATAACTGGACAAGTTTGAGGACCTCTAGTGAACTTTTATACACATAGAATGGTATTCATGGTACCAATAATAATCCTTTAAATTTGTTAATGGGATAGTTTAATTAATGATTGATTATTGTATCTTCCTTCATCTCCCGAAAACATGAATAACAATAAACAACCATATCTGAACTATGCAAAAATAGGTACTACACATGATGCATACTAATTAAGAAATCCTATCGATCTCAACAGGAAGCACAAGCCAGACAACTACATAGTAGCCGCTGGGAAAACAGAAACGGATAGTGGAAATGGAAATGCATGCAGGAGCGAAGACGAAGAGGTAGCACGTACCTTGACGAAGCAGTCATGGAAGTGCAGGCGGATGAGGCCGCCGGCGATGCCGCTGTTGTTCTTGAAGGCGGAAGCCACCGCCTGCTGCACCAGGGACTCCGCCGATGGGCATGACTTGTTGTAGAAGCCGACCTTGAGGCCGGCGGCTGTGGTGCTGGCCGGGAGAAGCGCAAGGACGACGGTGGTGACGACGACCAAGAGGTAGCCACGCGCACCCTTCATTTTGGCAATCAGGAAGCTTGTTCCAGAGCTGGTTCTTAGGCTGCTGGCTGGCCGGGAAATCCTTGCGAAAAACCCTCTCCGTGTTAGTGGATTATATAGCCTACTGGTTATCGTGTTTTTCCATATGAAATATTGAAGGGCAGGTTGGTCAAACAACAATGTGAAAGAGTGCCATGTATGCACAAGTGGTGCCATTGGGTTGCTCTTTAATTTTCTTCTTTCTGACACCATGCACCATGCCACCATTTGTGTTGTGCATGAGGATGCATGACCCCTAGCTGCCACTGATGCTAGGCCCCATGTGGCTCAAGGCTGAAGCTTCCCTGTTACTACGGTGTTAGGTACTGGGACCTGTGAGGTCACTGTTCTATGACCTAGACTCGGGCAAAAGGATCTGTCGGTCCCCAGGAAGAAAGTAATCGAGTTTGGACAAGTTGATAAGGAAGAGTCAGCTTTGGAGCTGTTTTTAGTATAGTAGGAATACTAGCTACTACATCTAATCTATACTCTCTCTTTCTTTAGAGGTTGATACTATTAAAGGCTTTGTGCACCTGCTCCTAGTTTAGGTATTAGGTTTGGTATAATCAAAATGCCATCTTAGATAGTATTGAACATTCAAGACTTTTGTCGTCTCTGTGTCTATGCTAGTGTAGTACACTCTACATCTTTTATGTTACATGTCCTTAACATCCATATATCTTTTCTTTGCCACTGAAGAACGAGATGCAGTTTCTCGATCAATTGCTGCATGTTGATCTAATCTGAATCTGAACGATTCAGAGTTGCTCCGGTCCAACACATGCATGTGCAACTGCAAATGGTCAAGCGTTCGTACCTCTGTTATTCTAGATCGCGGTCGAAGCGATCTTTGCCCAAGATTACACTCATTTGCATCTACTCTAGGGCATCAACAACTTTGGTTTTTTTTTTCCCCCCTAGAACACCATCCTTTTTCTCTTTTCCTTTCAGAAAAGTTTTTTCTTGATTCTTAACGCCTGATCTAGACTCCATCAGCATGGACTAAACTAGGCAGGCACATGCTTGCTCTTTTGCATCCCTTCTTTCATCTTCGAACTAGTTAAATCGTCTCGCTTTGTCAAAAGACTCAACATGCATTGGCTCGTTGTTAGCATACTGCAGCACATGCCAAAAGGGCTCAACGGAATGTTCTTTGCTTAAGCATGTGTGCTATCCTGTGCCAATACCAAGAAAAGCACCTCTGTCCTATCGAGTCCTGGCGCATGGATCTGATGCTCTACAATGAACAGAACTTCTGGTCGTTTACTTCACTCTATTTGTTTGAAGTTTGAACACATCGGGGAGAGGTCGGCCACCCTAGCGGCAATTGCAACACAATTCTGAAACTAGGGGCTGATCCATTTTATAACCATCTACTGTTGACTCCCGAAATTTGCTCGGATAGTGCGATGTGCGTGATTTTGTGAGATATGTTTGTTGAAGAATTAGGCAATTTCATATCAAATCTAATCTGAGAACTTATATTCAATATTTAGACTTATAAACCATCTAAAGTTAAAAAAATAGTTAACTATGAAGTTTTGCATGTCTTTAAACTCTACAATCCTCCTGATATAAAGTTTATAATCCAATCTCATATGAAAAATAATGACTTTTTTTTTCTTCAAAACAGCTAACATTGTCGGTTGTAGCAATTTTTTTCACTACTGGATGATCGAAGCCAAAAATCAACATTGATAGAAAACTATTGGTTCCAAAACAACCGATGTGATGGGCTAGCAGTGAAAGTCAGTTGTATAGTGAGCAGATATGTTGTAATAGAAGATCGGATCATACCTTGCTACCTTTTGTTTGTAGATGGATCCACCATCGATGAAACTAATGGTGATGGAAGATTGTCGTGATTAGTCGCGTTGCAGGAATGTTGTTGTTGATGATGCGACAAATCTACTAGCAATGTAGACGACGACGTCTTGTTGCAACCTTTGAAAGACAAACCATTGCAGAAGTTGGGAGCAGTGCGCAAAAGTGCTTCCTAAAAACCTTACTCACCCTCTCTCCTAATGCATGATCGCACAAAAAGGATGAGTGTTCTTAAGAACTGCTCTTCTAAACACTGATGCGTGTAGACGCTTGGGGTGGAGAGGCTACTACAATGACACAACAACGAAAATTGTATGGATAACCGGTACTATTGGTTTTTCATAGTATCTTTAGCAATATCCACATTGGGCAGTAATTAACTTTGGTTATCACACTTCATAAGGATAACCGGTACTATTGGTTTTTCAACCACGGGCAAGTCCAAAAAGAGCTCACACAACCATTGTGTCTCTATAGAAGTTGTATCCAAAATGCCATTGTGTATCCAAAATAGTAAGTTTTGCTTCCATAGTTAACCTCGTCAAATTAATTAAAATGGTATGTTTGCGGGACCTCCAAGACACTGGCAAAACTTACAGGCAAGTCCAAAAAGACCTCACATAGCCATTGTGTCTCTATAGAAGTTGTATCCAAAATAGCAAGTTTTGCTTCCATAGTTAACCTCGTCAAATTAAAATGGTATGCTTGCCGGACCTCCAAGACACTGCACTATACCTACTTGTAACATAGAGCCCATGAACATCATATATCTAATTCGACTCACTATATCCTTCAAACACAGTTGGACCATAGTCGGAGATATAGCAGGCACACCAACGCCACCTCGAGTCCATAGAAGGTAGTGTGAGAATGTCTCAACCCAATGAAGGGTTGTGAGCACTACTAGCATGGAGTCTACAACGTGGACGAATTGGCAAAGAAGAGTGGATAGAACGAGGGTAGGTAAAATGGTGAACAAGACACGAGTGAGGAAGGGAAGGGATAAATGGGGAGGAATAACTTGGAAAGGAGTACAGTTTTTTTTAATATAAAAAAACTAGATATAGAGTAGGTATTCAACTTTTTATTCAGTGATAATCATGCATGCGCGTACGTGTAACGTGTTTATATTGTCGATCACGCACTGTTCATCAGCTCGTGGCAACCTCGTCATCGGCCGGGAACCAGCATCTCAATCACCCCGCCGGTGGCCGACGACGGGTTGACGAGACTACAGTTGAGGCGGATCTCATCCGTGGTGCCGGTCTTGACCTCGATGTTGCCCATCTTGACCATGGCGGCGGCGAACTTGCTCTTCCAGAGCGTCTCGTTGGCGGCGAAGGCGTTGGCGAACGGCGCGAGCGTGGCGTTGCGGATGAGCTGGTCGTCGGAGAAGTGCAGGCCCAGATTGAGCGGCAGCAGCTTGTAGTAGTTGTTGTCCAACACCAGCGGCGTGCTGACATCGATCTCCGTGGTGTTGGGGGTGAATTGGCCCGGGTTCGGCGGGCACAGCGCCTCCAGCAGCGCCTGGTACGCCGTGCTGATGGTCCCGTTCGTCGCCCGCAGCCGGTTCATGGCCAGGAATGAGGCGCAGTGGGAGCGGCCGATTGTGTGGGAGCCCGACAGCACCACCATGTCCTCGACGCTCAGGTTCTTCCTCCTGAAGCCGTTGATGAGGACCTCCGCCGTGCTGTTTGGCCCCAGCAGGTTGCTGTTGGCCTCCGTCACGTTGGACACACGGCCGTCCCGCCGCCCCGCGGGCACCTGGTAGAAGAGCTTGCCCGTGAGGTTCACGCTGTCGCGCGCCGCGAACGCCAGGATGTCGGCGCAGGAGACGGTGCGCGGGCAGCTCCGCTCCACGGCTGCCTTGGCGGCGTCCACCACGTCGAAGCCGCGCAGGCTCGGGTTGTTCGCCGGGGATTGACGCTCCGTTTGGCCGCCGGCGGGGTTCACGGACAGGAGCACGGAGGCGTCGCAGCCCTGTATCGTATCAGACGCAAAATATTAGTTAGTTTTGACCATGGAATCGATTAGTATAAACGTGACATTAAGTTGTCAAGCATCCACATCATGCGTGGTAGGAGAGTAGGTGGCACCGTGCCTAATTAATTATTCACACATTCAGGATTGAGATCATATGTCTCCATCTGTGCAGTGGATTACGTGTGCCAACAAAACATACAACTATGGGTTATTTGCCAAATTAAATAGTTTCATGTTCAACTAAGTTTTTAATAAATAATATTTTTCATAAACTCTAATTTATTTTGAAAAATATATTTCATAAATGAATCAAACAGTGTTTATTTGATATCATTAATACTTATAGTTTGTTACCTATAATTCATCAAACTTGATATACTAAAACATGATAACATGCTAGAATTACATGTTTTCTTGGACGGAGGATTATGCTTCAATGCTGATCATTCTGGACTGACAGTGACAGTATAAAACCAAGTGTTGGATATAATACCAATCTTAGTACTCCTATATATATATATATATATACGTGTTGGACGGCATCAATATATATTTGCTAAAGCTCATGTCTATAGGTGGGTTGTACTTGTACCCTTGTATATACGTGTTTAGCAATGACCAATGACTTGTTCATACAAAAAGTACTAATTCAACGTTCCTTAAAGACTAACAGTTGAGGGAGCATATGCTGCCAAGATCCAAACTGAACTTTCGTTGCTGTTGAACGATTCTATTATTCAAGAGAAGAAAGTTTGAGAACGAACGAAATAACGATACGTGTTCCTTGAAGCTTAGGGTTCTGTGTGGATTTTTATGATACCGACAAAACAACCCCTTTCTGTTACCTACACTGATCGAACAGATCGACTAATTAAATTATCATTATTGACGGAACTTATGCGTAATTTGTGGCTCACAATCGCCCTGGTTACGTGAACTTATCAATTCGGCTTCTCAGCCATGGTATAGTGATTTTCTCTCACAATAAATATTATCAACCAGTTTATTAGCCATAGATATAGAAAATATGTTGAAGACTATGTGGAAATATATATGTTATTGACCAACGGTTTTGAGTTTTTTTTTTTTTTTTTTTTGCTCCATTACTCAAATTAAATAATTTATATGTATACTGGTTGTGAATGAATAGCTGCAAAATGCATTCTCCCCATCCAGCCCAACAATGGAAAGTGTAATAAATAATAAAGCTTTGGAATTTCCCCATTACACGAAGTCAAACAAGTACAGTACTCCCTCCATAGTCCATACAGTACAAAACAAAAAATATCGCTTAATGGTTCTATATAGGTCAAACTTTCTTAAATTTAACAAAATTTAGACTCATTTCAATTTTGAACTGAAATCCACAATAATCATAAATTAGGCACAAATCAATTTAGTTAGCATGTCAACATGCAGAACATACTTGTATACAATCATTGACTATATGGGTTATGTACTGCACTTTTGATGCAGGTCAATGTGGTATAAAGTTGCAAAGATCTATTTCTATCTCTCCCCATAAATCTAAGACAACCCTTATATCTAAACTTTGAAAAGTTCTAGAATGTAAAATTTTCAAGCTAAATAAACTAGTTGATAAAGTACATTCCAATTCCTTCTGAACGGAACAGAACCAAACAGGTAGTTATATAAATATTAGCAGCTAGCATTTATAATTTGAAATAAGTTTATTATGAAAATATATCCAACAAATAATTTAATGATACTTATTATGCATATGTCATAAAATATTTATAATTTCTTATATATATCTAGTCATAGGTATTTTTTACTTTTTGACAAATGATAATGAAATTCTTTGTCGAACAGGTAAAATTTCTTATAAAATATTAATAATTTCTTATATATATCTGGTCAAAGGTATATTTGTTTTCCTATTTTTCCTGTCAGTTTTTGTATTTTCGCGTCGGTTTTTTTGCCAACAGAAAATTTTTAATTTCTAGTAGCGAGGGAGTATACTAATATGATTTCAGTCGAAAAAGTTGAAAATTTTATATGTAGCATTCCATCCTCTTATGCGCCTAACTTATATATTGGCGAGCTAAATTAACATGTTTGGTTTTTCCGCAACTATTCTTAGTTATATTTTGTATTTTCTTTTCCATTCATCGTTCATGGAGATATTTCCACCTCTCATGAACAAGCTGTTCCGATGTACTAAAGCCGTGAAGAATCAAGCAGACACTACTACTGTACATGTGTCATCTGGCGATACCACCTGCATGCATGTTTATTTATTGTGTATATATAGTGGTAGTACATATATATATATCTCGATCTTTTACGTACCCTGACAAAGCAGTCATGGAAATGGAGGCGGATGAGCCCGGGTGCGACGCCGGAGTTGTTGGCGAAAGCAGCCGTGACGACCTGACGCACGAGCGCCTCGGCGTTCGGGCAGGAGGTGTTGTAGAACCCCACCTTCAGCTGGGCGCGGCTCGCCGTCGGTAGGAGCAAGCACACGGTGGCGACGCACGTCACTAGGCCGGCAAAGCCGCCGCTGCGAGTCCTCATCCCGCCCTTGCCACAATGGCACTGTTAGGCTATCTAGCTGTGTTCTCAACCACACTGCTGATTATGAGCAGGCACTTGGTTAGTTGGTTTAACTCCATGGTTCCGCTAGCGTTTATATAGAGAGATCGAGGCGCCCGGGGTATGGGCGTACGTGGCAGGGTAGATTTGTTTAGCAAAGAGTGCTGGGAGAAGAAAAGTGGAACGGCAACCAACCTTTAGTATACTTCATATTGATATATGTAGAGGCTACATAAGCTTTGGCTCGTGGTCAAACTGAAATGTCACCGTCAATTATGTAGTTGCGAAATAAATGATGAGTGTATGGGACAGAAAACTCAAGTTCTTCCTCCATCTTTCTGACATGAATGCTTAACTTGTTGTTTGTGGTTTGAGAATTATAAGTCCATCGAATCCTATAGCTAGATGCAGTGGTACATTATTGTGAATTCACCCCTTAATTCTGTGCAACGATTCCTTTTTCGTGTTTATACTAATTATTACTTTATCGAAATAAGATAGTGATGAGCACCTCATTTCATTCAAGTGACCAATAAGAAAGGTGAGGAGTAAGAATACAATGGACTACTGGCTGGCCCATTCCTCGAACCAAATCTCTAAACAACCACTGAGGCTTTGGACAAGGTTTAGGTAATCATTGGTATTTATTGGAGGAAAATAAGTGCTATATATAATCAGTATAAGTCTAGATCTGTGTTGCCTCTCTCCACCTAATTGGAATTTGGCGTGGTCACTTATGACCAATGGTGATCAGACTAACATTTTTATTGATTTTGGCGAATCTTGTATCGAGTATTAGAGCTACTAAAATATTTCAAATTAATGAAAAAAGTTTTTAACTGTAAATTTTAAATCTCGTTGAGAACTACAACTTTGTGTTTGGGCATGTCTCTATGTAAACTCTTCCATTTAGGGCATGTCACAACTTTGAAAATCATTTAGGGTCACAAATTATGTTTTCCATTTAAACTCACGGACGCTTAGGGCATGTTCTGTCATCGTCTCAGTCCTCACGTCACTAGACGATTACTGAGTACATTATGTATTTTATCACAACGATATATTTTTCTTGGTGCAATTTTTATAATAGATAATCCTGGTATGGAAGAAACGGAAGTATCTTTTCAGGGTTATGGAGCTTGGATAATGAAGAGATCGTGAAATCTGCAAGAGAGAAACTTGATCAGTTTGTCCTAAAGCCTCAGCGAGAAGGTAGGGGTATCATTTCTTAGCTTTGGGTGATCCGGTTTGGTGATAAGTATCATGAGGTTTTTGAATTCGTTATTATTTCATCGGGGATCACAGTGTACAATCATGATTGCGAGACAAGCGGATTAAACTCTAAAAGGAACACCATAACTGAATCATTTTAGTTCAATGGCAATTTTCTCGTGCTAATTACGGTAGGATATTTTTTTGAAATAGAAAACACCATAACTAGACCGTTGCAGTTGTTTAGTGAAATAATAACAAGTTGTTTGTTTCCCTACTTAGCGTACTTTTTAGATCATTCTAACTAAAGTATGGATGACCTCTTGTTAATTGAACTATATGTGAGTTTATAGGTCTTGATAACATTATTTCAGAATCAGCTCAAAGGGAACAAGTCTTGATAACTAAAGTATGGTTCCAAAAATTCAAAAATGATTTTTAAAATCTAACAATAGAAAACATAATTTGTGACCCTAAATGGACTTAAATGGAAGAGCCATCAACTACAAAGTTGTATATATCTTCGAACTCTTTGACTTTATATAAACTTTGTCTTCATCCGACTTTGCAAAAGTTATAATTTGTTTTATGATGGACCTATTTTTGGAGCACGGATGTTGAACTTTGCATTCAGCAAGGTGAACAGCCTCTGCCCGGGCGGTACTCCGGGGGAGTAAAGGGGTAGGAAAATGGCTAAGTGGTGAGACCTCAAAGTGCAACATTGACTTGTATTGATGTTCTTCATCAACCGTCTTACATAGAGACCAATGTTTCCTATTTATAGCCCTTGGTGACAGCCAAAGCTATTTTACAACACTATCCCTCGAATATTCCTAGGTTATTCTCTACATCTGGTACAACCCACCAAGAGTACAATCGCCTTTTCACCCTAGAAACCGCCTTAGCTTATGGGCATGTTAGTCGGCCCGTTAAAGGCTCAGCCCATGGTAGGGAGCCGTGTCAAATCTTCCTTCCATGCTTCATCTTCGTTTGACCCATCTGGCCTTGCGCCTTTGTCGTTAGCATGTTCTCTTCAGATATCTCTGCCTCCTGCGGAGTACGCCTCGAGAACCTTCGCCTAATCCTCTAGCCAGGAGAGGATTGCACCCTTCAAGTGGAGATCTGAGCGGAGGAGATAACCTTCTCCTACCACGACGACAGGCCGCACCTGGTCCTGCAAGGAGTACCTTTTAGTTTTGCAAGGTTGGTGAAAACCTCCGCCACCTGCTAGGAGCATGTTGGCAAAAAAAAAACCTCCGCCAAGTGCCGGGAGCGTGTTGGCAAAAACCTCCACCAACTGTTGGGAGCGTGTTGGGAAAACCTCCGCCAACTGCTAGGAGTGTGTTGGCAAAAACCTACACCAACTGGTGGGAGCGTGCCCCAACAGTTAGAATCGGATGAGTTAACACTGGGCTAGCTTGCGAGTTTTGTGAGATTGGTAGGAACCTTTGCCTACTGTCGGGACCATGTCCCAACAACGGAGTACATTGAAAAACGGTCCTAGAAATCGAATTCTAGAGGCGGTTGTTGTTATTTATTACCCGCATTTGAAAATAGAACGTTTTTGGAACCGTTTTCATATGGATTTAGATCCACATCTGCATAGTAGGACATCTCTAAAATTCTATGACAAATTATGTGATTTGTGGGTTCATTTTTTTTCTATTTTCAATGTTGTTTTCTAAAATTCTAAAGATTGATTTCTAAAGATACCCTTAAAAATTAAATACCCTGTAATATGCATAAAAGTTTGTTGATAGTATGTGATTCAACAGACTGATTAATCTATGTGGTACATGGTACTAGCTTATATGATGATCATACCTATTCATGAGGTGGCAACTCATGAGGTGTCCTCTTAACATCTACTCCCTCTGTTCCTAAATATCTGTCATTCGTGCTTCTTGAGAAACAACTTTGACTAATTCTATTTTTAAAACTATTAATATTTATGGTACATAACTAATATCATTGGAAAGACTTCAATCATTTTTTAACAAATTTATTTTGGAATACAAAGGTTGTATATTTTTTTTATATAAATCTAGTCAAACTTATGGCACATAATAACGGTGACAGTTATTTAGGAACTGTAGGAGTATAGAAATGAAGGATAGCATAGATGACGCGGACGGACTATTCTTGGGTTCCCATTTTCCCATATATAGGTTGCATAAGTCAAGCCACGGGTACCACGGTAGGTCTGACTCCCGATTTCCAGAAGTTTGTGTCCGTCTTGATAACTCGTTGAGTTGGATAACGCGGCTATTCAAGCGGATTTTGTTGATCCATGTCGTTGATTTACTCCTGCATACACACACACACAATTATTGTTTACTCCTGTTATTATGTTGTGTGTAGTACTACACTACTGACTTGCAGTACAGAGATACACACACCGGAGTAAAAAACAATCATACGGATACCATTCTTTGTGTGTTTTGGCTTGAATAATCATCAGTCATTACACGTAAGTAGGTACGCATGTGTCGATGTGTCCGTTACGTACTCCTACTGTTCTCTTTGTTTCACAGATTTGCGATAGAAAATGGTCAGAACAGCTAGCCGGTGTAAGAGCATGTAGCACCAGTTTTATTTACTGCCAATGATTTCCAACATTCACGGGACCCATAATGAAAATTTCGTGTACACGCATATGCACGACACACGCGTACACACGAACTTCGCACTCTCGTATGCAGAGCAAACGTACTATAGCTAAGCCAGGTAAACAACACGTAGAAGATAACCTAAACATGGACTGGTGCATGCCCACAACAACGATCGACGATCGGGATCAGCTCGTGGCGATCTCATCGAGGGACGCGGTGGATCCAGAGTATGCTGTCTGCTGGATCCCCACCGACGACGACGACGACGATGAGCCGTTGTTGACGACGCTGCAGTTGAGCCTGATCTGTCCCTGGCTCCCCGTGAGCACCTCGATGTTCCCCATCTTGATCATGGCGGCGACGAACTTCTCCTTCCACAGCGTCTCGTTGGCCGCGAAGCTGTTGACGGACGCGTTGAGCGTGGAGTTGACCCGCAGCTGGTTGTCGGAGAAGAAGAGGCCCAGGTTCAGCGGCAGCAGCTTGTAGTAGTTGTTGTCCAGCACCGCCGGCGTGCTCGGGTCCACCGCCGTCGTGATGAGCGTCGACGCGTTGGAGTTGGATGGGCACAGCGCCTGCAGCAGCGCCGCGTACCCGGCGCTCAGCCCCGAGTCAACCTGATCCATCGAATTGCATGGCATTGAATCAGACAGACGTACGTCAATCAATCGTTAATTAGTAGCTGTATGATGTTAGTTTCGTACGATCGGGGTGGATCCGTTGTAGATGCGTTTGACGAATGAGTTGCAGAAGGAGCGGCCGACGGTGTGTGCGCCGGAGAGGATGACCATCTCCTCGTCGGTGAGGTTCTTGGCGGCGAAGCCGGCCACGAGCTGGGACGCGTTGAAGGTGGGCGCGGGCAGGTTGGCGGTGGCGTCGGAGGCCAGGGGAGTTGCCGTCGTCGCGGCGGCCCGAGGGCACCTGGTAGGACAGGTTGCCCGTGAGGTTGATGCTGTCCCGCGCCGCGAACGCCACGATGTCCGCGCACGACACCGTCTGCGGGCAGCTCTGCTCCACCGCCGCCTTGGCCGCGTCGATCACCTGGAACCCGCGGAGGCTCGGGTTGTTGGGCTGCGCGTCGCGCTCCGCCGTGTTGTTCGGGGAGGTCAGCAGCACCGACGCGTCACAGCCCTGTCCACCATGCATGCATCATCAGATCCCCGGCCATTTTGCAAAATCAAAATCACAAGTACTACGTAGATGATCTGAATTTCTTTCTAATTTACAGCTGAAATGTTGCTCGATAATCATGTCATTTGTGTGGTGTGGTAATAATTCTTGACATTTAACCCAAAAAATTAGAGTCTTTTACCGCTGTTTGTGTTGTCCAAGAAGGAACATCACAGCGGACGATGCTTTTTCTGAATGTTCCCACCTAGGAGTACGACAGACACGAGGAAGAAGATGCCAACGATGACCACAAGTCCACGACAACCACGAGGAAGAAGATGCACGTGGTGTCGTGTTCATCTGCGTCTGAAAAGGCTGTTCGATCTGGAGCAGGGGGGCGAACAACGGTACGGAGTATGTGGAGCCATCTCCTTTGACTTTACTACTTTTTTCAAGTATGTGAACTTTTGCTCCTATTTTTTTTTTTTTCAGCTTTCTAGCCATGCAAGATAACGCAAGATATTAAATTAACTAGGTGATGGGTTGAAGCCAGCAGCTATGGACTATGGTGAAGCTAGCAGCTATGCTGTTTTTTTTTTTTTTTGTATACAACTTTGAATAGTCTTTTTACTCACTACTTGCAAAAGCACAAGTCCGTGAGGTGTTGTCCAATTATCTCCAAAAAAGAAGGGAAACCGACCAAAGAAACCAAAAGGTAAAGACGAAACAGTTAGGACGATGGAATCATGCAAGGCATATGTGACAGTCAACTACTCAACCCTTAACTTTATTCCGTCCATATCCAATGGGAAAGCACAAGGCCAGAATACTTGAATATTTAGTGTGAACTTGCTACCTAACTCCCTTAGCTTACTAGCTGGAGTAGTTAACCATCAAAAATAAAAGAACTGGAAACATTCAACAGTAGACTCTATTACCGAGTTCATCCAATGCTAGGCTTGCTAGCTAGCTAAAGGTCAGTTGATAATATAATCATTCGTCGTTATTGTGCAAACGATCCAGATTAATAAGCCATAACCAAGAAGAGAAGAACTTAACAGAACAAATCCAGATCCAAATCCAAAACCAAATCCAAATCGATGTAGAGTATACGTACCTTGACGAAGCAGTCGTGGAAATGGAGGCGGATGAGGCCGGCGGCGATGCCGGAGTCGTTGGCGAACGCGCTCGCCACCGCCTGCTGGACCAGGGACTCGGCGTTGGGGCAGCTCGTGTTGTAGAACCCCACCTGCAGCTGGCCTCGGGCCACCTCCGGCAGCTGGAGGCACAGCAGCACAGCGGCGGCCGCCATGGCCACTGCCGCCATTCTTCCCTTGCTTGGAGCTGCCGGAGACATGACGACGGGAATGTATATATGTCTCTGGCGCTAGATCTAGCTACTCTACTTGGCTGTCGTCTCCGAGTTTGTGTGTGTTTTGTATCATCACGAGGGTTTATATAGTAGAAGGGATTTTAGAAGCCAAGCACAGATCTTGAGGTGAGGGAGCGTGATGCAAGCAAGACTTGTTTGATGACAAAAGATGCAGTCGCAATAGCCTGTAGTACAGACCTGCGTGGTTGCTCTTATCTTTTGCATTAACTAAACTGATCAATGGCCGGCCATCTTTATTGTTCTATACGGCCTCACAGAGAGAGCCGGACAAGAGAGTTTTTTATTTTTTTTTTTTTTTGACACCTATTGTTCTATACGGCCTCACAGAGAGAGCCGGACAAGAGAGTTTTTTATTTTATTTTATTTTGTGCTTCATTGTTGCCCATCTTTCATTTTATTTTGTTTCATATTCTAGTACAGAATTAGTACGTACATACTGCTACTTGCCTCTTTTTTCCCCATTCATGCTACATAGCCCTTGTGACAATGTGTGAACTAGAGCTCAAATATTCTTTTTGCTACATAGCCTTCTTGTTTGTGCTGGGTCAGAGGCTAAGTTTCAACGTAGACTGGATAGATGTCCCAGATTCTAGAACTTGATTTTTCCTACAATCTATAACTAATTGTCCAACAACACCCATCTATGACTAGATAAACAAATAGTAGGCCCACCTAGACCCTAAACGCTAAACTCTATTCACAACTGTGTCCTTGTCCCTACTACATATAGCGTCATGGAAGCCCTCACATATATATGTGCACGTCGATCTGGGCAGAGGAGTAAAGATCTTGCTCCAACATTACTCCTCTTCAGAACCTTTAACTACGGACAGTTTTATTAATTTTCTATTATCCAAAACAGGCCCATACTACACTTGTGGATGTCAGCAGGCACATGCATGCACCCTTCATCATCATCGCGGCTTTGCGAGCAATTTGTGTTGGATGCTTTTGCTTGGATGTGCTTAACGTACTTGACCAAACTTGTGAAAAGCAAAGAAGCTATATGTGGTTCCAGCATTGGTCCGACATATAGCAAAGGTAAAGGACGATGGGTCTGTACTCTGTACTACAAACAATTATTATAGGAACAGCGGGATTTTTATCTACGGTGGCCGTTTTAGCCCACTGGAGACCAACTGCCCCTACAAACGCCCTTATAGTACAATGTTATAGTAGTGAGTGTGGGCAACATTACTGAGAATCTGTTTCGATCCTATATATGTTCAGAGTCTCTCAATTTATAGTGTGGTCTAAAATTTAGTAGCTAAACTTTATGTACGTGGAGATTCAAATAAGGTCTAAATTCATTTATTCATAAGTCTGTGATTCTTCATCACACAACACTTTTTGATGCTTTGTTTGTTTCTTCTAGTAGTGCAGGTTTTTTCTCTTCTAGCTTCTTTCTTTTGTCACATGATTGATGAACGTCCGCGCACATGCATTACTTCGTTAAGGAAACATCGATTTACCTTGACACGTCAAGCCATCCTATGTCGCCTGTATGCATTCTTGTATTTAGCTGTTTTTTTCCAATTATTTGCCAAAAAACAAAAATGGGATATCGTTTTGTTCTAGCTGATGTTAGTATTGGTGTTTTTTTTAATGGATTGCGATTGCAAGTATCACTCATATTAGTCTTCTCATGGAAGGATATAGCTCAAATAATAAATACTCCCTCCGTTCCAAATTGTAGTTCACTTTGGCTTTTCTAGATACATTGATTTTGTTATGTATCTAGACATAGTGTATAACTAGATGCAATACAAAATCAATGTATCTAGAAAATCCAAAGTGAACTACAATTTAAAACAGAGAGAATATTCTTTTCCAGATGGTCTAGAGACTACCTAATATAATTTACCCAGTCCATACGTAACGAATCCCCTTTTGCCAAAAAAAAAAATAATAATAATTGGCATTAAACGTTGGTAACATGAAACATGCTGTTGATTGGAGAGATCTGTTTAGATGGTCCAGATGACCATCTAATTATTTGCAGCAAAACAATATTATCCACCGTACCAGCAATCCCAGTTGCCCTAGCTTCAGGAATATTATATACGTGTGTCCAGTGGTTCAGATGCGCCACAAATCAGGCCCTTGTTTTTTAAAATATATAAATATTAATCCTTCTCCGACACTCTTTAAGTCTATATTTTAACAAATTTATTTAAAAATATAAATGTTGCCGCGTCCGACACTCATATGTGTTCCTCCTCTATAAGGGACCGAGCAACGTGTTTGGTTCAGATGCGCCATGGCCCTTGTTCCGACGCGGGGCTAATCCTTCTCCGACACTCTTGAGCATATACAGCAACTGTTTGCTCTTGGATGGCCGCCGCGCTAATTTGTTACCTTTGCGTGATCCTTTTGGAAGCATATGTGTTCCTCCTTATGCTAGCTTTGGTTATTGGTACCTTATTAATAAGGTCTCGTTTTTCACGGTTCAATAATTCATTTCAGAAGAACTGGTAAAGCCAAATACAATAAAAAGAAACTGTCACTCTGTCAGTTGCTTCTGCCATAGAGGAATCAAAGCCGCCAGAGCCAAACGTCCACACATGACCATATGTCAGTTCCTTCTGCCAAAGAAGAAGCCTTTGATAGCTATTTCTGCTGGTTTGCTTCAATATTGGGAGGACGGGTCATGAGCTCGTGACCATTTAATATAATGTATGTATATTGTATATAATTTTGTTGTGGGTCACCTTGTACCCGTATGGTGAGGATATCAAGGAGAAGAACATGATCTGCACATGCACGCACGCCATCATATTTTTTTTTTTAGATAATGGAAATTATATTCCGGCTTCAGTCATCCAAGGATGCATCAGGCCAACAAAATTACAACTGGAAAACAGTGTTACAGGTAAGACAGAAGTCACCCGAAAACACCGGTGCACTTTTTTTAAAAATAAAACAACAACTAAAACTCGTCCACCAATGGAGACTCCGGATCCTCGTAACCCGGCAACAAACAACATAAGACCCCATAAGCGTGTGCGATGAGCCGCCACCTTGATGCCGGCGTCAACCGACATCCAAGGGAACGCACGCCATCATATGCCATCATATGAATGAAAAAATAAAGCAGCATTGGATGTGGGAAGAACTTCATACGATTTCTACTTTAACAGAGCTTTAGATCCATCTCCTGTACGAGATTTTTCATATACACATTGTTGACTAGGTAATATATACTTATGTAATTATTTATCAAAGTCGCAATGAATGATCATATGGATCACGTTCTTGACTAAATTGAAGTTGCTTGATCGACTAGGAATGTCAATGATGTATATATATCCAAGTTCCTAGTAGCTATAGTTTTGAAGAAACATAGTTGTTGACTTAAATTATTTATGATTGTTTTTTTTTGTGTTGTCCTTACTTTCCTTGTGTTGTTGTTTTCAATTAATTGACAATGTTTCTTAAGATATATTATGTCCTCATTTGCATCAAATGTCAAATATCAATCTGGCATATAGCTTTCATAAGATATGGTAGTTGAGACTTGAGACCAAGCCGACCAAGCTCCAAAGCTTAATTATTCATCGGGCCTTATTTGGATCCAGGAGATAGAGCTAGTTTGTGATGTTTGAAGGCTGAAAGCAATTCATTTTTGGCCTGAAGACATGACTTTAATGAGCAAATTTTGGCCACCAATATAATTCTCATCTATAGATCGACATGACCTTAATGAGCAAATTTTGCCCACCAATATAATTCTCATCTATAGATCGACATGACTTTAATGAGAAAATTTTAGCCACCAATATAATTCTCATCTATAGATCGAGAAATGTTCATAAAGTAGAATTAGGATGTATATACCTTTTTCACACATTGAATATAAATATATTATGTTTGATATGATTCCTGTTAAATTATAAAAACACGTGAGTATATGTCTTAAAACTACACCGCCCTTTGTACTTAAATCTAGCACAAAACCACAAGTTTAAGCATCTACTTTCAGGTAATCACTCTAGTGTGTAGTATTGTTAACCTACATCATCTATATATCTGCAAGTGTACTTTCTTATTCCTAGGTTGAATTTTATGTTTCAATAAAATCATATCTAAAGTATCATATTTTAGCCTCTATTTTTAGGTCACGCTCAACATGTGTGGGCGCCCACTCTATTTTAGTTGAAGATAATTAAATTTTCCTCAAAATTTTTGAAAGTAATTATAATAAACAATTTAGGTTGGCCTATGCCCATAATTTTTAGGGCCAATTGTGCAAAGTTAAAAAAGGGGGGCAAACGAGCAATTAGACTCCAGAATAGGCGCAGTTGCACAATTTACCCTAATTTTTATGGGCATGTTTTCCTGTTGGTCAGGTCCTGTCTAGTAGTAACACGTGCGGTCTAGCCTAGGAGTCGGGTCAGGCTAGACCTATTTTGCTCAGGTCAATGTTAGACCTATCCCAACATAATGAAGTTTTCCATAATAATGTTGAATCATGAGAGGATGAAATAGATGTGGCAGGTCTTGACAAGAAATGTCACAACTGGCAACCGACGTTCGTTTTTGGAATAAGTGATAGTTGTTGGTTTCACATGTCAAGGGTTTGGGTTTTGTGTCCTCCGCTATTGGAAACAAAAATACTTCGATAGAAAATGTCAACATCAACATCCCATTATACCACTATACCTCCTTGCAAAGTGTTCACATCAACATTCACTAGCACATGTCATTATGTCTACATTTAAACTATTCACATTAACAAACCACGTCATTTACTAACTGTTGGGTGAGATAACAACACAACGTTTTATTGATGAAATATGGTTATAGGATGACCATTCAACTTGGTTTTTGAGGGGGTGTCGGGGGTATTTATAGGGGTCCCCTAACTTCGTGATACATGGAAAACACAAAACTTTACATCTAGAATAATACAAAACTTTCTTTCCAAATGAAGTTTTCTCCACTATCTTCGCTTGAATTTTTGAATCGTGATTCTTCATATTCTTTGTTCAAATGAAGTTGTCTTCACCAACTTATCTTTCATCGTATCTTTTCCCTCTTGGTGTTGAAAGTTTCCTTCCTAAAACTTCAAAGTTTAGGATAAAAGTTCTACGAGAAAATTCATCTTCGCATCAAATTCCTGCAAGTAAATTTTGTTATGGTAAAAAATGTTTTCAACTCCAACGCTTGTTGACAAAGTAAACTTCCAAGTTTGGGCATAAAGTTTTTTCTGATGAAGTCAACTTTAAAGTTTGAGCATAGAGTTTTCTAACGAAGTTAACTTCAAAGTTTGGGAAAAGTTTTCTAGTGAAGTTGAATCCCCAACACTAACATATATTTAGTTGTCTACATTAGAATGCTACAAATCATCCCCAAACATGTACTACATTACCAACACCATAGATATCCATCTCCTCATTCAATTTAACATTCTAACCTATTTATATTCCTCCTACATACCCACGGCAATGCGCGAATCCACCTAGTTCACTTATTTTCAGGTCATTTTGATAAAACACATAGAAAAAATATAGAACACATCGGGAAATATTGTTTGTTACAATAAAACTACACACACAATCGCATCCCTATCGGTGGCAAATTTCCTAAACGTTTTTTATTGAACCAACAATAAAATTGCAATTTAAACGGGCGTTAGGAAATGTAATGAGTAACCAACTTGGGCTTGGGCCGCACCAACCTTTTGGTCCACTCAAGAAGCATTGTGCTATGCTTGCACTCTTATATAAAAGAGAGGACTGCCTAGTTTCTCAAACCCACATTTTGCAATTGGCTTCTCTCTCTCTCTCTCATCTTATCTCTCTAAGAAAAAAAGATGTTTTTTTTTTTGAATTTTGAAACACGAAATCTGGAAATGATTTGTAGGGGCGGCTCAATTAGCAACCGCCCCTACAAATCGAATAGCAGGGGTGGCTAGGATACCGCCCCTACAAACCAACCATTTCTAAGAATGGGAGGTTAGGGGCAACTCCCAAAACCACCCCTACATAGCATCTGGAGCTGGTAATAATAACCCACAACACCTAACTTAGCTAATTTGAATTGTGTTGCCTTTGGGACGCATAATGGGTTATTTGTTTATGTTGATGGTATTATCCGACAAATAACAATCGTGTGTTGCTGTGCATACACCTCCTTTCCTGATAGATCATTGCATCTTTTCTCCAATTGTTCTAAAAACACTAAAAAACGATGAAGCAATGTGATAAAGATAGACCAAACCCTAGTAATGGATAGCATACCTTGGTAATTAAGTGTTTCATAACATTGTGCCTGTCACTGAGAGAGCCCCGAATGCGAAAACTAAGTCACAAAATAGTTAATACAAAACACGTGGTGCCTAGAAGGCTAGAACCAAAATTTGTTTTCTAGCAGTGAAGCTGTTATGTAGTAGTGTTTGTTCCATATTAAAAGTAGGTGTATTGAAATGACTTGCGTAAACTTAATTACATAATAATCTATGACTTTGACCATTTTGTTTGAGCTTGACAATTGTTTGCCTTTTTCTAAACTTTAGCTTCAATGATAATTATACGAACGCTCACATGATCTAGCAATTTTCCTCAAAAGCTCACATGATCTAAAATCACAAATTTTAGAGGTATTAAATTTGGCAATTTTCCTCAAAAGAAACTTATTCCTCCAGAAGTAAGAGGATAAAGACTTGTCTGTTCTGTAATGAGCTCTTTGTATAAAATCACAAATTTTAGAGGTATTAAATTTGTTTATGTGCATGCAGTTTGGTCCCTTAAAGTCTCTCCTAGAGTTATTTTTTTTCTTCATTTGGCTATTGATCAATAATAGAACCCTTAATTTAGCTAAAAGAAAGAAGTAAGAGGATAAGACTTGTCGCGAGCAGCAGCAACTGCGAGCGGCCGAGCGCAAGTTCATGTAATGAGCTTGATTCCGTTCTGTCTTGCTCGATTTGTTCAACACCGAACCGACGAAACCGACACCGAACTTTTTTGAATGTGTTTTTGTCAAACAAGTTTGGCCAACCGAATCGTCGGTAAAAACCGAATGCCCAGGCTGAGTTTTTGTCAAACAAGTTTGGCCACTGACTGCTGTTGTTTTGAACATTAACATTGAAGCTTCTTTAGATAGTACTGGACAATTCTGGCTAAGTAATAAGAGACATTTAGTGGTTAATATTGTTACCTATGTTGTCTTATGGAATATCTAGAAACTTAGAAATGAATTTTATTTTCAGAATATAGCTTGGAAGAGTATGGACATACTCCTCTACAGGATAGCTAGAGTTCTTCAGAGCTGGGTGATCTTGTGCCCATAAGAAAAAGAAAGAATTGCTATCAGATGTACACCTCAAATTCAAGCAAGCCGCCAGGGAAGTATTTTGGCTACCGTTACAAGTGTGGAGTTGAGTTTCTAGAAGACCAAAAAGATCTCTTCTGGTGTAACCAAGAAGGTTGTTGCTGTTGGGGTGAGAGACGTGCAAGGCAGGGAGTCCTGGTGGAAATCCCTCAATAACATGTTAGAATCTGTTTGAGGATCATCATGTGTGTTTTCTTGGCTGTTTGGTAGCAAGTCTGGTGTCGTTTCTTCTTGTTACATTGTTGTATCCACTATGGCTCTGGCGTGAGTCATTAGCTTGGTTTTCTATGAACTGTAAACCTGCAAACACATGGATGATTATAGCCATTTGTGTTTAACTTTTGTGATGAGTCATTGTCAACTCTCGACATTTTATTTCAATTTTCTCTTTCCTTTCTAGCTACTTCAGTTAACCTTACCCCGACACATGCGGTGTGCCGGTTGATGTAGTCTCTCGGCTTGTGTTGTGCAGGTGTGGAGCTTGGAGACAGTGGTCAACGGCAAGGTGAAGACCTAGGAGGACGTGCCATGCTGATGGACTCGGAGCGATGAAGGGCGTACATGAGGCTTGGATCGAGGGACTAGATTGTTGAGTGGCCAGTCGTGGTGGCTGACACTTGGGACATCGATAAATATGAGGACACATGGAGTGACCGTGTCGATCAAGTCAAGACGGCAGACATGCAAGTCGAGCAGGCGCCACAGAAGGCTTGGCGGCCGAGGGGTCGAGAACGGCGGTGACACATGTCAGAGCGCAGGGGACACGTATGTGGTTCGCTACTTGTGGCTTGGTTTGGTGGTTTGGGCCTCAAAACCATCGTCGGTCGGTTTCACGGGTTTGGGCCTCAAAACCCGGCCGGGTGGAGGTTCCGATGCTGGAAGGATAGCACATGGCAGCATCGGGGAGTTCTTGTCGAAGCGAAGCTACTAGTGAGAAGGCGCGGTGGCTGTTGGATCAAATCATCTTCGGGTTAGACCATTATGCCCCTGGTAGAGTGGTGTGACTCATGTATCAGTAGGGGTAGCTCGGTCATTCGGACCAGGACTATATAGAGAGAGGGCAGCCCTCCATCTCAAGTTGCCTCTCTATTTGTAGTTTTTCCTTTAGCGTTTCCCCTGTCTCTAGTTTCTTTGCTTTGTAAGAGAGGTACAAACACTTTGTGATCTTCATTTGTAGGAAGAGTGCCCTTAGTTCGCTCATGCCCTCTGGGTTTTCGGATCAGTGCCTGAGTCAGTTTGTGTGCTGTGATTTTGTTTGGATTTTCGTCACTTTTCTCCCCTCCTCATTCTATCTCCGATTTCTTCATTTCTAGATCGATTCAACTAGTTTTTCTTGCCTTGATTCGAACTATGATGTGAGAGGATTGTTTCCACCGAAGGAAATCACACCTCACAAGTTCGCAGATCGGGCTTGATTTGTGTTTAGTTAGCAAGAACCCTAGTTGTTTTTCCATCTTTTGATTTCTCTTGATTCAGAACAAATTGGGCCATGATATCCTAGAGTTAGCCTCCCAACTGCCTTGTGATCATGTCTACTTGATTTGCTCGTAGTTGGTGCGGATTTGGTCGAGATTTGAGCAGATTTGGGTTATTGGCGATTTTTCTACGCTCAGCCCGATAATACCCGGACGCGTCTGGTATGAATACAAGACAAGTCCAGTATTTCACACTTTCAAGTTTGTGGCTCAAATTTTGTGGAGATGTTTCCCATGGTGTCTAGAAGGTAGGGTTAAAATTTTATGATTTTTGGATGTCATTTGATAGGATTTGTGATTTTTTTCGTGGAGTAATTCTGTGTTGTTTTTCATACCGGACGTGTCGGGTATTTGCTGAAGAGTTGCTGATTTTGTCTTGCGTGTTGGTCAATCACGTTGAGGCTTCTCCTAAGGCATCCACCTAACAATCTAGGTCGTGATATTCCAAGTGTCGTTTGGTTTTGGTTGAGGACACTGTTCTTGCTTGTGTTGGTTGAGTTTGGTACCGGTCTCTTGCGAGTCATTTTTAGTGTGACCGTTTCTTGGCGTCTAGCATCTAGCTACAAGTTAGCTTCATGATATTTGTACTTTGTGAGACTTTGCTTCTTGGGTAGTGAAGTTTGGAGTTCTCAAAAGATCGATGAATTTTTAAGGCTCCTATTCGCCTCCTTCTAGTCACCTCTCCGATCATTCAAAACCGTTTGAATGATTGTTCTTTAATGCTAATGAAAGGCCGAGGCGGCCACCTTTGAACCCTAAAAATATGATTCTTTCATATTTTTTTTCTTACTTTTCAAAGTGTGGTCGTGTCTATTCTTTTCTGTATTTGATGTAGCTAGACTAGCTCATGACCAGTACTCATACGAGTCAGAGAACCTTGTGTTTGTACGTTTAGCAAATGGTACAAATTAAAAGTCCCATATCAATACATATTGGAATAGATGGCCCGATCATTACGTAAATCTCTAAGGTAGTGAGACACAAGTCATTCAGGTAACAGCACAATAAGGTATATGCTCGTTGCAACGTTCGATTATATTTGCTAGTAATATGTATGTAATGGAATTGACAAATTCTCAACTTACTCATACATATGCTTATTACCGGCATGCGTACGTCCAGTGGCACTGAGTGATGACACACACAACAAAGATCATCGACAGGTCACAGGAGGACACAAGAAAACTACAGTCCAGGCGACAAAATAAAATTAGAAAAAAAGCAGGAATGAAACGACGTACGTACACATCCAAAGACATGCGTGCATGCGAGAAAATCATTGATCGACAACGTACGACGGCGAAGAGGTATGCATAGCTCCTAGCTCGCGGCGGCGTAGCCCTCTTCACCGACGGCTGGCGCGGTCGAACCCAGCTCCACCACCGTCGACGGCGAAGACGAGTACGAACTCGGGTTGACGACGCCGCAGTTGAGACGGACCTCCCCGCACGTGCCCGTCTGCACCTGGATGCGGCCCATCTTCACCATCGCCGCCGCGAATTTCTCCTTCCACAGCGTCTCGTTCGCCGCGAAGCTGCTCACCAGCGCGGCCATCTGCGTGTTGACGCGCAGCTGGTTGTCGGAGAAGAAGAGCCCCATGCCGCGTGGCAGGAGCTTGTAGTAGTTGTTGTCCAGCACGTTGGGCGTCCCCGGGTCCATGGCCGTCGTGATCGGCGTCGTCTGATTCGTGTTGGACGGGCACAGCGCGCGTAGCAGCGACGCGTACGACGGGCTCAGCCCAGCGTCCACCTGCAATGCAAATACACGACGAGACGTGTCACATGCGTCATGCGTGCCACCAGGCAAACTACTTGATTAGCGTCAGTCATGGCGGCGTACGATTGCCGTTGGAGGGTTGGTGCCCGTGTTCCAGACGCGCTTGAAGAAGGAGGCGCAGAAGGAGCGGCCGACGGTGTGGGCGCCGGAGAGCACCACCATGTCCTCGGCGGTGAGGTTCTTGCGCGTGAAGTTGCCGACGAGCTCGGCGGCGGTGGAGAGCGGCGAGGGGAGGTCGACGGTGTCCGACGAGCTGGACACGCGGCCGTCGCGCCGGCCCGCGGGGACCTGGTACGAGACGCTCCCGGTGAGGCTGATGCTGTCACGGGCGGCGAAGGCGACGATGTCGGCACAGGAGACGGTGCGCGGGCAGCTCTGCTCCACGGCGGCCTTGGCGGCGTCGATCACGTCGAAGCCGCGGAGGCTCGGGTTGTTTGGGATGGCGTCACGCTCGGTCTGCCCGCCGCCTGGGTTCGCGGTGAGGAGGACGGATCCATCACAGCCCTGCATAGTAGTGTTGGAAGACAATGGTCAAAGTCGACTAACAAAGAACACCTCGTTGATTAAGGTGACCGATATTCTCCACAATCACAAAAGTGGTACTTCATCCCATGGTAAGGAGAAGGAAATCCTGGATTATTCTACTTCGATAGCTGATCTTGAAGCATCCTAATATGTACACTACGGACATATAACATGTACACTACGGACATATAACATAAACCAATCTAGAAAAGCCAGAGTGACTTAAATTTAACAATCAATTTCACACATTATATAAAGCGGTACTCAATGGTATTATGACAAACATTAATATAAATCATCAATAACTTTTAAGTTGTTGAGTTTGTAAATGTAAAAATTATATGAGTAGATTTGTCTTAAAAAAAATTTTGATAAAAGTATACATACATCACATCTCTATAAATATTTTTATAATAATAAGAGGTCTTGTGTTTTGGAGACCAAGTCCCAAACGAATTCAATACCATCCCGGAGGGAATACAATGAATGACACATTATATAAAGCGGTACGAAGTGTCTGATCGAGGTTTGCAGGGTAATACTCCTACTGTCCCATGCATTTGCTACTTCTTCACATTAAACAAAGATACTGATACCAGCTAGGAAACATGAATGTTTATGCTTGTGTGTTTGACTGTCTTCAGTTTTGGTACTATATCATCCAAGAATGTAAGCATGTTGGGACGACAAAAACTAAAGTAAAGAGCGGGTTCGATTCGTCTTATAAAGGTTATTCTTGGTGCTCAAAGATTAAAAGGTTATTCTTGGCAACAGCTGCAAGCAGGGAATATGCGTTGCCTTCCAAGAAAGAAAGCAGCAGATCAAATCTATATCTATGCGTTCACTTGATTTTGGGGTTTTTTGCTTTGGACACTTTGTCTCTTTGTCTCGAGAAAACAACTGTCGTCGCCTTTCTAGTATAAATAATATTATACTGTAAATAAAAGTGCGTGTCAGGTATAGTTGTACAAATAAATATGGGTTCATAACAGCTCCGGAGTTTAATTTTTCATAATTTGTTTAAATCTATGAATTTGAATTCCAGGCCATGCAAATTACAAATAAATCATAACAGCTCCGGAGCATTTATAATAATTTGAAGAATTTGAATTCCATGGCATGCAAATTAATTACTAAGCTAGTTGTATATGCAGAGCGTAATAAGTCACAAGAACTGTCGTTATAGTAAGTTCTTTCAAGCATTGCCAGCATCAACAACATGCATCTCAAGTTTCAGCCAGCTAGCTCGTCTTTTCATGCATGTCCACTAGGTAAAGAAAGCTGCATGCAGTAATAGTAAACTAATTTGAATCAAAACAAAAGCGAGGAGAGGCAGTAAATTAAGTTTTGTTACCATACCCTGACAAAGCAGTCGTGGAAATGGAGGCGGATGAGGCCGGCGGCGATGCCGGCGTCGTTGGCGAAGGCGGCCGCGACGGCCTGGCGGACGAGCGCCTCGGCGTTGGGGCAGCTGGTATCGTAGAACCCCACACGGAGCTGCGCGCGGGCCGTCGCCGGCAGCAGGCACAGCACGCACGCGGCGACGACTGCCAGCCGCAGGGCCACTCCGGCCGTCTTCAGCTTGCTCTCCTTAGCAGCCATCCTCGTCTCTGCCTAGATATATGCAGAGCGTAAGTGAGCTAGATCACTGGCTGGGGCACAATTTGGCATCGTTTCGTCGTTGGTTTATATAGAAGTTTGAAGAGGATGGAGGGTGATTAGTTAAGGTTAAAGCAGGAGGGAACATCCTGCTTTAATTTCGAAAGAAGTCGGGAGTGACAAGTGAACACTAAAGCGTACGTAGTACATGTCTGGCGTGTCGGAGACGTGATCGATGCACCGCGCCTTTATTCTCTTTAGCAACGTACGCAACGATCCAAAGCTACGTGTTTTAAGGCGTTTTACAGTGGAAAATAATATTTCTGGTCTACTCTACGAATCTACATAAAGCGCTCTACTGTACTGGGCATTGGTAACGTTTTGTAGGCAAGTCATTATCGCCGCCGGTTAAGGGCAACCACGACTCACCAAGGAGAGAGAGGACCACGCTGAGGAGAGAGAGATCACCTAAGCACAAAACCAACTCATAAAAATAATTGCCTCCATGCTACTCCAAT
>JADLZK010004358.1:0-89569 GCA_015847255.1 Hyparrhenia diplandra | reverse complement strand
TTCTGCGGCGAGGCCAGCAACCGCACTGCCGCCGCCCTGCCTGCACCTGCGCCAGCAGAGATGGAGAGAGAAGGGAGGGTTGGGTAGGGACTGTGGGGACTCACCATGGTTGGAGGAGGGGGAGAGGGCCGCCGTCGCCCTGCCATTTCCTTCGAGAGATCGAGGCGAGAGATGAGAGAGATGCGGCTTTTTTTGGCTGAAGGAGAAGTGAGAAGCTGAGAAGAAGCTATGTATATATTTGTTAGGGTAGCCGAAGCCGAAGCGCTAAAGAAGCCGAAAAAAACGGCTGAGAAGCTGTACAAATCAGAAGCCGCTCCACGAAATCCTGGCTATCCACGGGAGAATCCGGCGGTTGGAAGAATTCAAGGCGACGTGGACGCGGCTTCTGAGGCGAGAAGCTCCAGGGGCCTTGCGGGGGTTTTAATTCTTGCTCTCATCTCCCTTCTCTGTTATACCATCTCCCCTGCTGCTGCCTTCGAGGTAGCCACCACGAGCAGGAAGCCGGAGGCCGAGCAGCCTTGTAACCTCTCACACCTACCTCATGCTGTCACTTCCCCAGGGTCGTGACAAAGTGCATGCATTGAAATGCATTAATCCAGCATGTACAATATGCCTGATTAGTAGTTTATAGTTTATATTATGACATAGTAAATATAAAAACAATGCAACCAGTAGCAGATTGTTGTCAACCATGACTAATCTATATGGCATAGCTTCATGTAAAGCTCTTAATATGCAGAGAAGAAAAAACACCTGACAAACAAATGTAAGACTTGGTATTCAACTACTCAAAGTTAGTTCATATACAGTGTCTTGCAACTGAAGCTCAAACCTTCACCACAAGGAGCCCCAAGTTAAAGATCCAAATGTTAGAACATTGTTGCATAGTACTATCTCTATCCACGGATCACAACCTTTTCGGACAAGCTACTTTTAGGCTTAGTTTGCTTTGTTTGTCCAAAAGGTCATGTATTCATGGTTGGTACTACCAGAAGAAATGAGAAACATAGCTCAAGAGGAAACTGCTGATGCAGTAACACAGTTCAGAACACACCTCCAATTTTTCAAAGATATGTTCAGAAAATAATATACAATAGCACCACCAGAGTGAGGCCACGGCTGGCTAAAGAAGTCATACAAGATAGACAAATAGTCCACGGTTTTGTCAACTAAAGAACTGCAATTAGTTTAGCAACTAAGGTCATTACTGAACTAAGCATCACAGTACAGGCTTGCAGTACAAAAAACAAAACTGCCTAAACAATAGGTGTCAGTCATCACCAGTCTATGTTGCAAAGTTCCATGCAAAATCTTTCAACATGGGAGACAATACCTGACATCACACACTTGCTATAAAGTTTAAGTAATTTATTCAACAAAACACATGCTTATCTTGATCATTCAAGCATTTCATATGTGTGTCCGTAGCTCTGCATGGCCATTCAAGATGCACAGTCTGCTAGTAACAAATTCACCGACGAGAATATCAGATATAACAAGCCAAATAATAGCTCGGACCATACTTCTAGTTTTCACGGATATAATAAGACATTTCAAGACAATAAATGTCAATTTTGATCTATAAATATAGCTTCAAAGAACAAATATATGTCTAAATTGTAATCACCGAATAATGACCTTAGTTTTGGTTTCAACTCGATATATGTCTACATTTTGTTGTAATCCCCTGATTGCAAATGTTTGCACATCTGGTTGGTGGAAATTGATATAGCTTCAAAGAACAATCTAGGCTGTAGCATTAGGGACGTGGCTAATAAGAACTACATGACACTAACTAGCACCACGCCACCGCTGCTGTAAACATGTAAAGACAGTACCACCCTCAAGGCCTGAACTGCCAGGAACAGTATTTATGCAAACAGGATTAAAGTTAATGTGCTACCCGGCTATCCCCAGCCAGGCATGCACTGTGTCCCAAAGGAGTTGCCTGAATTAATCCAGCATGCACAATATTAGTAGTTTAGTATGTTGTGACATAAATATAAAAAAACCATGCAGCCAGTAGAAGGGTTTTGTCAACCATGACTAATCTACCTGGCATAGGTTCATCAAAAGCTCTCTCAAGTATGCAGAGAAGGAAAGACACAACAAACAACTGATAAGACTTGGTATTTAACTTAGTTTATATATCTTGCACTTCAAGCACAAACCTTCACCAAGACGCACCCCAAATTTATCAAAGTTCCACAAGTACATTGTTGCATTGGTTAGTTCTACCTCTAGACATGTACTCAACTATTCATGACTGGAAGTAGTACCATAAGAAATAAAAAAACATACAGTCCAAAGCTGCCAGGAACAAAAAACGTTACACCAAGATTAATGGAACAGATGCTAGCTCAAGGAAACCGCTGAACCAGTTTCCAAAAAGTTAAACAATTTCCAGTTTGACCAAATTTTTACAAAAAAATACAAACATTTATGAAATCAAATAAGCATCATCAGATTAATTATGCAATATATTTTCATTGTAAATCAATTTGGAGATATAAGTGTTGATACTATTTTCTATGAACTTGGTCAAACTTTAAAAAGTTTGACTTGCCCAAACCTAGGATTGTAAGTTGAGAAAATAATCTGCACTAGTATGATCACCAGAGTGAGGCCAAGGTTAGTTAAAGAAGTCATATAACATGCTGACACAACAGTGCACAATTTTGTAACTAAAGAACTGCAGTTAGTTTAGCAACAAATCCAGTCATTGTTCAACAAATCATGCACAGCATAAAGATGCTGCAGCACAAAAGAAAAAGTTACATGCAAAACCTTTCAAAGATACAGACAAGGCCTGAAATTCCAGGCTGTCTGGAGTTTATACAGTTTAAGTAATGTATTCAACAAAACACATGCCTATATTGATTATTTTCATATAGCTGTTAGTAACTCTGCATGGTCATTTAAGATGCACAGTCTGATAGTAACAAATTCAGCAAAATGAAGAGAATATCAGATATAACAAGCCAAATAATAGCTTAGACTATTTCTAGTTTTCACCAAATATAAAATGACATCTCAAAAAAATAAACGCCAATTTCAAGCCACATGTAGCTAAAATACATCAGTGAAATAGAAAGACACTAATACAATGGTCCATAGCAGGAATAACCTCACTAACACTACACATATGCAAGAAATCTAGTACTATTAACTTCAGTAAATACTAAAAAAAGCTAAATGCGAAAACTAGGACCAACATAAGCTTCATAAAAAAGCAAGCTAATAATCTGGAACATTGCCTTCTTTGTAGATACCATTGACTTCACTAGTACCGGAGAGGATCGCTAACAGAAAAAATCAAATCCTTTTTGCAAACTCAAGACTGCACCCCCTGGATCTGAACTTTCATAGACCAGCACATTGCAGGAATTACTAGGCCCATTTTCAGGAATTAGAGTTTTCACTTTTGTTAATCATCTCAGGAATGGATTTGAACCTTCCATTGGACCCCACAATTACAGCATTCTTCATGGCAGACGACTGCAAAATTGCACAAATAAGTGATCATGTAGCTAGTAGCTTAACAGGTGGTAGACGATGCAATCGTGGCAGAAGTATAATGAGGCTCAACTAGCCAAAATAACATGCAATTTTAGTACCACAATATGTAGTGTCTCAACGTTGGGAAAGCATCTGAGGAAAGTTGGTAACATCTTGGAATCACTGCGTTCTCCAAAGCGTACATTTAATCCCAAGATCTTGACGCCTTGAACCATGGTGCCTGGTGTCGCCTTTTATCCCAGCCTGAAATGCATCAAAGCACAAGCAGCAGAGAATGTTCAGACATTGGCATCAGTGGTTGATCTAATGCTTAATACACTACAATGGTCAAACATGAAAAGGCAATAAAACAAACTGTCACACAATTGAGAATTGTATTTACATTGATGACGGTGTTCTGGATCTCCAGCATGTGAATTCAGGACTCAAGTATCCAAGTATGCGCAGCTTGGGGGATTTGTCAATCTTTACCCCTAATGCAAGGGCTGTTGCATGCCTTGGTTTCCCACAAGATGAGCCTCTCGAGGCTCAGGGTGTCCACCACGGCGACGCTGTCCACAGTTGACATGAGGATCTGCGCACACCGGGATTCTGGCCGACGAGGCGGAGGCAGATCGTCTTCTCCCCTGATTCCCACTATGCCAAAGTTCTCAGGACGGGGCTCTACTGCCAACGAGCAGAGGACGAGCTCTTGGAGGTGCGGGAACACCGCGCCGGCGCCACTCTGTCGGAGAGAGGAGGTGTCCGGGAATTTCAGAGGCCGAGGTAGAGGCGAGTGAGGGTGGAGACGCCGAGGATCGCGGCCGGCAGAGGCACGTGGAACGGCAACAGGCGGTTCACGAGGATGAGCTCCTGGATGCCCTTGGCGACGAACGTCTGGACCCAGCGCGAGATGCCACTGGCGCGCCGCGTCCGCGTAGTAGCCGCAGACGAGGCGGACGGCACCGAAGGGGCCGGGGTGCGCGGCGATGGCGCTGGAGAAGGTATCGGCGATGGCGCAGGAGAAGGCATCGGCGAGGGCCGGCGTGTCGGCGCGCGTGGCGTTGCGGTGGCCCTGGCCCCAGGACTCCCAGCAGGAGGTGCGCGTCGGCGAAGGCGAGCGGCGTGCAGCGCCAGACGGGGCGCCAGCAGCGGGGAGAGCGCGGTGGTGCGCGCGGCATCCTTGGCGGGGAGGCGAGAGACAATGTTGCAGAGGAGCGAGAATGGGAGGGCGCTGATGCGGTCTTCAGCGCCATCGTGGGAGGCGGCGGGGAGGGGCGGACAGAGCGGCACCGGCGTACACGGGCGTGTCGGGGAGGCACTTGTAGAGGAACTTGAGGACACCCTGCGCGCTCCGCTCCAGGTCTTGAGGATCCACGCCGCGGCGCCGCGCGTCGGCTGCCGTGGCGGCGTTGAGGTAGACGAGCAGCGCCGCGCCTGAGAGAAGAGAAGACACGGCGAGGATTTTGTGCCGGAGATGAGCGGCGGAGCCAGATTACATACCTATAACTTTGCCTCAATCTCCACCCTCCAACAAGCATCTCACGGTTCCAGAGATTTTCAGGTCCAGCTCATAGAGCAGGCCAGCACAAACGATTTCAAGGAAAAAGCTTCTAGCGGGTTAAAGAAGAAAAGAAAATGTAGCAACTGACTCTCAAGAATAAACTGGCAGACTACAAAACAATATTGCTAAAAACAACACAAATAACTTTACACATTTTAGTTCACATCTATATATACACTTATATCTATACCTACTTAATAAAGCGAAAATTTCTGCTACCTTTTTTCACCGTCTTTTTTTCACCTCTCCTTGCCTCCCTTCCGTAGTTATACCGGACTCTACTGAGAGATTGACTCGGTTCACGGTTTCATCCAACCAAGATTTGTATATTTAATCTACCAACTACAACGCCTATAATCTAAATCAACACGCACCTGATCGAATCAACTGAACCACAAGCAAATCCATCTAGCGCTTTTGTTTCATAGTATACGCCAACTACGGAAGTTCCAAACATTGGCATCGGTCAGATTGTATCATCGATCCGCCACTCGATGGAAGAACATCGTGCCGCTCCTGAAGGTGCTCGCGATCCACCGCTCGCCGACGTTGACAACTACAATGCGGCGTTGCCCGCGAACATGTTGCACGACATCCTGCTCTGCCTCCCTGCCAACGAGGCCAGTCGACCGTCTGCATGCGGTTGTTGTGCCCGACGTGGTTGTCCCTGCGTTTGACCCACACTTCGCCAGGGCACACGCCTAGCTTGTGTCACCGACAACGACAATGAAGAGGCAGCTGAGGTCCGCGACACGACTCCTGCAAACGCAAGGCCCGCACGGCGGGGTGCCACCAGCGGCGCGAACAAGCTCACCGCGACGGAGCTACAATTATCCACGACGGGGATGGAGCCGCAATTATCAAAAGTGCAGCCACACCTCTCCACGATGCCGCCATAATTCTGGGCGGTGCACCCACATGCATGCATGTCTCTGTCACGACGACTCTCCGCGACGCAGCCGCAGCAGCTCTCGGCGGTACAGCGACAACCGGCAAATGCGTCGGCAAACGGCACGCGAGGCAACAACGGTGATATGGCTCGAGAAATCATATATAGTGCTGCTGACTATTTTTTGTGCAGATGCCATTGAAGGACTGAAACGGCGACCAGAGGGGGGGTGAATGGGAGCCTCGATTTTCCTTTTCAATTTTGGGTCATCGGCTCAACCTCCAACCTCAAAAACAAACTCACGCAAGACCCGAATAACACGGCGTATTAACTAGTAGCAAAGTGTCGCGAGCAAAGAGAGAAAGTCATCGCAAAAAGCCAGATCTCAAATCGAAGGTCAAATGAATAAATCATGGATTAAATGGCAAGAGAGAATTTCCAATAACAATTTCATGGACGGGACTCAAGCAAAGAGCAACTAGCTGACCATCATGATTAAACAAATTGAACTACTGCAGCTTGATGGTGACAGCTTAGGAAGACAAAATAATTCACGAGCAAGCAAGAAAAACACTTGAAGTTGCTTGCTTCTGTTGGCCTTTGTTAATAGCACCAAATGATGGAAGCACGAGATCACTACCAAGCAGCACCTCTATTCTTAGCTGAATAAACTAACAAATTCTAGCAGGAACTTGAACTAAGGAACGAGCATGACTTGGTACTGTACAGCTAGAAAAATTCAGTCCTTGACATACTGCTGCAATTCAACACTAGTTCATGCTCGATTATCAAGACCAGAAAAGCATGTGAACTGCTTACCTACTTACCAGGAAGAAGCATCGATGCCTAGCACCTGGATGAGCAAGTGGAGCGCACGGCGTTGCAGCTCTGCTGTTGTTTCTCTTGTACCTGCTGACGAGCTGATGGACTTGGCGCTGAGGAACTGTAGCGCTGAAGAGGCAGGATCCTCACTGCCGAGCGCTTGCAGGAAGGATGGTGAAACCCGGTGCTGATCTGTGCGACAACCAAAAAGAAAAGACAGAGTACAGGTCTGCTTGTATTCAAACAACACACCAAATCGCCCAGCACCTATGCGCTCTCACCTACCACAAGCGACGAACAGAGCATTCGACAGAACAGAGAAGAACGCGGCGAACAGAAAAACGCCTCACGCTAGAATCAATCGAATCCGATTAAAGACTCCATGAATCGAAGCCAAATTTCAACCAGCTGAAATTGATCTAGCTACAAACCAAATTCCAAAAGATCACAGCCAGAAACCCATCCAAACTCCTGCAAAATCAGATCATGGCCAGAGCGAAAAAGAGAAAAACAACTGCGAACAGAGCTCGAAAATCACACACAAAAAGTGACGAACCCCGGAGGGCACGTGCAGGATCGAGGGGCTGCCCTTCCCTCAAAATCACGCGGAGATACATGCATGAATTTCTCGGATATCCGGCCTCTCTCACGTGTGCTTAGGAAGATGAAACCCTGTAAGCTAAAAAACGAAAATGAAAGAAAAAAAGAGGGGAGGAGGCCAACATCCTCCACATATACCAAACCCTCTTTCCCCAAACTACCCCCTAGATACGTAAGAGCGAGAACCGCTAACCCTAAGGCTAATTTAGTCCGACTCGGGATAATTCGATCCGGCGACCACCCGCGCCTCCTCATCCGCGGCCTTTGCTCCACGCAATCTCCCGGATGACGCCGCCGCGTCTGCCGCCCTTCCGTCCAATCGGAACGCCCCGGTTTTTGAGGCCCAAACCGTGAAACCCCCCCGATGGTTTTGAGGCCCAAACCACAAAACCCGCACGTGGGGTTTGAGGCCCAAACCACCAAACCAGCGCCGATGGTTTGAGGACAAACCACCAAACCTCCTCGACCGCGTGTCATCGCCGTCTTGACCGCCGAAGTCGCCAAGTCATCCGAGCTCCCCGCTCGCCGCACGCCGTCTTGACCCGATCGACACGGTCCTACCACGTCCTCTTGCATCCGTCGATGTCCCCGGATGTCGACCACCATGGCTAGCCACCCGGCGATCTAGTCCCTCGGTCCAAGCCTCACGTCCGTCCTTCACCTCCGCGGTCGTCGGTGACGCGTCCTCCTTGGCCCCTTCACCTCGCCGTCATTACCATCTCCGAGCTCCACACACTGCATACCACGAACCAAAAGATACGTCTTCGACACACTCCACGTGTGCCCCGATGAACATAGCGAAGCATAAAGAATAAAAAGAAAATAGAATTAAAATATTAATCAATGACAATCACTCAATCACAAAACTAAACACATGTGACCTAAATCAACCATGTGTTCGCAGCCATGACACTTCCTTCAATTAATTCCATGTAATTACGCTGCTTTGTTCTTGCTCCGGCGGGCTCAGATCATGTGTTGCTGACTTGCCGGTACCATACTAATGTAACAATGTTGCCATCGACCTTCTCGTTTGCTAATGCCTTTTGTATGCCGTTAGCAATGGGGTTTTATATTAGTGTTTCTGCCTCTAACCACGGCGTGGAGTCTAATTTTAAAACAAAAATAGATATACAATTTACAAAATTATATTTCTAGGTACTACAAAAGTTGACTCCAACATATATTCAGATCGCAAGTTGTCTATGTAACCATCGGCAAATTATGCGTCCCCGTGGCAACGCGGGGCATATTTTGCTAGTAAGTATTAAAGAGTAAAAAATCCTTTTGTGTCTAGTTCTCCCCCCTAACTACTTTTTTTTTTTTTAGATCAAAGGCCATCGGCCCAGCTTCTATTGAAAGCTGATAACATGGTAACAGGGTTTATGCTAGGGAGACCAGCTTTACAAGGAGAGTATACTCTCACACACCATCGAGAAAGAAAATAACAAGAAGAGCATACTCTCACACACCATCAGGAAAGAAAATAACAAGGAAACAACACCTCATAGTTCCACAATAACCAACACTAGCTGAAAACCCCTCAGCACCCCTTACAACAACCCTTACAAATAACAAACTTTTCAGACTAGACATCACCATCTCTTGGCTCCCTCCTCCAATTTCACCAAACATGCACTTATGGGAAAACTCTTAGGAGTCGTTTGAGAATACATGCATTGGCATGTAAGTCTGTTTAATTTTCACTCCAATTTACTCCAACATATGTGGATTAAATCTTCAAACACGTGTCTAGATTGGGATAGATACAAGTGCACCTAAAACCACATACTAGGTGAAACACATGGAAACCAATTCCAAAAATGTACTTTTTGGATGTAAAAAAAAAAAACTAAAATTTGGTGCATCTATAGTGTATACAAATATGTACTTACATGCAAAAGTTGGGTTCAAATTAACTCGCTTTGAAAAATTCATACAAAATGTCAAATTTCATTTGCATGTGTGCACAAACATAAACAAAGTCTTACAAATTTGTTAGTGCAAATGTACATTGATTTTTTTTTTTTATACGATTTTTTTCTAGATTGAGTTTGTATCTCAACTTTTGCATGTGAGTACATACTTGTATTGTCTTGGACATACCAAATTACTAAATTGTTTGAACAACCAAAAGTACGTTTTTGAATTATACCATTGTTTCTAGTGGTTTGCACTACACATTTTGCAAGCCAAACATAACAATCAACTAAAGCCTGTCTTTTCAAATTCAAATGGAATCGCTGTGGTCGTTTTTTTCCTTTTTGCGCATAGACAGTGGTTGGGTTTAATCGTCAAACAAATAAGCCCGTACTATTTTGCTCCAGTACTGGTACTTTTTTTTTCTTTCTTTTTGCGCATAGGCAGTGGTTGGATTTAATCGTCAAACAAATAAGCCTGAGCTATTTTGCTCCAGTACTTGGTACTCTTTTACTGAATACCAGGTGCGCTGCGACATAGCTAATGCATGGACCGCAGTTTCTGTTTCAAATCAGAAATACGTCTAAATTGTGTTGCAATATCCGGTTGCAAATGCTTGCACATCTGACTGGTGGGACTTTTGATCAACAAATATATACTCCCACCATCCCAAACAAGAAAATGTTTTAGGTTTGGACACGGCAATTAGGGAGGTGTAAAAACATGTTATACATAAAAATTAGTGAAGAGAGAAACATAGATAGAGAGAGAGAGCAAGATGAAACAAAGAAAGTATTGAGAGGAGAGAGAGAGCACTGGAAAGTGCCAAGTATTTTGGGACAAAATATAAATCCTATATCGGTCTTTTTTTTTATTTTGAGATGGAGTAGCTTCAGACAACAATCTGACCTCCACTTGACACTAGTAATGGATAGCACCAATACCAATAATATACTAGTACATATATACTCCACCGTACCATGACCCCATGACCTAAGGAACTACATTTACGCAGCTACGGAGTAAAAGCCAAGATCAAGTTCACCCAAGAACTGCGTTGCACATACCAGAGCCAGAACACAACCCAAAAACCTTTTTGCTAGAATGTCTATTAGTGTAACTGTGCTCTGGTATGCACTCTGCACCTAGGGAGTGAACTAGTTTGAACTTTAATCGAGAACATATATAGGTTTCACAATTTTATAATCCAATGATGACATATGTGCGTATATGACCAGCAGATATAGCTTCAAAAAAACCATCCAAAATTGGCTAGATCTACACATGACACTAGCACCACGCCACCACTGTCCACTGTTGTAAACTTGAATAGACAGTACCACCTTGAAGGCCTTGACTGCCTGGAACTGTATTTATGTAGTGCAGCATTAAGCTAATGTCCTACCACAATATTAGTAGTTTAGTATGCTCTGACATAAATATAAAAAACCATGCAACCAGTATAGCAGATTTTTGTTAACCATGACTAATTGACGTGGCATAGGTTCACCCAAAGCTCTCTCAAATATGCAGAGAAAGAAAAACATGACAAACAACTGACAATACCTGGTATTCAACTCAGTTCATTTATCTTGCAGTTCAGGCACAAACCTTCACTTCAATGCAATCCAAGTTTATCAAAGTTCCACAAGTAAATTGTTGCACAGTATTACCTCCAGCCATGTATTCATGACTGGAAGTAGAAGTAGTACCAGAAGAAATCAAAGACATACCGTACAAAGCTGGCAGGAACAAAATGTTACACCAAGATTAATGGAGCAGAAGCTAGCTCAAGGAAACTTTTGAGCCAGTAGCAAAAGTACTCTCTCGATCCCCCAAAAAATGCAATTCTCACTTTCCAAAAAGTCAAACAATTTCAAATTTGACCAAATTTATACAAAAGAATACAAACATTTATGATATCAAATACTAAGCATCATCAGATTAATTATGTAATATATTTTCATAGTATATCAATTTGGAGATATAAGTGTTGATGCTATTTTCTATAAATTGGGCAAACTTAAAAAGTTCGACTTGCCCAAACCTAGGATTGTATGTTGAGAAAATAATATGCACTAGCATCACTAGAGTGAGGCCAAAGTCAGCTAAAGTGGTCATATAAGATGCTGACAAAATAGTGCACAGTTTTGTCAACTAAAGAACTGCAATTAGTTTAGCAACTAATCCGGTCATTGTACAAAAGAATACACAGCATAAAGATGTTGCAGCACAAAAAGAAAAGCAAGCAGGTCCTAAGTACATGTTGCAAAGTTAAATGCAAAATCTTTCAAACACGCAGATAAGACCTGAAATTCCAGGGTTTTATGCAGTTTAAGTAATGTATTCAACAAAACACATGCATATATTGATCATTCACACATTTCATATAATATTTGTTACTAACTCTGCATGGTCATTCAAGATGCATAGTCTGCTAGTAACAAATGCAGCATACTGAAGACAATATCACATATAACAAGGCAAATAATAGCTCACAGTCTCACACTATATTTCTAGTTTTCACCAAATATAAAAGGACATTTCAAGAAAATAAACATCAAGTTCAGGCCAGTTGCCAAATTAAATCTGTGAAATAAGAAGACACCGATACCATGGTCCATACAAGGAACAACCTAACAGTACTGATATGCAAGAAATCTGGTACATTTAACTTCAGCAATTAAAGCTAAAGCCTAAAGGTGATAGTAGGACCAACATGATAAGCTTCATAAAAAGCAAGCTAATAATTTAGAACATTTGGCTTCTATGTAGATACCGACTTCACCGGTACATGAGAGCATCACTAACAGAAAAAATCAAATCCTTTTGGCAAACTCAATACTGGACCCCCAGCTGGATCCGAACTTTCATAGACCAGCACATGACAGGAATTATTAGGCCCATTTTCAGGAATCAGAGTCTTGACTTTGTTCATCACCTCAGGAATGGATGTGAAACTTCCATTGGACCCCACAATTATAGCATTCTTCAGCACGTGAGCACTTTGGAAGAAGAACTTCAGGAAGGCAACCTCACTTCGCTCCATTCGGAATTCACGGAAAGTCATCATCTTGATGGAGGACCGGATGCTTTCAATGGGACCAGCGTCTTGCCAGAACTTGAGGTTGATCTTGCCAGCGACTTTGTCGGTTTTTTCCGACTGCAAATTGCACAAGTGAGTAGCTTAACAGGTGGTGACGATGCAATCATGGTAGAAGGATGATGAGCTTGAACAAGCCAAAATAAAATGCACTGTTCAGACCACAATATGAAGTGTCTCAACATTGGGAAAGCATCTGAGGAAAGTCGGTAACATCTTGGAATCGTTGTGGTCTCGAAGCGAACGTTTAGTCCCAAGATCTTGATGCCTGGAACCATGGTGCTTGGGGACGCTTTTATCCCAGCCTGGAATGCATTAGAAGCCAGAATTGAATTATATACTAATATACAATGATCAGACATGCAAAGGAAATAAAAGAAACCACCACACAATTGAGAATTGGATTGTATTTACATTGATGACGGTATTCCGGATCTCCAGCATGTGAATTCCAGGACTCAAGTATCCAAGTACTCGCAGCTTGGGGGCTTTGCCAATCTTTACCCTAATGCAAGGGCTGTTGCACGGCATGGCTGCCCACAAGATGAAACGCTCGAGGCTCGGGGTGTCCACCACAGCGACGCTGTCCACAGCTGACATGAGGATCTGCGCGCACCGGAGGTTCTGGCTGACGAAGCGGAGGCGCATCGCCTTCTCCTTGATTCCCAGTATGGCAAAGCTCTCCAGGACGGGGCTCCCGGCAAGGAGGAAGTCCATGTCGCGGCTCTCCACCGCCACCCAGAAGAGGACGAGCTCGCGGAGGTGCGGGAACACCGTGCCAGCGCCATTCTGATTCTGTCGGAGAGCGGTGGTGTCCGGGAATTTCCAGAGGCCGAGGTAGAGGCGGGTGAGGGTGGCGACGCCGAGGAGCGCAGCAGGGGAGAGGCACGTGGAGCGGCATCGGGCGGTTGACGAGGATGAGTTCCTGGACGCCCTTGGCGACGAACGTCTGGATCCAGCGCGCGAGCTGCCGCTGGCGCGCGGCATCCGCGTAGTAACCGCAGACGAGGTGCACGGCGCGGAAGGGGCCAGGGTGCGCGGCGATGGCGCGGGAGAAGGTGTCGGCGAGGGCCGGCGTGTCGGCGCGCACGGGCTCACGGTGGCCGCAGAGGACTCCCGGGAGGAGGTGCACGTCGGCGAAGGCGAGCGGCGTGCAGCGCCAGACGGGGCGCCAGCGACGCGAGAGCGCGGTGGTGCGCGCGGCGTCATTGACGGGGGAGGCGGGAGACAATGTTGCGGAGGAGCGAGAAGGGGAGGGCGCTGATGCGGTCTTCCGCGTTGTCGGACAAGGCGGCGGGGGGAGGGCGGACAGGGCGGCGCCGGCGTACGTGGGCGTGTCGGGGAGGTACATGTAGAGTACTTTGAAGAGGAGATGCGTGCTCTGCTCCAGCTCCTGAGGATCCACGCCGCGGCGCCGCGCGTCGGCTTCCGCGGCAGCGTCGAGGTAGACGAACGGCGCCGGATTCTGGTTGGCCATGAGCGCCGCCGTCTGAGAGGAGCACGCCGCACTCGACGCGGCGAGGGTTTTGTGGCTGTTGTGGAATGGGGAGTGGAGAAGCGAGTGTGTTGGTATGCTCGTTGGGCCAAAAGTAGCCTTCGGGCTGTCGGCGAGCCCAGGAATCAGTCACTTTTTTTTTTTGGAAATTAGGTACACACATTACTCATTTTGTTCTTAAAAAAGTTAAGAGCATCTCTAACAATTTTAAATCTATTTCATGTCCTTATTTTTTTTGGAGTAGAGGTGGCATGGCATGTACTCCCTCGCGCTCATCTTCCTCCACTTCTCGCATCCGCACACCCAAAGAGACCCACACCTGCTTCCTTGTCGTTCTCGCGCTCGCTGCTGCCCACCGACATGCCGTCGGCGCGCTGTAGGTCTAGCCGGGCTGCGGCCACGGAGCTCGGAGAGACCCTACCGTGTCTATGACCTCCTTCCTTCCATTTCCATGGCTATGGCCGCCTACACTATTGCTAGAACCCTAACGCCGCCCTTCAATCGTCCCTATCACTTGGCTGGCCTACCTCCTCCGAACCCCCTTCTAAACCCACCAAAGATGGGGGTACAAGAGAGGGAAAGTCAGCAAGGTTGTGGTCACCGACGTCCGTCGACCTCCTCCCTAGAACCCTAGGTGGCTTCTTTTTTCCTCCCCGGAGCGAGTCTTTGGCATGGGCGTGGGCACAGACACAGGAGAGTAGGTCGTGCCATCATGCTCTAGCACCGACAGTCGCATATTACCTTTGCAATTTTGTTTATATGAAGGAAGCTTTTATTACTTTGTCAAGACCAACATCGAGTTGATTCAAAGCCTAAAAAACTGAGTCAGGAAAGAGAAAAAAAAAACCCACACATTCTAGTGAGTATCAATCCAAATACTAGAACTTCACCTATATCCCCGACAGCAGATAGTAGAAACATTTTTTTTTAATCTTTGTATTGGAAATACGAAAATGCAAACTAAAATATTTACTAGCATGGTGGATGCCCTTGGTCGTTAGATTTACTTTTCGGTAGAGGAATATCATTTGATGGCATTAATTCGAAACAAGTAGTGACAAAAATATGATATGAGCACCAATTACGTTTGTTCCATAAGGATGGTGGTGGGTGTGAAATCACAGGGAAGAGTAACAAATGACCTAGCAACTGTGGCACAGCACATGTCAATATGATATCATGTTATCACACATGTTTCTTTTTAGTTCTTTTACTTTTCTTTATGTGTACATCGTTTCTTTCTTGCTCCGTCTACTTTAGAAGGGCAGAGTTGGTGGTGTTTATCCATGTTTCTTGTCAATTAAAAAATCTTCATTAAATTGAATTCTTAAAATATCAGTACATCAAAGTGATACCTAGCAACTATGAGGATTGGATATACCCATGGCCACCTGGATAATGGATCAAACAGCACAAACAAATTAGCAATCAAAAGAATTTCTAATGTCTACATTTGTGATTAAATCAGTAAATTTTGGTTTATATCTACGCTTCAGTGATGTTGTACATGTTTCTTTTATTTCTTGACAAACCCTTAGGCGAGCTTTATTGTTTGAGAATAGTTGTTGTACATCGTTGAATACAAAATAAACAACAGATACAATTTTCTAGAGCCACAAGACATTGGATGCTAACTATGGATGCATTTCTTTCAGATTGCAGGCTGAACTGAAACACGCACTGCATGCAAAAATGCAAATATAGTAACGCATCAGCCAAGAATGCACTGCACATATAATGACTGCTGCTTCAGATGCAGTTGAGCAACAGTTGATGTTGGCATGCAAGAATCAAAGAAACTTTGTGCAAGTAAGCAATTGGTTGGATTTTGACATATACAGTCGGCCAAAGATGTCGCATTTCAAATTGAGTGCACAAGTACAATCAAATCGCCACAAATTGCATCAGTTGATTTTTCCCAGTAAAAGAAGCCACAAAGACCATACGACAGACTACAACTTTGATCGTGGTCCACATGCAACCAAGATATGCGCATAATCAAACAGGAGGCACAAAATCACCGGTCAAGAAAATACACTACCAGATGGATGGAACAACATGCAGATGAAATTGTGTTGGATGCCTCTCATCTGATTAAACAACCAAAATTGCACAAGTTCATGCAAAATTCACTTCAGAAGAACTGGAAAGGCTGTCAAAGGATATATCAGGTAATTGTTGAGTTGTTGTACCTGTGCATGATTAATCAACAACTGCACAACAGCACACTCATTTCATAGCATAAGAGGAAGTCCACAGCAAGCAACAAATGTGTTGCGAGATGAAATCGAAGCATGCTGAAAATGGCAATGCAGCATGAATAGTAGCTAAGAATCTACCTCCAGTTATATCCACCAAACATAAAGACAGATAATTGTTAACTTCTCTACAGTTTGTATAACAAATGTCAGGACAAGGTTTGCCAAACAAGTGATATAATAAGATGCTTAATCCATAGTAATGGCATTGAAAAAAATTGCACCCAACAGCTTGAGCATAACATGATCTAGTGCTACTATAACTGACATAAACGTGTAGTGCCATTAGATTCAGCACTTCGAGCTCACCATGCTCATAGGACAGGAAAGGAAAAAAACCGAAAAAGCAGCAATAACAGCACCAGTTTATGTTGCTAAGTTAGGTGCAAAACTCAAATACACTGACAGACCAAGAAGGAAATGCATGTCTATATCTACATTAATCATTCACACATTTTAGATAAGTAAATCTGACTAACTAGCTAGATCCATGGCACCCATTCAGAAGAATCTGCAAACAATAAAATCTGCATGCTTACATGAACTTGAGCGGTAAGTCAACACGGATCTAGGATTGTTTGCAATCCATGCTATGTGGTCACTCGAATCCTACTTGGACTAGGACTCATGAGAGGTGTGCTATAAGCAATTCGAAGTCTATTAGGACTTGCAAACTTGAGTGTAGAATCCTACTAGGAATAAAACTCCTACTTGAATGTATGGGGCTTTGAAGGGGACTAAACAAGGGGGCTTACATGCACAAAAGTTAACAAATATATTTGTATTTCAGAAATCTGTGCATTGCATTTGTAGCAATTCATGATGCACTATAACAGAAGTCAATGCACGAGCACTGCACCGCCTTTGGGTAGGCGCTGGCCGAGGAGTCCCCCGCTCCTGGCGCCGATGTCGTCATCCCGGTGCCCGACTTGGTCGAAGCTCGAGTTCCAGCAGGGCCTCATCCACTGGCACTACAATGGCTGCAGCTTCATCCAGCCCGGCGCAGGCGATCCAGAACCTCCCGTGAAGGTGAAGCTCGCCCCCATGCGCGGCGTCATCACGGGCAAGAGCGTTGTGGTCGTGGGCGCCTCGCTGGTGTGCGACACTACCTCGAGCAAGATCATTTTAATGTCGCTATTTCATTTAACAATATTGTTATCATGCGATCTATTTATTTTCATAAAAAAATAATTATCCCATAGCAACGCCGCGGGCGATACTAGTCAATCTGAATACTAACTTCACCTATATCCCCGACAGCAGATAGTAGAAACATTTTTTTAATCTTTGTATTGGAAATACGAAAATGCAAACTAAAATATTTACTAGCATGGTGGATGCCCTTGGTCGTTAGATTTACTTTTCGGCAGAGGAATATCATTTGATGGCATTAATTCGAAACAAGTAGTGACAAAAATATGATATGAGCACCAATTACGTTTGTTCCATAAGGATGGTGTTGGGTGTGAGATCACAGGGAAGAGTAACAAATGACCTAGCAACTGTGGCACACAGCACATGTCGATATGCTATCATGTTATCACACATGTTTCTTTTAGTTCCTTTACCTTTTCTTTATGTGTACATCTTTTCTTTCTTGCTCCGTCTATTTTAGAAGGGCAGAGTTGGTGGTGTTTATCCATGTTTCTTGTCAATTAAAAAAATATTTATTAAATTCTTAAAATATCAGTACATCAAAGTGATACCTAGCAACTATGAGGATTGGATATACCCATGGCCACCTGGATAATGGATCAAACAGCACAAACAAATTAGCAATCAAAAGAATTTCTAATGTCTACATTTGTGATTAAATCAGTAAATTTTGGATCATATCTACGCTTCAGTGATGTTCTACATGTTTCTTTTATTTCTTGACAAACCCTTAGGCGAGCTTTATTGTTTGAGAATAGTTTTTGTACATTGTTGAATACAAAATAAACAATGGATACAATTTTCTAGAGCCACAAGACATTGGATGCTAACTATGGATGCATTTCTTTCAGATTGCATGCTGAACTGCAAAAATGCAAATATTAGTAACGCATCAGCCAAGAATGCACTGCGCACATAATGACTGCTGCTTCAGATGCAGCTGAGCAACAGTTGATGTGGGCATGCAAGAATCAAAGGAACTTTGTGCAAGTAAGCAATTGGTTGGATTTTGACATATACAGTCGGCCAAAGATGTCGCATTGCATCAGTTGATTTTTCCCAGTAAAAGAAGCCACAAAGACCATACGACAGACTACAGCTTTGATCGTGGTCCACATGCAACCAAGATATGCGCATAATCAAACAAGAGGCACAAAATCACCGGCCAAGAAAATACACTACCAGATGGAAGGAACAACATGCGGATGAAATTATGTTGGATGCCTCTCATCTGATTAAACAACAAAATTGCACAAGTTCATGCACAATTCACTTTTAGAAGAACTGGAAAGGCTGTCAAAGAAAAAATATCAGGTAAATGTTGAGTTGTTGTACCTGTGCATGATTTGATTAATCAACAACTGCACAGCAGCACACTCATTTCATAGCATAAGAGGAAGTCCACAGCAAGAAACAGATGTGTTGCGAGATGAAATCAAAGCATGCTGAAAATGGTAATGCAGCATGAATAGTAGCTAAGAATCTACCTCCAGTTATATCCACCAGACATAAAGACAGATAATTGTTAACTTCTCTACAGTTTGTATAACAAATGTCAGGACAAGGTTTGTCAAACAAGTGATATAATAAGATGCTTAATCCATAGTAATGGCATTGAAAAAAAATTGCACCCAACAACTTGAGCATAACATGAACTAGTGCTACTATAACTGACATATGTAGTGCCATTAGCTTCAGCACTTCGAGCTCACCATGCTCATAGGAAAGGAAAGGAAAAAGCAATAACAGCACCAGTTTATGTTGCGAAGTTAGGTGCAAAACTCAAATACACTGACAGACCCAAGAAGGAAATGCATGTCTATATCTACATTAATCATTCGCACATTTTAGATTAGTAATTCTGACTAACTAGCTAGATCCATGGCACCCATTCAGGATGAAGAATCTGCAAACAATAAAATCTGCATGCTTACATGAACTTGAGCGGTAAGTCAACACGGATCTGGGATTGTTTGCAATCCATGCTGTGCGGTCACTCGAATCCTACTTGGACTGGGACTCATGAGAGGTGTGCTATAAGCAATTCGAAGTCTATTAGGACTTGCGAACTTGAGTGTAGAATCCTACTAGGAACAAAACTCCTACTTGAATGTATGGGGCTTTGAAGGGGGACTAAACAAGGGGGCTTACATGCACAAAAGTAATCAAATATATTTGTATTTCAGAAATCTGTGCATTGCATTTGTAGCAATTCATGATGCACTATAACAGAAGTCAATGGTCAAAGCACACTTCTTAAAAAATTCTTGTAAACCCTAATACTCCTTAGTCCTTGCAAAAACAAATGGAGCGAGAACTGTACATTCATCAAAATGCTTACTTCAATTAATCAATGACAGGTTCCATTTAAGTTTGAAGGTCTTAGTAAGCTTTGATAATTATTGATGTGATAGATCACTGCTTTATCATTCAGGATGCAGAATCTGTAAGAAACCAAATCCCCATATGGAAAAAGAACTGCTGTGCTAGTATATCAAAAGCTAGCTCAGTATCAACCAGACATAAGTACAGATACTTAATGAACTCTATCCAATCTCAGGCTGCGGGTAGGCAAAGAAATGACATAAGATGCTTATAACATAGTCCAAATATAGTGTTGCCATAAAAAATTAGCAAGAAACAACAAAACCCATACAACTGAAAAGCTACCACTACTAATTTCATAAAACATATGTCAATAATATAGCATGGTTCTTTGCAGGTAGAAGGGCTGTAATCACTTCCAGAGACATGAAGCTACCAATATGAAATATATAAACACGTCAAACTTCTGAACTTGAAAAGGGGCATCATCACATCAGAGATTTTGTTTTGACCTTAGACAAAACCAGATTACATAAAGTTCAAACTTGCATACTTAATCAGGCATTCAGTCGAGATAGTTTGTGCAAGAAATTAAACAAAATTACATGGAACAAAGTAAGGAAAACAAGAGATATCTATGCATCTCATCAACATCACAAGCCACCTTGCAGAAACAAAAGATAGGGATGACAACATTTGTTCATGCAGCACTAGTTTTTGCATGGATGATCTTACTAGCAACCTCAACACAGAGGCTCATGATCTTGAATTACTAGTAAGAGACTGGCTGAATCTTCTAAAGGAAAGAGCATAGTAACCCAGAACAATACCTGCATCTGAAACTTAAAACAGACCACTGACTAAGTCCAAAGGAACTACACCCGATGAGCCCAAAAGGGTCATCAAAAGAGAAATCAGAGCCTTGCTCGAAAACCCAATTGCCACCACCTTCAGAATGCCTATTTTCACAGACCATCACTTTACAGCATTGTGTGGCCCTTCTCCCAGCAAACAGAGCCTTCACTTTGGAATTGGCCTCATCCCTTGAACTGAAACACCCATTGGCATACACAATCACAAGGACCTTCAGCATCTGTGCACTCTCAATAAAGAACTTGAGGAAAGCAAGCTCACTCCGCTCCCCTCGAAATCATGGACTTGCAAACATCTTAATGCTTGACGTGACACATTTGATGGCACCAGACTCCGTCAGAACTTGATGCTGAGCCTGCCAGTGGATTCAGTAGTTTTCTTGGACTGCACATCAGTTAAACCAGTCAAAACCGGCAGGGAAAATACACTACATGACTTATGCTAGTAGATGCTGATGCAGATCAAAGGCAAATGAAATGATCAGTATCTGGCTCACATGGATATGAAGCGTGCCGATGTTGGGAAAACATCTGAGGATTGTGGGCAGCATCTTGCAATCATTGCGGACTCCAAAACAGACATGGAGGTCCAGGATCGTGACAGCTGGCAACATGCCTCTTGGATTCACCGTTGTCCCAGCCTGCCATGCAAAAAACAATCCCAATGCACACAATTGAGCATGGCACAGTTATTAAAGGGGGTAACACATTGGCATCAAACATTGCACAAGCTACGCGCCCAATTATCAGAGAAAGAGATGCAACCCAAAGCACCTTGATGATGGTGTTGCCGACCTGCAGCTCGTCCTTTCCCAGCTCAATTTCTCCAAACAAGCGCAGTGCTGGGGCATGTGTAATCTTGATCTTGCAGCAGGAATCCTGATTTGTCCGGGTCCCCAGAAGGAGCCGCTCGAGGCGCCGGGCGTCTACCACGGTGATGCTGTCCACTTCGGACTCGTGGATCTGCACGCACCGGAGACTCTGGCTGATGATGCGGAGACGCAGCTTGGGGAACATGTGGCCCTGGATGTTGAGGATCTCCAGCACGGGGCTCCTGGCGAGGACGAAGTCCAGTTCGCTGCTGTCGATGATGGTGCTGCAGAGGCCGAGCTCGCGGAGGCAGGGGGAAGGCGGCGCCGCGAGGCAGGGCGGCCGTGTCCGGGAACCTCCAGAAGGAGAGGTAGAGGCAGGTGAGCGCGGTCATGCTGAAGAAGGTGGCGGGTAGATGCTTGTCGAGGGTGAGCGGAATCGGGCGGTTGATGAGGAAGAGCTCCTGCACGCCCTTGGAAGCGACGAGGTTGAGCCAGCGTTCCACCCTGCGGCGGTCCTCCTCCATGTAGCAGGAGGTGATGCGGACGCAGCGGAACGGGCCTGGATGCGCGACCAGGATGTGGAGACCGCAGCGGCCACGGCGTCGGAGTCGGCGTGGTCGAGGTCGATGGGTATCTCGTCGTCGCCGGCCGGGGAGGAGGTGGGTGTCGACGAGGACGAGCGGGGCGGCGCGCCAGATGGGGCTCCAGCGGCGGGAGAGCACCGCCGTGCGCGCGGCGTCCTTGATGGGCAGGCGAGAGACGATGTCGCACAGGAGCTTGTCGGGGAGGCGGCTGAGGCGGTCGACGCCCCGCCGTCGGCGTCGAAGAGGATGCAGAGGTCTCCGTCGGCGGAGACGGGCGGGGCAGGGAGCATGCGGTGCGTGTAGGAGAGCACGCGGCCGAAGAGCGCTTCCAGCTCCTGCGGGTCCGTGCCTCCGCTGCGAGCCATGCCCCGGAGGCTGCGGTCCGTGAAGCCGGGCGGCGCCTGGAACCGGAAGGGGAAGGCCATGGCCGCGCCGCCACCACCGCAGCAGCAGGTGGGGGAATGCGACTAGGGTTTGGGGTTTGGAATTTTGGATCGTCGGAGGAAGAGAGGGGAGCGAGTGCCACACAGCTAATCAGTGCTTCTCTTTTTGTTTTTGTAGCAAGTGTCCTAGGGTTGCTCCATGGCCCACTGGTCAGTCGCTTCTGTAGTGAGGCCACGTTTAGTTGGCAGATTTTTGCCAAAAAAGTGCAAATTTTAGACTCTCTCCATCACATCACATTAAATACACCAAAAGACATATATTCGAGCAAGAATGTAGGTAAAAAAATTAACTAATTACACAGTTCTGTTTTGTACATGACCGAGGCTAATCTTTTGAGCCTAGTTAGTCCATAATTGAACAATATTTACCACAAACAAACGAAACGTGCTACGATGTGCTACGAGAGTGAAAAAGTAAGCTTTTGCTAAAATTACGCGCCAACTAAACAAGGCCCGAGATGAATTACCGCTTTTTCTTTTCTTTTTTTTTTAAGAAAAGAGTTTAAATCACTTCACTCAAGTTTAGCTTATACTAGCTTATTAGGTAACTCTTTAAACTAACAATTAGTTCAATGTGCTCCCTCCAACTATTTTCAATAGGTTAAATTTACTCCCTCCAGCTAATTTTATGTTTGTTTATCACTACTACAATTGCTATCTTGTAAGAACGCCCCGTTTACATTAGGGGCGGTTCTTGTTCCAGCCCCTACGGCGTGCGGCGCTGGAGAGTCGGGTTACCGGCCGCCCCTGCGAAGGCACAGTAGGGCCGGTGTTACAAAACCGCCCTACTGCTAGTGGGGGCGGCTCGATATCCGCCGCCCCTAATGACGGAACATTAGGGCCGGGCTGGGGTGAACCGCCCTGGCGTAGAATGGTAGGGGCGGCTCGATAACAAACCGCCCCTATAGTGGTCTCAGAGATAAATGGCCGAACCCAACCACCTTCTTCCTCCTCGGGACACCCACTCAAACTCGAAAAAAAAAAAAAAAAAGGTTGGGAGGCCTTGGGCTCCTCCCAAAAATTGCTCTACTAAGGGGGGAGGTTTTCAACTCAAATCCTTTGGTGGGGGAGGCTCAAAAGGTAAGAAAATGCTAATCCTACCACTTAATTCGATTTTTTATGGTTAGTTGTGGAGTAATTTAAATTTTGCTTTCCCTCTCACTTTCTATGGTGCTTGAGCTTTATATGGAGTAAAGTAGAGCTTAGGATTGGAAGTGCTAGTGGAGATTAGTAAGAGTATTGAATTAGACTCATTTTTAGTGGCTCTTACATGTGATTTTAGTGGAGTAATAAAATAGGTAGGGTTTCATGTGTTCATGGTTGATGAACATGTGTTTTTTTTTAATTCTTAGTTTAAATTTCTAACAAGTTTTTTCTCTCATATGATGTGCAAATGTGGTTTTTTTTTCTAAAATTTTCTAAAATGATAACCTTTTAGTGTGTGCTACAACTTTGATATTAATGCATTTATTAATTTTAACCATTTAGGGTTTACCATGCATATGTACTCATATATATGACTAACTACACATTTGATGTTTTTTTTTTTTTTGTTGTATTAAAGGATGGAGTACAGGAATGACTGGATGTATGGCACGTTAAGGTGGAAGGATGGTTTTTAATGACGAGGTGGATAAATTTATTGAAGCCGGAGAATCATGCGAAGACATTGAAAGAGGATTCAATAATATGTCCGTGCCGTGATTGCAAGAACGAGATAGCATATAGAGATGTGAAGACCATCGACAACATTTGATTACAAGAATTTGTTGCAGATTACACAGATGCGGAATCATCATGGTGAAAATTATGTTGGTGAAGACGTCGACTTAAAATCTAGGAGATGACCCCGAAACCCTAGAGCGCTTCTCTCGGTGTGTAGATAAGCTTCAAAATAAAAGGAACCCCGAGATGATGATAGTCAACTTCGCTGATGATGATGGTTGGCATCGTATGGACACAAATGTCGTTGATGGTACGGGCAAAGGTGATGTTGATGATGATGTCGTGAGTAACGTGAAGGGGATGAAGATGACAATGATTATTTGGACGACATGCTTAATGCCCTTGGACCGAAATATTGCGGAAAAGCGTGAAAGGTATAGAGAACCTAGAGAGAGTGAGAGCGCATCGAAGGAAACTGTGTATGGTGTTGAAAAAGGTTGTCCGACACCTTTGGGACGCTACTACGTTTTGTGCTTGAGCCGTTGATCTTGAAAGGCTAGGAAATACGGTTGGTTGGACTTTAGTTTCAATGATCTCATTTGCGTCTCTTGTCATGGTTGCTGCCACAACCAAACTCGATTACCGAATACCTACCAAGCAAAAAAGGTTATAAGTCCATTAACAATGAGTGTTGAAAAGATCCATGCATGCCGAACCATTGTATCCTTTTTTCGTGGTGACACGTTCAAAGGGTTTGGATAAATGTCCTAGGTGCGGAGCTAGTCGGTACAAGAATAACAATCTATACAACGGGGGGACGAGACCTCCATTGGAAACAAGAGGAAGAAGGGTGGGAAAAAGCGGTGCAGGATTCTAATCTCGAAAAAGGACACTCCGTTAGGAATTGATCCGCGAGAGAAGAGTTCCCCCTTGGTAATGTGGTACCGCCAAAGGACCGCCGCTTGAGGCGAATCTTCCTAAACCCCAAAGAAGCCGCAATGATGACGTGGTGGCAAGACGGCGCAAGATAGATGATGATAAGATTGCACACCCGGCCGATGGTACCGCTGGCAAAAACTTTGATAATAATCACAAAGACTTCGCTCAAGACCCGAGGAATGTACGGTTTGGGTTAAGCACCGATGGAGTGAATCCCTTCAATGAGAGGATGATCGACCATAGCACTTGGCGGTGATCTTGACAATGTACAACATCCCAACGTGGTTGTGCCGCGCGAAAGTACCTTTTCCTTACTGTTCTCATCTCGGGTCGAAACAACCCGGCATTGACATTGGCGTGTTTATTGAGCACGTGTTTGCAAGAATTCTATAAACTATGGAAGGAAGGGGGGTGCTGATGTATGATGCGTTCCGAAAGGAGCGTTCTTATGTCGAGCCATAATCATTGTTTCTATCAACGACTATCCCACGATGTTTGCTTTGTCTAGACAGATCAAAGGGAAGACTGGATGCGTGGTCTTGCTTGGATGGTACTATATGGGTGTATCTAAATGCATCCAAAAGGTGGTTTACTTGGGCAATCGACGCCACTTAAAGACAAATCACAAGTACCGGCGTGAAATACAAACACCGGTTCAACAACACCGAGAGGCGAAGACCCTCGAGAGAAGGCGTCGGTATGGACAACATGTGTTCTAATGGTCAAAAACTTACACATTGTCTACGGAAAGAAGAATCTAGATGGGACGAGCGAGAGATCGAAGTACACCTCCTATCGAAGGCGTACCTTTCAAGAAACAATCCATCTTCTTTCGGTATCTCGATTATTGGCGAGTTCGAGGTTCCCCATGCAATTGATTCTATGCACCCGAAAGAAGAATGTCTTTCAAAGTACCATGGGTCTACGTTGATGGACCTGAAATAATTCGAAGGATGGTCTAAATTCACGAAAAGACATGGTGCGGCTAAATGTGAAGCCCGAAAGCTTCACCACGTGCTCAGAAGAATGGAAAATACACCACCACACGGCTAGCTTCAACTTGACCCTAGAAGAGAGAAGGGCTATATGCGCTTACCTAAAGGCGATCAAAGTTCCGACCGGGTTTTCGAAAACATCAAGAAGCTAGTGTCCATGAAGGACACATCAATAACACACTGCAAGGCTCATGATTGTCATGTAATGCTGACGGTGTTCCTACCTATTGTGATCAGGGTTATAAAGCGAATTCTTGAAAATGGCCATCACTCGCATGTGCTACTTCTTTTTTGAAGATATCCCTTAAGGCGATTAACGAGGAAAGAGCTTGGCGAACTATATGATTTCGCGGTGGAGACCCAAAACCGGCTAGAGATATGTATGTCTCCTGCTTATTTTGATATAATGCCACATCTCATGCTTCACATGGTTCATCGGATAGAGGCACCGGGCCCTTGCTACTTGCATGAAATGTGGTGCATTGAGCGATGCATGTCGATTCTAACTTCGATTAGTGCATAATCGAGCATATCCGAGAGGGCTCCATGATTGAGGGTTACAATACGGGTAGGATAGCTGGGAAAGGCATCAGCGGGAGGAAAGTATTCATTGACCAAGAATACAAACAAGTGAGTCGGGCGCATTACAAGGTGTGTTAAAGAGTTCAGCGCTTATGCGACCGTGTACATTGATTACCACTTGGCTCTCATTCAGGGCGGGAGGAATGGCCGCTCGGATGACTGGGTCCGCGAACGACCGCGAGGGAACAATTAACTTCATGGTTGAAGGACCAAAACATACCGTCACGGGAATCCGGGGATGATATTACCAAGAACGAGGTTAGCATTAGGGCCATCGAGACAAGTCACCACGTGGCAAGCATACGACATTAATGGGTACACATTCTATACCCATGTGAAGGATAGTAAATGTGTGAACCAAAAACGGCGGGGTTCGAGTACAAGCTATCAACGACAAAAACCGAGCGATCACATACTTTGGCATCATTGAAGAAATATGGGAAATTGACTATGGAATGGAAGTGCGCGGTGCCCGTGTTCAAATGTCATTGGATGAAACAACCTGGCCGAACGAGATCGGGTTGAAAGTCATTGACCTCGGTGATTTAGGCCACCAACGGACCCATGGGTCGTCAAGCTTTAGATGTAGCACAAGTTTTCTATTTACCCTACCCGATCGATCCTCGACAAGCCAAAGAGGACGAAAATCAAGCATGTCGTTGTCCCCGGGAAACAACGCATTATCGGAGTTGATGGCATCGAGGATGTTGGCGTTGACGAGCACAATGGTTATCTTTGAAATACTGATTATTCACAGACTTTCCAAACAAGATCCAAAGCCGTTGAGAAGAAGTTACCCAAAAGACATATTGCCATGGGTGCGAAAAGGAGTCAAGGGAAAGAGGTCACGGGGAGTTAGCTAGTTGTTATATGTGTGTGTTTTCAAAAATTTATCGATGTATGAGTGAGACTACATTTATGTATGTGTGAGACTACCTTTATGTATGTGTGAGACTACCTTTATGTATGTGTGAGACTACCTTTATTCATATAAGAGTCAAACTTTTAAGGCGTTTACATGGCGTGTGTGAAGGCACCGCCAAGTTTGAGAATTTTCTGTAATTGTTTGGTATTTTTCTCTAATTATTTTAATTACAGCTGTGAATTCTCCCTTGTAAAATGTATGTTGAACTACGACCACCCCTAAAATACCCGAATGGTGCCAAACTTTGCCAATAGGTCTCTTGTGCCTAGGAGTCAAAACTTGTGGAGGCCGGTGCGGAATTATTTTGTTTTTCAAAGTGTAAATCACCATATTTGGTGCACGCGTCACGTAAAAAATACATTAAATCCAAAAATGGCTAAAAAACCTAAAAATTTTGCGTGGGGCCATATTTTGGGTGTAAGTGACCACAAAAAAATTTGAGGATGTTTCGAGTTAGGCGGAGCGCGGACGTGCTTCACAATGGTATACTCAATCTCTCACGAGAAGCCTATCCTAACACTTAGGTTTCTCATGGTTGTGTGACCGGTGCGCTTTGCGGTGTGCTATCGGCCTCAAACTTTTTCTGAGGCGTCTACATGGCGCGTCTGAAGGCACCGCCAAGTTTGAGAATTTTCTACATAATTGTTTGGTACTTTTCTCTAATTATTTTTAATTACCACGCGAATTCTCCCCAGTAAATGTATGTTGAACTACGACCACCCCTAAAAATACCCGAAACGGTGCCAAACTTTGCCGATAGGTCTCTTGTGCCCTAGGAGTCAAAACTTGTGGAGGCGGTGCAGAATTATTTTGTTTTCAAAGTGTAAATCACCATATTTGGTCGCACGCGTCCACGTAAAAAATACAAGAAAATCAAAATGGCTAAAAAAAAAACCTAGAATTTTGCATGTGGGGCCATATTTTGGGTGTAAGCGACCAAAAAAAAATTTGAGGAAGTTTCGAGTTAGGGGAGTAGACGTGCTTCACAAAGGAAAAACTGAAATATTCATTGAAAAATTTTGAAATTCAAATCCAAATATGTCAAAATTTGTCGAATCCATGGTTTTTGTAAGATAAGAAATTTTATATTTATGTTTTTATTTATTTATAACTATATTTTTATTTTTATTTGTCGAGATAATATGCCTTATATATATTTTTTTTCAAATTGTAACATGAACTATAGGGGCGGTTCACGATCCGGCCGCCCTAATGAGGCTCACTATAGGGCGGCTCTACTCGGGAGCCGCCCTTGCCGAGGTCACAGGTGTATATACCAGCCCGCCCAAATCGGCTTAGTCCGCAGGCGCGACTCTTTTCCCAACACCACGGCCGTCGGTGCCCAAATTTTCACCGGCGCCGCCGCCACCGACATCCGTCTCCCATGCGCCGCCCGACCACATCCGTCCTTCTGCCCCTCCTCCCTCCTCTCCCCGCGCCCCTCCTCCCTCCTCTCCCTCCCTCCCCCTGCGCCCCCGCGCCGCCGCCGGTCGAAACCCTAGCCGCCGCCGGCCGTCGCCCTTGGCCGGTGCCTCGATCTGCCTCCTCTCCCTCCTCTCCCTCCTCCCCTGCCCCTCCCTCCTCCTCTCCCTCCTCCCCCTGCGCCCCCCGCCTGTCGCCATTCGGTCGACCCTAGCGCGCCGCCGCGGCCGGCGGCCCCCCTCGCCTGTGTGCCTCCTCCACCCCCCTCCTCTCCCTCCTCCCCTGCCCCTCCTCCCTCCTCCCCCCCGCGGCCCCCGTCTTCCCACCATTGCTTTGGAGGCGCGCCGCGCATCCAGCGGCTTCTTTGGTGGTCGTGCCATCTCGCCCTCCCGCCCTCTTCGGCACGGATCCGCCAAATGACCTTGGTGGTGGTGCTGTGGCCAGTGAGTGAGTTCTTCTTGGTGGTGGTGGTGGTGGGTGTGAGCCGTGGGTGAGTTGGTCACAAGTGATTAATTCTTCTTCGGTGGTCTTCGGTTGTCTTGGAACCGCCTTTGGAGTGGTCTTTGGTTGTCTTAGGTGAATTCTTCAGCTGTGGTCTTCTTTGGTGCACAGTGAAGTCTTCTTCTTCTTCTTCTTGAGTTTGTCTTGGGGAACTAACTGCTTCTTCTTCGGCCTTTCTTCTACCTCCCCGAGGTTTGCTTGCCGTGGTGAATTAATTCTTTGCCATTTTGAACTATTGAACTGCCACTTTGCCTATATATGATGCCATACTTGATTTTTAGATGAATTTGAGATGAATTATAGATGACCTGCCTATGATGCCATACCAGTTTTTAGATGAATTTGAGATGACTTTGAGCTGAGCTATTTGCCACTTTGCCTATGATGCCATACTTGATTTTTAGATGAATTTGAGATGAATTATAGATAAAAGGCGCCTATGATGCCATACCGGATTTTTAGATGAATTTGAGATGACTTTGAGCCGAGCTATTTGCCACCGCCTATGGTGCCATACTTGATTTTTAGATGACTTTTAGATGAAATATAGATGAGGTGCCTATGATGCCATACCAGATTTGAACTATTTGAACTATTTGGGGCTTTTGAAATGTATAGCCATTTGAACTATTGAACTTCGGTTGCGTTGAATCGGTTTTGCGTTGAACTCGGTTTTAGCAACTACTTTTGGGCTGTTTTTAACATGTATTTGGAGCTGTTGTTGGCTAGTAGCTATCTCGCTTCATCATGCAACAATGCTTTTTGTGTCTTTGGTTTGGAGTGTCTTTGGTTTGTTCCGTGTTCAAATAAAGCGTAACCTGATAATCTTGTGATTATTGTAATAAAGGCGACCTTTAGTTTCTATGCTTTGTTTTGCTGCCCTATGATGCATTTTTACTAACCGAAAGCATGCCACGCGCCTATTATTTTGGATTTTGATTTTTGAGCTATTGCCACTTATTAGCTTGTCCATCTTATCCTAATTTGAATAACCTTCATCTTGTCCTAATTTGAATAACCTGCGTTTGTCCATCTTACTACTTGTCCATCTTACTACCTGTTTGTCCATCTTACTACTTGTCCATCTTAAATAATTAGTGGCATTTTAATCCATCTTACTACTTGTCCATCTTGTCCAATTATTTTATTATAATTGGAGCATCATTCATGTATTTAAGCTGAGCTATTTGAACTCATGTTGCTTGTCTCGGTTTTACATTGAATCAGTTTGTCATATGCAGTTTGTATGCACAAATGGGTATTTAATTCACTGAAATTTTATAAACATGATAGATGCTTGGATCTGATCTTAGATTGTTTAATTATAGCAGCTATGCATATTTCTAGCATCATATTGAGATATATGACTTCTCTAGCAACTATTGTTGCTTGATTATTTGTGCTTGATCATTTTATATCATACCTCCAATCATGGCTCTGCCCGTCCGAGAAGACCAAATGCAATGATCGTTTTAACTTGTCATTGTCTTGCTGCTGCATTTTTAATAACTAAAGCATCCCGGAGCATCACTTATATATTTTCTTTAAATGTCAGCATAGTTCTCTCTCTTTTATCACTTACAAATGGACCGGTTGGTACGTGTGAATCACTTAGTGCTATTTTTGGTGCTTTTTTTCTTTAATCTCACATGTTCTCATTTATTTGGGGCTGGCTAGGCATCACATGTATTTGGTGCTATTTTGAATTCATATTTGGGGTTGGCTGGGCATCACTTGTATTTGGTGCTGTTTTTGAATACATATTTGGGGCTGGCGGGCATCACTTGCAATGATGATCTTTTTATATACTTGTATAACTTTATACGGAGGTAGTGGCATATGCAATGATGATCTTTTATATACTTGTAAAACTAAGTCTTGAGGCAAAGGCATAGGCAATGATGCGATCCCTTTTAAGGCGAGGCGGCGACTATGATGATTGTAAGGCCCTATATTATTGTAACATTCTAAACTTGGATGGCTTCTAGAAGCAACCAGGTTTAGAATTGATGAAATGACAAAGGGGCAAATCTGAAGTCAACTTTGTAGACAACTACTCTAATTGTCTTCATAACTACTCTATTTGGCATTATATTGTGCTCATGTTTTTATATGCTCAATGTCATTATATTGTGCTCATGTATGGTGCCATGGCAGCACCTATGATGCTACAGCCACTACCTATGCTTCTCTTCCCTCCCACTCTTCTCCCACCTTCTCTCTTGGCCTCCTCTATGCTGCCATCATCATGGCGGCGGCTATCTTTATCTGGCCCCTAGCCAGCTCTCTCTCTCTCTCTCTCTCTCCTCCCTCTAGCCTCCTCTACCTTCTCTTCCCTCCCACTCTTCTCCCACCTTCTCTCTTGGCCTCCTCTCTATGCTGCCATCATGATGGCATAAAGCTAAGCACTCTCTCTCTCTCTCTCCCTCTAGCCTCCTCTACCTTCTCTTCCCTCCACTCTTCTCCTACCTTCTCTGTTGGCCTCCTCGATCTATGCTTCCATCATCATGGCAAAGAACTATCTTTGCACCTGCCTAAAGCGAAAGCTCTCTCTCTCTCTCTCCCTCTATGGCCTCCTCTAGCTTCTCTTCCCTCCCACTCTTCTCTCACCTTCTCTCTTGGCCTCCTCTCTATGCTGCCATCATGATCGCAGGCAGCTAAGCCGACGGCGCGGTGAAAAATTTTGGCGGCGATGGCGTATTTGGGTTGGTTCGCGCCAAGGCATAATTTGGGTTTTTATATGCTCACCGTCCTTCTATGTGCTCACTGTTTTATATGAGAACCCTTTTTTGTGTTTGTCCTCCTCTCCTCCTTTTGGCCGATGATGAAATTGTCACATTCCATAAATAATCTAACCCGATGATCTTGAACTTGTGAGGAACTGGCCATCATTGCTAGCCGCCCCTACCTTTTCTGTTCTGATGCCCTTATGCTCCAAGTTCATGATCAAATGATGATTGACATCTATCTGAGGCCTCTAATGTTTCTACTAGTTTTTGCTCGATGATACAAAAGGGTAAACTGAGACTACATGATAGTGAACCCGCTAATTTGAGAGCAAACCACTCTTGTCATTTTATTCCTTCATGAAACTAGGACCCTCTTGGCATATCTAACGCCAAATTTTTTTTACTAGACTAAATCAGAAAAATGTCCCCCGACAAAGAGGCGGTGCACCCGTAGCCTTGAGCACGGGAAACCCATTGAAGAGGGAGAGTGCCTCATGCCATGACTTCCGACGAGTTCCACGCACAGTTAGACAAGAGTATAGCCGGGATGAAAGATACAATTGATCCGTTCGCGGATGAAGAAGAGGGAAGAGAAGGAGAGGATGATGACACCTCTGATGAAGATGATGACGGCGAGGGTTCTGAGGAGGGATATGTAAGTCCCGAGGATCCTTTCCCACGTGAACCCAGGCATAGGCCCACTGAGGACGACCTGGACAAAGACTTTGACCCGCAGAACGAGGAGAACGAGGTAGAGACACAAAGCCTTAGTAATCAATTTTTGTTAATGCTTTTATCATGTCACTACCATTAACACTTTGGCCTCCCGTGTACATAGGTCCATGATGATTCTCCTCCAAAACGACGACGTCGGCGTCCGCGACGTTTCGTTGAAGGCACTGGAGAGCAACAAAGAGAAGAGGCACGTGCCACAGAGGTGAACAATACCAACTCTGCTCCCGAACCCCAGGACACGACCACAACCTCGGCGCCAAAGAGGAAACGAGGAGGGATAAGAAAACCAAACCAGTATCCTGACAAGAACGTGGTCTATGTGATAACGGAGGTCGGTCCTGAGGGACATCCGTAGTTTGAGAAGATGAGGGCAAGATTCCGTAATTCGATGGGCGCCCTTGTTAGAGATCAGTTGAACCCAGCTATCCCATCATGGCCAGAAATACCGGACGAGACAAAGAGAGGCCTATGGAACAAGCTGTTAGTAAATTTCAAGTTTCCATCTGGTACCGAGGAGGCCGTGAAACGTCAAGCCTTTAGGACAATGGGGGAGATATTCCGACGTTGGAGGTGTGAGCTCAACACCAAATATATCCAACAGGGCACGACGCCGTTTCACAAGTATGGGAACATAACTCAGAGTCAATGGGACGACCTAGTGGCTCAAAAGACTACGGCGGAAGCATTGGCCCTCAGTGCCCGTAAATAACGAAAGCTAGCAAAGAAGAATATACACCCTACCCATTTAGGTTCCGGTGGATACTTTGCGCGAAAAAGACTTTCTCGGAAGAGGGACGAAGAGGCGGAAGCAACTGGGATTTCACGTGCGGGAATTTGGGGATACGGTCAAGGAATTGGATACATGCCAGAGCACCGCATCGTCCGGTTCTTCCCTTAAGTTTGACAAATCGGAGACTCAAGATGTAGTATCAAAGATATTAGAATACGGTCAAGGAAAGGAGAAGGGCTCATTCAAACCTTCCAGAGAGAAGGACGAGCTGACACTTGCCTTGGGAACGCCGAGCACCCCGGGCGCACCAGGGGCATAGGGAAAAGAATAACCCGGAGACATGGCTTTGAAGAGGACCAGCACACATACAAGAAGCATGGTAGAGACCGAAAGGCCGGAACTTGAAAGCACATGGCCATGGTAGCGAAGGCGCTCGAGGAAAGAGGGTCTGTCTCATGAACCCGCCGGCCCAACTTGCGTGGTCGGGAGCCCTCGGGAAGTTCCTAGCGACCAAGGTTCCATCTGCGGGCACAACCGCCGTCGATCGCATCACGGGGAACCAACTAGTTGCCAATGTGTGGTTCTCGTCGGAAGGGCTCAAGTTGTCAAGCTTGCCGCAACGGGTGTGGCACATCCCCTTGGGGCGGTGGCACGGTAAGCCTATCCCTACGGACTACACTAGGGTCGAGGTGCATAGCGTGGAGCCCCATTACATGGATTATGACCTTGACCACCCGACTCGAGGGAGTGTCCAAACTTCGGGCAATGCATTCGACAGTTCATCCTCTACGCACAAACGAGACATCGTATTAACCGGTTGTTCGCCTCCCCCACCCAATTTTCCACGGCTAGAAGGAGTTATCGAGGAGGGGAGATACTTTCACCAACACGTGACGAAGAAATGCACGAGATGCCACACTCCCCTCCTCATGACCGACAAATGCCCGAGATGCCACACTCTTCTCCACGTCCTACGAGGCGGTGCCTTCAAAAGAAACTCCGGTTGAAACGGAGGTGCCTCACGAAAGAAACAAAGGTGCCTCCGAAAAGAAACAGAGGTGCCTCGAAAAGAAAACTTCGGGGTAAAGAGAAGCGGCAAATTCGGACATGCGGCTTCCGCCAGGGGACCTTTCGTCTCGAACAAGTTATGGCATCGAGGATTTTTGGGAGGAGTCGGAGCTTAGGAAAAGGCATCCAATCCATTGCAGGCCCGTCTTTGTGCCGATGAAGGACGTCTCGTTGGTGTCCGTGGTTCGCCCATGATCGGTTTAAGCCACGAACCAAGTCAAAGAAGTAGCGGGACGGACTTCGACCCTTCAATCACCAATCACTTTCCGGCCAAAAAGTACCCTAATGTTGGAAGAATCGGATGGTCAAGGAACCGCCCGAAAAATTATGAAAGAGGCAAGATATTCCTACCAAACGATGTCATGCGAGAAGATGCCACGTGGAATGAAAAAAGTTTCATGATTGGTACTTGTTGGTATCCGAGAGGACGGACATAACCGAGATAACACTCCACTACCCCGATGGCCTTCTCGGTGGACCTGTGGTGAGATTGCCTTCACTTTCGACGACATGCATACATTGTATCACCTCGGTGAAATGGACATTAATCTAGTTCACATCTACGCATGTAAGTCCTTTTCTCTCTTAATATGGTATGATTGCGATATTTTGATAACGTTGTAACTAACCTAATCGATCTCTTTTTAGTATGCAAGCGCACCTTGCAAAAACATGTTCCATGTCCGAAAAATGCATACATGGATCCTCGACAAATAGCACAAACACGCTTTGCATTTCCTAAGCAATGGAAACGGATAGCAAATACTTAGCGGGTGGATCGACCGTGGAGGAGAAAGAGAAAATCCGGCGAGAGGCAATGAAGGACGCGCCATTAACATGGCGGCATACTTAGCCGTGTCTTTCAAAAATCTCGAAAACAATCATAGTATATGGCTACCATACCACTTCGGGTAAGTTCAATCAGTATATAAAGGTTGGTTAATACATATTATACACAAATGAGCTTATCATTTTCCTCTCGATTGAATTTATGCAAGAACCCACCGGATCGCTATATGTGTCGATGTCGGGATCGGCGTCGCGTGGGTTTTGGATTCACCGCACACTCCGGCCGCACATTATTCCGACTTCATAGCGATTCTCAAATCGTATAAATAACGACAATCCTCTTATATGATTCAATACAACCTCCTAACTTTTTTTGTCACATACTAACATGTTGTATTTGTGAATATCAATTTCAACGAGGGCATACCGTTGGTATGTTAAAAAGTTGAATGGGAGACATCTTGCGAGAATGAAGGGTGAGCTGTAAGGTCAAAAACAGATACTTGTGTAAGTATGACCTACCTCAGTACTGCATAATCTCAAATGCATTTGCTAACAATTTTATATATACAAAGGTTATTGCCAAAAAAGCCCGGAAGTGTTCACTTTGTGGATATTACGTATGCATGGCGATGAGTAACACCTTTCGTACACGAGACACCCGGACTTGGTATATATGCTCATTCCTTTCTCTCTATGTATATGCTCACTATGTGTTTCTATATATAGGCTAACTTTTTATTATCTCCTAATTGTGTAGGCGAGACGTCGGTAGGGACAAAAGGGGACCCTTACCGAGATGATGACCTCTTGGAACTCGTGGCTAGCCTTTGTGACTTCATATTAGATCATGCTATACATTCAAAAGGTTGCTACCTTGATCGTACTTCAGCGTTGCGAGAATCCACAACTTCAACATTTTCGTGAGTGGGAAAGGCTAGCAATAGGGAGGTGAACTAAGAGATGAGATTGAACTTGTAACTTATGTGAATAATGAATGTTTGTTGTAAGATTGAGTAATGGAGATGATACTTTGTGAGTTATGTGAATTATAGATGTTTATTGAATATAATATGTATATATATTGTGAGAATTGTGAATTATAGATGTTTATAGAGGCGGTTATATATATTTCAGTTTTGAATTTTTTTTTTGGCGCCAAATCCGGTTTAGGGGCGGTTTTAGATTAAACCGCCCCCTACAGTCTTTTCCTTTTAGGGGCGGTTTTAGAAACAACCGCCCCTACAAGATATTTCTTGAGTAGGGGCGGTTTTATATTGAGCGCCCCTAATGAAAGCCACAGAGGGCGGTTGTCCTTATTAGCCGCCCCTACGGTGTTGTCACTTAGAGGAACAGAGAGTTAGGGCGGTTTCGAAAACCGCCCCCCTCAAGCATAAATGAGCCGCCCCTACTGAAGCGTTTAGTAGTAGTGTATAGTTTACAGCTCAAAAAGAATTCTCTTTTTTATTGCTTTACGAACAAATTTTGTTTCGGTTTCAAACATTTTGACGTGATAAAAGAAATCATATCTTTATGCGTTATAAAAGTACATTATCAATTTTGCAACATTATGCTCTGTATGATATTGTATCTCTAGTATTTATTTATTAATAGATTTCTTAAGCTACCAACATAGTGGAGAAAAATTAAGATATATTTTTTCTAACATATTTGTAATGTCCTCTGGACATAAGTCAAACTTAGAGGGAGTATTTTTTTATTATTTTTTTCTTCTTCTTTTTTTTTTTTAGATACAAAGCAAGGTCCCCTATTTGCCTAGAGCCTCCAAGGAGATTTTGTTTAGCCAAAAGAAGTTAATAATTTAATAACCGAACGTCCACAAACTAAATTTTGATAAAGTAGCCATTTTTTTTTGTCGCACCAAACATGTTGGCGCGAAGGATGAGTTTGCCTAGAGCCTCCTAAAGAGTTTTGTTTTCTAAAGGCCATATGTTTATGTGCTCTGCATGTCCTAGCATGTTCCCCGGTTTATTATTCTATTTATACATAGTATATGCTAATAATAGTTAATGAGTAATATATTTTGTTGTCAATCAAGTTCTTATTATGCTTTTTAGCCAACTTTTTATGCTTGGCGATTTTATTGTCAATTGTATTTGGTACATTGTGACTTAATTATTAATACTGAGATTATTTTTCACTTTGCTCGTTATGAACCTATGGATTCAATTGATAAATTGGCCCCCGCTATGTTTTATTTCTAGCTCCACCACTGATAGCACGTCACAAAACTAAGTTCAAAAAGAAACACTTTTGGTCACCCCAAACACTTTGGCACGATTCAAGCGGCACGTTGGCTATGCGGACCGACCTAACTATGCTTAGGTTAAGTTTTTACACTCCCTTGCCCCTAGTCACATCCCCTTCCTCCTGTTTCTCTCCTAGCGGTGTTGTGCCCATCTCCTAGCTCGTCGGCCTTCCCTTTCCTTCTCGACGGGGCCACCCCTCCCGGCGACGCCACCCCTCCCCTCCCTCGACGACTCCTCCCCTCGTCTCATGGCGGTTGGAGGCACAAATTCGATGGCCGGAGCTGCTCCCCTCAAGGCATGGCAACTATTTGTCTAGTTTTCGAAAGTTTAATATGTGCAATACTTAGTTTTAAAGGTTGGTACAGTGTTCAGGGGCGGGCCAAATATTGATGCATGGGTATTCAACTGGATTACCCAAAAATTTGGGCAAAAAAAAAAATATACATGTATATACTCCCTTCGTCATATAAAAAGAGTCGTTCTTGCTTCATGAAAAAATAACTGCCGATAATAATATATTAAAGTAAAATATATGAATATTTATGCTAAGTAATTAGTATCATCGGAAAGATCTTTAAGTCTAATTTTTAAAATAAATTTATTTAGAAATATAAATATTACACATATTTTGTATAAATCGAGTAAAAATTGGTGCACGAACACCTAAAATGACTCTTTTCATGGGACGGAGGGAGTAGTATGTATATATATCAAAAATAGAAAATTACATCACAAAATAGGCTTCTTAATCTCATGTTGCTTCTTGGGCTCAAATGGCTCACTTCCCAATCTCATTTTGATATTTAATTATGTGTTATAAATCTATACTTAAGGCTATCAAAGATTCTTTTTCACCATTTAAAAATATTGAGTACCCAAATCCCTCCTGGGCCCGCCCTGACAGTGTAGATTAGAGCATCTCCAAGAAACTTCCTACGTGGCTCTTTATCACAAAATTAGAAGACAAAAAACATGCTCTAATAGACTCTAAATCACTCTCCGTCTTTTTCCGCTTCAAAACCACCCTTCTCGCTCTCTATTTTTGGAGAAGCTATTGGCTCTCTAAATGCAATACATATAGTTTTCTTATGTTTTTTTCACAAGAAAATTTATAACGAATAAACTACTAAAGTATAAAGGATATAAATTGGAGTCTCGTAGACACAGAGATATACAAATAAAATATTCATTGAACGGCTCTACGAATAGAGAGTTTATTAGAGGGCGAAATTTATGGAGTCTCACTCTTACCAAACAAAGATCAGTGGATTATATATAACTGTTTCCATGAAAATTACTAAACGAAAGGAAAGAGTCATTCTATCAAATCCACGAAAGAAAAGAATCTTATTATTTTAACAAACCCACGAGGCATTGCACAGCTGCACATCATAGTGCACGGATGCAGTGTGTGCCCTTCACACGACGAAACTGAAGATTGACGCGTCAACTAAATCCTGTTGCTTTAGCTGGTATGACTTGTTTCCACGCACGCAGCAGAGGATCGGAAAAGCAGCCCGCCCGGCCCGCGCAATAACTGGGGTGCACGAGCATCCTCCCGTTCACAGCCTAGCACGCCACCCCTCGCTGCCGCGTCGTCCTCCTCTACTCTGCCACGTACTCCGCCGTCCACCCACGCACACGAGCCCCTCTGACCGGCGGCGGCCGGCTCTCTTTTCTTTAAGAGCCATCAGAGGCTCACGCCTGCTTGTTCCAGCCAGCGCTGCCACCGCCCTGACACGTACGTACGTAGTCCTCCCCAAACGTAACAACCATGTCCACCCCTGTCGCCATGATCGTGCTTCTGCTGCTGCTACCAGTGCTGGTGGTTGCAGCCGGCGTGTCGCCAGCTGCTCCGGCGCCGGAGTCGTCGACGACGGGCAGCACCGAGGTGGCTGCAGGCGAGCGGAGGCCACCGTCGCTCGTGCTGTTCAGGCCGAGACACGGACGGCAGCCGTTGTTCCACGGGCGGGCAGCCGGTGGGTGCATGCCGAGAGGGTTCCGCGTGCCGCCGTCCGCGCCCAGCCGGTACGTCAACTACCACACCCTCGACGCCGGCGTGTGCGCTCACGACGCCCGTGCCGGGAAGCCATGACATGAGGCCGGCCGGGGATCGGATCATCGTCAGATTCTTAATTTGGTTGATTGGAGAAATGGAGAAGAGTGTTCTGATGAGCTAGATGTATACCAGTCATGTATGCACTCATGCTGCTGAAACAAGGCTGAGAGGAACGAGCGCTGCGCTCCCGACCGTTGCCCCTGGCGGAAAGCGCCCGCTCCACCGTCGCCGGGCGCCGGCGGCCACCCAGGCCCCGGCGCCCGCCACCACCATCGCCTCCGCCCCTTCCCCTCCCCTCCACCCCTCTTCCCTCTGCCCGCAATGCCACCTTCACCTCCCCACGCCCGCCGACGAGGCCTGCCTTGTGACGTGCGCCCGTGGTACGCCATTGCCGGCTGCGCTCGCGCCCGTCATCGGAGGCGTTAGATCCGCGCAGCGACCGAGTCCGTCGAGCCCGCCACCGCCGCTCCCGATGCGGCGTCCAACCCGCCCCTGCCGCCCGCCGCCGGGCGTCGGCCTTCCCCGGATGCCGGCGGCCGTGGACGGCGCCAGCTCGCCCGATGCCGGCCCTCACTCCTCCACCGTCGTCGCAGGTGGCGAATCCGGCGAGTCCGCGGGCGGTACCGTCGGGCCCGCCCCGTCGCCCCAGAGGCCGCCGTCGTGCCGGATGCCACGGAGAAGGGGCGGAACCCGCCCCGTCGCCCGGATGCCGGGCGACGCCGGCCGCCTTCCTAGGGCGCTGGGTGATGCCGCCGCCCGGCGCGTACACCACCCCGTAGCCTCCAATCCCCGCGCCACCACCGACGCTGGATGCATCCGCCACTGCCCGGGCCAGTTCCGCCTCCTCCATCCTCCGAGCTGCCGCGTCGCCGCCGTTAGCTCCTCCTCCTCGGCAGGAGATGGTCCAGCCACCTCCGTTGGTGCTCCTACCGGGCGGTGCGCCCCCCCCCCTGCGACGGCGGCACCCACTGCGCCGGAACTTGCTCCTATCGTGGACATCGAAGAGGGCGAGATCGAGGAGGATGTCGATGGTTGCTCTCCCGACGGCGTGCCTTTCCGCCAAGGCTTCCCCCTCCTTCCCCTCCCTCCGTCGGCGGGACTAAGGTGGAAGCGATGGGTCGATGTTCCCATGTCCGACTGCTCCGACGACGAGTTCGAGATGCCAACCACCGCCGCCCGGCTTCCGGTTCCTCCACCATCACCTGCCCACGGGACACCGGTCAGCCGCTTCGGGGCCATCTGCCTGGGCGTCATCTCTCGCGCTATGGGATGGCGCGCTGCCACCGCCGGGTGCGCCTCGGGGGAGGAGCGAACCCCGCCCCCACGCCGGTGGCTGGGCTCGGCAACGACGCTCCCGATGGGGCCACCCCCCTCAGCCCCCGGTTGGCGTACCGGTGCGGCGCCGACCCGCACGCCAAGTTGAGACGCGGCGTCAGCGCGCCCCGCAGCAAGAAGACCTCCGGCCGGCGGCGGCGCGCGCAGCGTGGCTGCCCTTACGGCTCGTCCTCGCTCCACCGTCGCCAACCCGGCGGGGCGGGCGGGCGCGACCATGGCCACAGCGTCACCGTCCGCTGGCGCCTTGGTCGTTGGCGCGGCATGGTCGCGCGGCGGCAAGGCGCACCTCTGTCCACTGCGGCTGGGGCCCCATCGCCGTGCCTCCTCCCCGACCGTCATGGCTGGTAGGAGGTCCTCCCTCGGCGGCAGGACTCGGGCATCGGCCCGCCATCGCCCACACCGCCGCGCCCCATCCCTTTGGCGCTTGTCGGCGCCGCTGCTTCAATCAGCCTCTCCAAGAAGCACATCCACGCATTCTGCACCTTCCGTCGGCGTTGCTACTGCTTTGCGCCCTTGGCGGCCGATCAGCGTCGCTGCCGCTGAAGGTGCGGCTGTGGTGACCAAAACGTTTCCTTCGGCCGCGGCGATGGCCACCGGCGATACGCGGGCCGTGAAGTCGTGCTGGCTGTCAATCGCCCCTTGCCACAGCGCGTCGGTGCTTCCCGCCTCATCACCTACACCGCCACCGCCACGGAAGGAGCCTACGCCGGCGCGTCCGCCACCGCCGGGATGCGCTGGGCCGGGCCCACCAGGAGCTTCGTTGGCCTCCCCCCCCGCCCGATTGTCGGGTGAGTCTGCGTGCCTCCCCCGTTCGGGTCGACCCGATGCTCGACGAGCTCGCGGCCTCCCTCGCCGTGCGCCCGCCTTCCCATCTGGCGGCGGGGCATCGTTGGCGGATCCCGTACCGCCGCCACGCACGTTCAGCTTCGGCTTGGCGGAGGCTATGCGTGTCGATGGTGCCTCATGACAGCGCCGCGACAGTTGGGACTACGCCGGCGCCTTCTGCGCGGACCCAGCCGGTGTCCGAGGTGTCGGCCATCGACCTCTCTGCTTCAGACCCGACTCCCATGCCCGGCGGGTCGCCGTTCAGGATGAGCTACAGCTTGCGTCGCCGAAGCTACCACTACCATCCCCGGTTGCGGGGGTGGGAGATGGAGACGGCGGCGTGGCAGCGACCACGGTGTCTGCACCGTCGGTCGAGGAGTTCGTGGCCACTTTCAAGAAGCAGCTCGAGCCCTCCATTCTCTCCACGCCCGGTCTTGAGGAAGACGCGCCCACGCCAAGACGCCTCCGTGCTAATGCGAAACGCTAAAGGCGCGCGACTAGCTGCAAAAGTGCGTCTAGGCTCCATAAGCCGAAGGACCGTGCAAGGAGGGTTTTGCTCAAGAAGATGGGGATCGAGGTCGAGGCCGAGAGTGAAGATGCGGTCTCCTTTGCTGAGCCGCAGGCTGCCCTCACGGGCCCCAACGCCGAGGTCAACCTAGAGGCAATGGAGGTCTTACTTCTACGGGGGAAGAAGCGGCGCATCGGTGCTGCCGGTCAAGCCTGAGAGTGCTTGCGGTCTAGTCTCAACATCTGGTTATCTTGTAATAGGCTTACGGGTTGCATCCAAAGTAGTTAGGTTTCTTGCTTTGTGTTGTGTTGTTGTGTTGTGTTTGTTTAGTTTGGTTTCTCTCTTTCGCAGCCCGATGTCTCGCTTGGCATCCCGGCTTAGTTTGTATTTTGATTTGGTTTTCCTCCTCTTAATGAAAAACGGGTGAATGGTCCGATCGCGAAAAAAATGCTGCTGAAACAATGCATGAGCAAGCACAATAATAACAAATCTATCCAGGTGGATGGCTTTTTGATTTTCAAAAGTTGTAGTATACTCTTCCTTCAAAGAAAAGGGTTTATTCATACACGTATAATTTGTTATATATGTGGAGAATTAAACTTTGGACTTTCTTCTCTTTTTCAATACTTTTCAGAGATGTCGCTTGTATATCCTTGCTTAATTTACAGGTCTGGGACTCTGTCACTGAAACAGCATATGAGCAATATCCTCTTCAACATTCAGACAGAACACAAATATAATCAGGTAGATGCATGTGACGCCTACACAGCATTGCTCTGGTATATATTTAACCAGTCCTGCAATATCAGCCAGGAAAAAACTCTCTTGTTTTGACAAGAAGTTTTCCATAACCATTGAAAACCCTGTGTGTTTGACGATGTCCAGTGAGATTTTTATAAGCTCTGCTGGAGGAAAACAAAGGAGAGCCCTACAAGTAGGTCCATTGATCAAAGGTGTCATGTAACTACAAGTTCTGTATAGTCCCAGAGAGTATCAGGTACCGATTATAAGCTTCTGGTGAGCGGGGCAAATGGAATAAGTTATATAGAAAAGGACTGGCTGAAGCCTCAGCAACTGTAATATGCTGAAGTGCAATTTTACCATCCTGAACAGAAGCCACTGCAACTCCTTTAAACTGAGTTAACAGCTGTGATCTCTAAACTTTAAAATTATTTTCCCTCTCTTGTGTGAGCTTCTTATCAGAATGCTGCAAAGCTACAACGCCATCAGGAGTTTACTGCAGTACCTCATAATATTGCAAACTTTCTATAGTTTCATTCCCTTCACATTCCTCCACATGCTGTACACTAAAGTCAAGCTACCAACTTCTACTTATGTTTTAAAAACTCACAATATCATGGTATGGTTGCGGTTACAAGTTCGAAGAGCGGTTGGCATACTCCTGAACCATGGCACCAAAGAGGGACGGTTGTTCAATCAACCTCGATGGTGAATCAAATTCTTTTACCAGACCTGAAAAGAAAATGGTAAATACTTTAGAATAACATTCTGGAACACAGAACTACACAAACTAATTTTACAAGAAACCAAGTCTATATGCAACAAACAGCTCTGAAAATATTCGATATATAAGCAGCATGACTGAAGAGACCTACCTGCATCCAACACCAAAACTCTATCACAGTCCATGACTGTTGGTATTCTGTGTGCGATGCTAATTAATATTGTACACGATGAGAACTCATGTCGCGTTATCTTCTGAATTGTGGCGTCAGTTTGGGAATCAACTGAAGCAGTTGCCTCATCCATAAATAAGATCTGGGTCTGCTTCAGTATAACACGGCCAAGGCAGAGGAGCTGTCTTTGCCCTACACTCCAGTTCTCTCCGCTATCAGCCACTATGAACAATGCAAAAAAAAAAAAAAAAAAAAATGAATAGAATGCCAATATACAATTATACAAAGGAGAAAAAAGTAATACCTGGAGCATCAAGTTTTTTCAGGTTTGGAAACTACTACATCTTTTCAGCTGACAGCGCTCAAGAGCCTGAAATGTTGTAAAAATGATCATGGTTAGTTAAGGCAGCTACGACATCATGTTGGAATGAGACTAAAATAAACTACTCCCTCCATTTCAAATCATAAGTCGTTTTATCTTGAAACCAGTTTTTGTAGATGTGACCAAGTTTTTAGAAAAATAAATCAACACCTAAAGCATCAAATAAATGCACGCTATCAAAATATAAGTCATGGTGTATCTGTGAATTCATTTGATGTTGTAGATATTTTGTATTTTTTTTATAAACTTGTCAAAGCCGGAAATGTTTGACTTATGATAAAACTAAATACTTAAAATATGTAATGGAGGAATAGATGTTAGTGATGCTGTACCTGCCATATTTCTGCATCGGAATACTGCCCAATTGGATCAATGTTGCTTCGAATTGTTCCTTCAAAGAGAACTGGTTCCTGTGGAATTATGCCAAATCGAGATCTCAGATCATGCAGACCCAGTGTGCATATGTCTACTCCATCAATGATCATTTTTCCCCTCTGCAGGTTCTATGAGCCTGAACAACGCTTGGATCAAAGTTGACTTGCCACTGCCTGTCCTTCCTACAACTCCTATCTTTTCTCCACCACTGATACTTATATTAATTCCTTTCAGAATTAAAGGTGTATTTGGTCGATACCTAACCTGAAATGAAAAAGGTAGACCTTTTCAATTGTTGTAAATAATCCCTAACCACAAACAGAATGTTGACCCAAATTTTTGTGCAGTGTAAGGTTTTGAATGCTAAGGAAAGAAAAGGGGGCTAGATTGATTTGAGTACGTTGAATCATAAAAAGGACTAACAGGGAAAAACTAGTAAAACAAAGGTAAATAGGGATCACTAACCTTTAGATCCTTAATGTCAATGTCCCCATGAGTGGGCCAATTTGAAGAAGGAAGATGCTCTTCTATTTTCCATGTTGCCTCAGAAGGAAGAGCACTGAACTGATTTACCCTCTCCACAGCAACCATATCATTTTCTAACATGCAGCTAATGGATATTGCAAAGTATACCATAGAATTGAGGGAGAGGCCATAAGATAAAGACATACCAACAAATTCTGCAAAAGTGTAGCAGACATCAGTCTATGATAAGGTCATCATGATAAACCTATAGAGACTAATTACTAGCTACAACAATTAAGGTAGGGCAATTTGCCTACAGGATACTTAAAAACCAGCTTGTCTCTAGGACTCGGACAAAAAAAAAGAAAAGAAAAACAATAGTGATCGATAGACAAAATCAAGGAAATTCACTGTGCCCTAGATAGATTACCCATTAAGAACACTATCATCAGTTGATTACTCGCTTAAAAAACAGAGACAAAAATAACCCTGCATATGTATAGATTCAAACATATGCTGGCAACTAGGTAGTATAAAAAATAAAAAGGACATAAGTCAACCATTTTTTTAAAACAGACTGTACTCTTGGTGTTTTGCTTCTATGAATAAAGCATATAGGGACAATCTGCTAAATATATGAACATGAAATTGATGCCTTCTCATATGAGATTGCATGTTTGGTTCTTTATGCTAGAAAAAAATAATAAAAAAATATACTGATCGATACCTTTCTTGATAAAATTACTGGGCAGGCTGATCATGAGAAATGCAGTTATTGACAATACAAGTGTTCCGATTAGCTCCAGTCGGAAACCAAGCCATTCGTTTGCAGCATAGTTATGGAAGTACATGCAAAAACTTGAATTAATTTTGTGTAAATTCTCCTGGAAAAATTCTTTCTCCTTTTTGAAACATCTTATTGTTGTGGCGCCAAGAACAGTTTCGAGAAGTGATCAATAACTGGTGCCTTTGTCACTCCTTCAAGTCGAGTTAACTCCCATGAGGTCGCAAGATAGCGATTCTGCAGAAATGAAGATTGAAATTGCAACTTCCATTTCTTCAATATGCATGAGATATTTTTTTTGGCAGTTGGAACATACCCTGTACCAAATGTTCAATAGTACAAGTGGAATTACTGCAATAACTGATGGCCAGGTCACCTGACAAGTGACAATAATGGTGCTCAATACTGAAATGTACATTGAAATTGTCAGACCAACGAAAAATGCCAGCACAACATCTATGGTCGTTTGGTCAGATGATGCCTGAAAAGACAAAATGGAGATAAAACAATTGTAGTATCATTCTTAAACTAAAACTTATGCCATAGATGCCCAGTACAATAAACACACAATACACAAAGATCATACTATTTAGGCCATGTTAATGAGGTTTATTTTGATTTCCACCTACTTTGATTCATAGTGGAGGGTAGTATTTAGGTTTCCTGATGAATTTATAATTACTTCATATGTACTAATGAAGTTTGGGACTTTCCAGCAACACAAGATAAACCAAAAGATGAGATTTACCCGACTGAGAATCCTTCCTGAAGGAGTGGTATCGAAAAAATGACATAGGGGCATGCAGAATGCTGTCAAACATCTTCTTGAAAAATATCTGAGCTGTTTGAAGTCCCAAAACTGTCTCAAGAAGAGTCTTGATTACTTGAAGGACCATCGAAAAAGCGGCTATGGCCACATACACTCCAATGAACAATGATGGGTTAAATGGAATGCTTCCTGACGTTTCGTATGATAGCCAATAGTCACTAGCCATCTCAGAGCCCTGCCACACGACTGCAAAGGCAAACATGGCCACAACTCCCCACCAGCCCCAGGCCTCTGTCATGTATAGTTTGTACACTCGCCAACTTACTTGACCACTCTCCCTTTCCTCTTCTTGTATAATCTTAGAAGTGGCTGCTTCTATTTCTGGTGCAACAACCAGTTTCTCACCCTTTCAATGGATCTAGAGCGTAGAGAAGGGATTCTAACTACTGCAGTAGGCTGAAAATGTTCAGGTTTCTCTACTTGACTACTTTGCTCCACCAGTTCCATTGAACTGTCATGAGCATCAACAAGAGCTGCAAAATCAGAACCTGCTTCTAGTAATTCATCATACTTTCCTGACTGTGCAATCATACCATCTCTCATGACCTGCATATTTTTGCATGGACAAAAAGAATAAAAAAAGTCAAGAATTGGGAAACTTTACTATTGTGCCCTTTTACAAGAAAAAGATGGCCAATCCAAAAATCTCCATCATGCATACAAGTGTCTTATAACCGGAATAGGTATAATTAGTTTGCTGGATTAACTCCAACCTTTAGACCTATGGTCTGGTCTGAAATAGTAGTTGGAACGGTGTAGCATTTAACTTACAAATATGTTGTCCACATTATGCAAGAAATCCACTTGGTGTGTAACAAGTATGATGGTCTTCCCTTAAGTGTTCCCCTTAGACACTCCTGCAAAATAAAGGCTGCTGTTGTAATAGAGTTCAAAATTATATGATTAATCAATCCCACTGTTGCAAAAACAAGATATGGTTTGTCCATTGTTGGTTGTTATATATTAATATATATCAACATAATCAATCCATTAATAGCTACATCCATTTCTATTTGGAGCAAAACAAAACCACATCATTCCTATATATTTCTCATGTATTTCAACACCATTCAAGTTTACTATTAATTAGTTACTCCAAGATATAACAGTGTTCAATAAAAAATTGTAGGTGTATGACTCAGGCAGGGGTGAAATAATGCTGACTAAAAAAATAATCTGAAAAATACTTCTTGACTCTAAAACTTAGTCATTCCCTTAAAAAGGTGATAAGTCACATACTTGGGTCCATTTTACTGTCACTGTCCATTTAATAGGAGGTGGTGGTGACTTCCCTAATCATGATCTGATGAATCTGTTTTATATCACAATAAGTATAAGGACGACTTAGAATTGATAACACCATATCTACAAAGGTTCTGTTTCACCAAAGCTGCAAATTACAATCTTTCTTCATCCGTTAACAAATTATACAGCTTGTAGTAACTTAATTGCATCAAACGATGCTGTAAGGGTATGTGTGCTTGAAAATATTTTTAACCTAAAACAAAAGGTATACCTTAAAGATATTTGAACCAGTGTGTGCATCAACAGCACTGAAGACATCGTCAAGAAGATATATATCACAATGTTGGTAGACTGCTCTGGCGAGCTGAATACGCTGTTTCTGCCCACCACTGAGATTGATTCCTCGCTCTCCTATTTCAGTCTGGTCTCCAAATTCCATCATTTCCAAATCTTTTTCCAGGCAGCAAGAACGAATGACTTCTTTATACCTTTCAGCATGCATCGGCTGTCCAAATAAGATATTCTCTTGAACGGTCCCATTTTGGATCCAAGCAGTCTGTGAAACATATGCAGTGCTCCCACATACTCTAACCTATAAAAACGTAAGAAGTTAAACAAACAGGCACTAGGAGAATTTTCCCATAGGTTCCACACAGTATATATTAGTATACTAATTATCAGACTTATAATTTCAGTTAATTAGTACCTATTCAACACAGTAAGAGGACATCCAAGCAGCCTGCATTGCTAAATGGTGGGAAGATGCAGCAAGCAAGATCCCAAAACAGGACGTTTCAATGGAGTACTAATATATACTGTGTGGAACCTATGGAAGGAGAGGAATAGGAGAATTTTCGAGAATGAGTTCAAGACAGCACATCACGTTGCCTCCTTGACCAAAGAGGACATCGTGTAAAGACGTAGGGCCTTTTCCTTTGCGGGGTGAAAAACTGATTGTGGGAGGGGTGTTTTCTACTTTGGTCCTAGGACCATTGTGTTTGGCCCAATGGGTGCCATATGTAAATAAAAAAAACTCTCTTTTCATACTTAATTGAGCGGCAGAGCTCCTGCTTTTTCTTTCAAAAAAAACAAAAAACAAAACAAACAGGCACTAGTAGAGTATAAATGACCAAATAGTATACTACAATACTGTATAGGAAATGTCATTATGCAGAAAATGCTAAACATGATTTAAATGATACTGTATAAGCTTTCTAATGCTCGCTTTATGGATTTTCACTGCTAACAAATATACTTCAAAAATGTGCTGGAAACTTATTCATTTAAACGCTCGGCCTAAATGGACATTTATAATTTAAATAGGATACCAAACAGACACGGTTTACCACCGTTTAGTGTTTCGATAGAGTTGGAATTTAATTGGGGTAAACTGCCATTTAGGTGAACAGTAACTATCAGAAAAGACTTTCCCCGCACAATTAAAATGAATGAAAACCTTTACACTACAAAACTGACAAAGCATGTAAACTGATGGATAGGCTTTCAGTTAAACATGAAACAGACATGGCACAATAAGGCCTAGAGACCATATCAGATTTAGAGAGGCATTTCATCAAACACATGGTGGTCTTGGTACAAAGGGCTCCAAACCAGAGTTACATTGGAAAGTCAGCCTGCATGATTTGCATCCATTCCAACAAGAACAAGTGGGCAAGCAAAATGCTAGTCGTTCTAATTGAACAGGCTCTCTGCCCATGCAAATTACCAATTGCTATTGCACTTGTGGTTCCATTCTTTAGAGGCATGGGCTAACTACATAATCTGTGGAATACAAATGCGTATGGAGAATGTTGACTCGGGATACTGACTACCAAACATGGACTCCTGAAGGATGAAGTGACCTTAGACTCGATTTGAACTCAGCCTGCCAACTACTAATTTGACAGTTCTGTATGATGGTGATTGATTTCCGAAGAATGTTAGAAAAAAAAACCAATGAACAAAATTCCATGGTATTGCTAATAATAATGATAGTTTTTGAACCAAAAATATCATACTCACCGTGCCAGAGATCTTCTCCATCTCCCCCATAATGCAAGAAAGCAGTGATGACTTGCCAGATCCGACCACCCCAACCACCGCTGCAAGCTCACCCTTCCTTACCTCAACATTGATCCCCTTCAGCACTGTCTCCAGTACTGGTGTCCCCTCCACATCTTTCTCCTCCTCGCTTTCACCATCCTCAGCTTCTTCACTATGCTTCTTTCCTCTCAAGTCCCACGCGAAAACACCGTCACGCACCTCCACCACCACAGCGCCGGTGTCAATGCCGGTGTCGTCCACGTGCTCCACTGCCGAGTCATCAAGCTCCGCATCAAGCAGGTACCTATCAAGCCTGCCAACAGACACGGTTGCCTGCGTCACAGCAGCAATCGCCTCGGGGAAGCTCTGCATAGGTGCGTCGAGCATTCGGAAGAACGCGGTCGCCGTGAACACCTTCCCGGCGTCGAGCTGGACGCCAGTCAGCACGCACGTGCCGAACACAAGCACGGTCATGGCGAGCGGGCCGCACCAGAGCACGACGGTGTTGGCACACATGAAGTACATGGACTTGGCTAGCCACCCGAGCTCTTCCTCCCGGAGGCCGCGGATCTTATCCCCGAACGTCTCCTCCCACGCCTGCAGCTTGATGACGCGGATGTAGTTGAGCAGCTCGGTGATGGCCTTCATGCGCTCGTCGCGCTTGCCGAGGAACTTGAACTGGTACTCGATGTTGAGCTTGTTGGCGAAGGCCACGACCACGGTGACCACGGCGATGGCGGCGACCGCGGTCACCACGGCGGGGCCGAGGTGAGTGTAGAGCAGGGCGAGAGCCACGGCGATCTCCAGTGGCATGAGCCACAAGTTGTGGAGCTGGTGCGTGACATCGGCCACCTCTTGGGCGTCCACCTCCATGTAGTTCACGATGGCGCCCGCGCCGTGCGCGCGGCGCGCGCCCCGTGGACAGCCGCAGCGACTTGCGGTAGACGGCGGCGAGCAGCGCGGCGTTGATGCGCATCCCCAGCTTCTGGCCCTGGAACTCGTAGTGGTGCGACGCCAGCGTCTCGGCCGCCTTGCCAACGAGGAGGACGGCGACGAGCTGCAGGCCCTCCGTGAGCTCCCCGCCGCGTCGCACGAACCCGACGAAGCGGTCCACGAGCGACGGGCCGATGTACATGACCGAGAGGTGCGCGACGCCGAGCACGGCGGTGAAGGAACTGCGGCCAGAAGGAGCGCAGCAGCGCGGTGAGCACCGGGCGCTGGGGCTTGGACGAACCCGGCGGCGGCGCGGGCCAGTTGGAGGCGAACAGCGCGTACGCCGCCTCGGCGGTGTCCGGCGGCGCCACGGGCGGGACTTGGTCGGCCGCGAGCGTCGCCCTGGAGCCCTTGGCGATGAGCGGGTTGATCCATCCGAACGTGGCCAGCGAGAGCCACGACGCCGTGGCGTACGTCTCCTCTGCCGCGGCGGCGTTGGCGTTGGCGGCGGCACGGCCACCACCATCGGAATCGACGACGACGAGGCCGGTGGAGCCAGTGGCCGAGAAATAGAGCAGCGGGAGCGAGAGCGCCAGCCACGCGAACGCGAGCGGGTCATCGGGGACGAGCGGCTCGGCGGCGGCGTACCGCGCACCCGCGCACCCGGCGAAGAGCGCGGCGAAAGCTGCCGTGGCGAGCCAGAAGAGCCTGAGGTGGAGCGGGTGGACTCGCGCGGGTGGCGCACCAGCAGCAGACTTGTTGTTCTCCGCCGCGACGACCCAGGCGGCCGCGAGGTGCGCGACGGCGTGCGCGGCGAGGAACGCGCAGTCCGCCGCGACCAGCCCCGTGGTCTTCCCGCTGCGGCGCATCAGGAGCGCGAGGAGGAGTAGAAGCACAAGCGCGGCCGCCGCTTGGACAGCGGAAGCCGCGAGCGCGAGCCCGTGCCGAAAGCTCCATCCCTGGTTGGTGGTGGCTGGCTTGGCAAGTAGGGACTCCCGCTCGCGGTGGTCGAGGCCGAGGCCGTCGTCGTCGTTGCGCCGCCGGGAGAGGCGGGCGCGGAGGGCGACGCCGAGCGCGGCGACGAGGAATAGGACATCGAGCGCGGCGAGCAGCGCGCGCTGTGGGCACGGGGAGAGGAAGAGAAAGGCGAGGCGGCCGGGGATGGAGGACGCGTCGGCGGGCGTCGGCGGCGCGGAGCAGGCAGTGGTGGCGAGCCACCACGGGAGGGCGGAGGGTGGAGCCTCCATCGTGGCGGGTGGCGGCCTGACGGTGGTGGCGCGTCACATTTGGGGTTTGGGTGCGACGACGAGGTGGGAACGCCGCGGCGGGGTTTTGTCGGAGGAGGAGCTCAGGGTCCCTGACCACGGCGAGTCGGTAACTGGTCAAGGAAGGTAACGCGGCGGCGTGGAATACTCTGCGACTGCCAACGCCGGTGCGGTGAGGCAACGTCCAAGATCGCCGACGAAATCCAAGTGGAAGATTTGGTTGGCACTAGCTAGGCGCATATTCAAAAATCGAAATGCCCTGGCCGTCGTCACCGGCCGCGCCCGGTCGCCGCCGGCGTAAACTACCACTATATTCTGCTGGTACCACGTCGTCACTTTTCAGAAAGCATTTTTTAATACATAAATTAAATTTAAACAAAACGAAGGAATAAAGCTTACTGCTCTGCTGCCTGTGATGTGAGCGTCGCGGAAACGCGGACTAGAGCACCAATTTTTCCACTTATATATATGCATCTTTTATTTTCTTCTTTCTTCCTTTTGTTTTGACACTGACAGTATCAAACCCACGTCACACGGAAATTGGAACTTTGTTTTTTTTTTCGATAAGTGGAAGTTGGAACTTGCAAGACCTTTTGTGTGCCTTTGGTCATAAAGAAGAAACGGACCCATAAGTCAAATCTAGTCTAGTAGTCTAGTGGTAAGAGCATCTCTAGAGTTAGCCAAATTTTATTTGGCAAATCTTGAGTTTCACCAACTTCTAAAAAGATATGCTAAAGTAAAAAAAAAAAAAGAGTCAAACTCTTACTATTTGGCATAATTCATTTGCAAAACTCAGATCTAACTTATATCAATAACCCTGTGACAAAAAAAATTATGTTTATGCCGTTCCACCTCGTAACGCGCGCATATTTACGCCGAGAACGCCTCTTTTGCCAACATTGCCCAAATTGCCAACTCCAAATGCAAAAATGTTGAAGACCATTTTTAGGGGTTTTGGCAAAAATTGAGAATGACAAGTTCAAATGGGAAACTGTTGGAGAGTAAAACTAGGTATTGGACTTGGACACGATTATTGACTTATTGTCTTCGTTTTCACCAAATCGAACTACTCTTTTTTTATTTGATTGAAAAATTCATATAGAATTACTCTTAGCAACCAAGGAACTGGTTTCCACGCTGATGTAACTGCAACAACTCTTAGCAACCAAGGAACTATTGGTAACCCTGATGATGTAAAACTTCTATGGTTACTTTTTTAGAGTTTTTGTTTGGTGCCCATTTTGTATACATCTTGTCACCAACTTTTGCAGCAACATATGAGAGGACCTCTTCAAGCTGATTTAATTGTGGAAACTACCTATGGTTTTAATGGAGAGTTCCGTTACGTTGTTGATATAAAATAAAATGAAATCTAGATGAAACACCCACTCTCAATCGATGTCTAATTTCATAATTTTATGTATTTACCTCAACCTACATCTACATGTGTTAAAGTGGACTAGACATTAGAGTGGATAAACTACTCCACCACTTGCAATTTGTGGTAGATACATATGCATCCAAACAAGCCCTTAATGACATTTTCTCTCGAATGCCGTGTTTGCTTGTGAATCCAAGCAATGTGTGGATATTAGCAGAATTTAAATAGTAGTTTTCTATGTGACAAGAGTAGTTGGCCCTTGTATACACCGTATTTAGATTTTATTTCTTTTGTATATTTCAAACTTTGGTTGTGCTCTTTTTTTTTTATTACTAGGAAAATAGCCCGTGGCGTTGCAAACGGGTGATGGGTAAATATATTAGTACCATTGATTTAAATTTGAACAACGCGATAAGTACCCTATACCATGTTGTTGTATGTATATGCCCATGCGTTACAACAGGATACATGTGAGGAGGTGCAGTAGCGTGCACCCAAAAGGCAATGAACTTGTTTATCCATCGGTGCTGGTGCCGGTGGCATATCCTCTTCTTTTGCTGCTGCTCGGTAACGATGGTGTCTGTGTTAACATGTTCGCCGTTGAGGAATATCATATTTGATAGACATGGTGAAGAAATAACAACAATAACCAGAAGAATATAATATACAGAAAATTAAGTGTAACCGGGTACATAGCTCGTGTACAATCAGCAATACCGAAGAACCTCCTGGTAGTATGAAATTGGTATATGGTAAGCATAATAAGAAACAAAAGTGTATATTACACAGTGATAATTTATGTAAATGATGTGAAATTATTTAGTAATTTTCTTTTGATTTGGTACCGATGAATGTGAAAAAAAAAAACGCTCCCAAGACGTGCACGTGGCTCGTGGAGTCCGCCTACACGATACAAAGCCGGCGAGGCCTCCAGCTAAGGATGGCAACGGTCGGGTTCGGATCGGTGGAGTCTCCGTGCACCCAAAACCCGAAACCGAAATCGAAAACCAAAACCGAAACGAAACCAATTGGTGGAAATCCATCACCAAAACCAAACCCGTGGATAAACCGAAAACCCGAACGGTTACCCGAAACCCGCGGATAACCCAAAACCCGAACGAATACCCGTAGATATATATACACATATTCACATGTATAAACAAGAGACAACAAATAATAAATATTTTCATGAGTCAACTTTGAATAAATTTAATAATCTAAGTAAATAAGTTATTATTAACATATTATAAAACATGAGTTTTAATTCTAAATGATTTATTTCGGATATCCATTGGATATCCACGGGTGGAAAAACTAAACCCGAAACCAAAACCGAAACCGAACCCGAAACCGAACCTAAAAACCGTGGGTGAAATTCCAGCACCAAAACCGAAACCCGAAGAACCGAAACCGAACCGCTGCCATCTTTAGCTCCAGCAGCCTTTATCCATTGGGTCCTTGCTCCTAGGAGCTCGTTCGCCTCCTTTTTCTCTTTTTTTCTCTCAAATTCTTTTCACAAACGGAGCTGCTCCCAAGTCCAAACCACTTGTGCCAGCGAGAGGAGTCGCCACTATGCCGAAGGAAGAATTTTAGCGAGGCTGAGATCCGAATGATGGTTTCTAGGCCATGAACGCTGCTGTTCGTCGAGTTCTCCTCCGGGAGCGGCCGCCGGGATGCCGAGCTCGCTGTCGTGGCACTAATCTAGGTCGAGGTCCACCCTAGCAGCACCGAATGCTCTTCCTGCTCAATGACAAGGTACTACTGCCCGTGTCTGGACCAGGACAAGCGTGGGATAAACTCCGGTCCTCGTGACCTCACGCGCCTGCCCAACCGGGCGACCACCGGGCTCCAAATCCGGCCGCGGCTGCGCGACTCTTTTCTCCCTTCGTCCCCCGCAGTCCAAAATAACGCGGCCGAGTTGGATACGAATACGGGCAGAGGAGGCAGACGGAAAAAAATGGACAAGAAATTTCTTCTCTTTATTAGTAGGTATAGATATAGATATTTGTTCTTTTTGTATATTTATAATAGAAACCATGTTCTTTTTATTCTTCCACACATCCTTCCATCTCTAGATTGATCATTTAGATATGCTCACATCGTCTCCTACTTCTCAAAGTCGGTCCTGCGAGTCGTGGTGATGGTGACGGGCATCACGTCGTGTTCCCATTCCTCATACTATCCGAGCAAACCGGGATCAAGCTCCTTGAAAGGATCAAGATGGAACAGGAGGGGGGTGAATTAAGATAATCTAAAATTTCTTGCAATAAATAAAACCTACTAGCCCATCTTCACCCCTTTGTGCCTAAATGTGTTTCTATATTCTAATGCACAAAAGTTTTACACCCTATGTTGCAATTCCTACTCTAGCATGGTAATTCTAGGAATGTAAAGACATGAATTGAATTGCTTGAAAGTAAATGCTCAAAGTAAAGAGAGGAAGAAGAACACGGCGATGTTTTCTCGAGGTATCGACGAGTCACCACTCCCCCTAGTCCTCGTTGGAGCACCCTCGCAAGGGTATTGCTCCCTCTTGATCCGCGCAAGGACCAAGTGCTCTCTATGGGTTGATTCTTCGACACTCTGTCGTGATGAATTGCCCACAACTGCTCACACCATGGCTTGAGTCATCCGCAAGTGCCACCAGATGTTCTTCAAGTACCGAACCACCACCAAGCCGTCTAGGTGATGGAGATCACCAAGAGTAATAAGCATGAACTCTCACTTGACCCAAACAAGCCTAATGATAAGAGTGGATGCACACTTGCTACTCTCTATGCACTATGAGGTCCTTAATCTTGTGATTATCGAAACTCCAACACCTCACTAGGCTCTTGCTCTCTCTTACACTCCAAAGGTGTTTCTTTGCTGAACAAATGGGTAATACATAGAGAGAGTTTGGTTGAGTTGGAGAAGTATTTATACCCCTAACAACTCCCCTAGCCGTTGGGTTCAAAAAACAGCTAGGAAAAGGTGCGATGAACGCCGCTCCGGATGTGATTTTTCTATCAATTTTGCAAATGGTATAATCTGAATCGAAATAACCAACAAGTTGGAATCTTGCTCCTTTGGGATACTGTTGGTATTTATTAACGCATCACGTAAAAAATGTGCAAAAGCATGGATACCGATGTAGCCTTCACCTAAGAGTATTCCAAGGTATCGATTTTCACGGGAACGTGAAGTGTACTAATAAAGGATCAAGGTCGCCTATGGATAACTATATTTTTTTGTGGAGGGAGAAAAAAAAAAAAAGGTTCTAAGATTTCTCTAGTTGATCTAAGAATTAAAGATACCACAATCCAAACGTGGTGGAATACGCCGGTCGTCGGGTCAAGTTTTACCACCTAGGGCTACCACAAACTATCCGTGGGATTGGGTGCAATTCCAGGTAACCACTAGACTAAGCACCACGCCTAATCTAATAATTACTACTCTAGTGTTATAAAGACTAGAGCACTTGATGCAAGTGAAAATCAAATAAATAAATTGAAAGTAAATACTGAAGTAAAGTAAATAGAGAACTTAGAATATAAAATAAAGAACCTGAATTCAATGAAGAAGTAGATCCATAGAAGTACAAAGCTCGAGGAGAATCTGACAAATCCGAAAGCTCCTTATGATCTCTCACCTCTCCTCTCTCCCTATTTTCTAGATTAGATCTAATCAGAACTAATATTTTATTGATAACTAGCTAAGAGGTAGATCCATACAAGGGACACATCTGATCCAAAAAAGAGAATAATGAATAATGAATTAGGGTTTTTTGAGGGGTGGGCCGCCTCTTTATCTATAGCCCTGAGGAATGAATCTGAGTCGTTGGATCCAACCAACCTTAAACCGACTTAAATCAACAGTGACAATCCCTTAGGTCGGTGGAGGAAGGTTCCAGAAGCAGGGCCCATTTGGCCAAAGTAGAGGGCCGGGCGGCCGCACAACTGTGGCAGGTGGGTCCCGCATTTGGCAAGCTGACTTCCCCGGTGTCCTTTGGGTCCTTGGAATTCATACTAATGGTCGTGGTTCATAACTTTTGATTCTGGACTCCAAATGTGGCAAGTACTATGTCTGTTTCGATCGTCTTGACGAGCTTTCGCAATGATGCACTCTAATCCATCATTTAAGATACTTTTATCCAGTGAAAACTTGTGAAAACCTGCAAGACAAATGAAAACACGAAACTCATGAAAATTGTTAGAATCAAACCCTACATCTAGTGTTTGTGATTCCTTTTATATCATTTCATTTAAAAGTTATATGTAAAAAGTTGACATTAATGACCATCAATAGATACCAAAGACCAATGTTTGGGGTGTGCTTAAGTTACCTAAGAACTCTTTTTATGGCAACAATATGAGATTCCATAGGATTAGCTTGAAATCTAGCACGCATACACACACTAAACATGATGTCGCCCTAGATGCGATTAATTATAACAAGGTACCAGTCATAGAGCGGTAGAGAGTTTGATCAACTGGTTTACCTCCTCATCGAGTTGTTCATTTGATGGCATATGTGTCTTGATTGGCTTATAATCATCCATCTTGAATCTCTTGAGAAGATCTTTAGTATACTTTTATTGAGAGATGAAAGTCCCTTCTCTCAATTGCTTGACCTAAAACCCAAGAAAGTAATTAAGCTCTCCAATCATGGACATCTCGAATTCCTTCGACATCAATTCACCAAACTCTTTGTAATGTTCTCCATTTGTTGAACCAAAGATAGTATCATCAACATAGACTTGGCAAATAAAGATTTCCCCATTAAGCTTCTTGGTGAATAGTGTGGTGTTGCCCTTCTCAATGGTGAAGCACTTTTCAATAAGAAAATCCCAAAGGCACTCATACCAAGCCCTTGGAGCTTGCTTTAGTCCATATAGCGCTTTGGTATATATATTGCCCGTAGCTTCTTTGAAGGATGGTACTACCCTCGTCTTAATTTTGTAATTAGTTTATTATGTGGCCCTAATGCTAGTATACATCTTGATAATTGCAAACTGTTGCGTAGGGCCATGTGGTGGATTCAGGCTATATATATGGAACCTGGAAGGCTAAGGCATAGATTATTGTTCTTATTTGAAAATGGTGCGTTCAACTATCTGAGCTCCTATTTATTCTTTCTGAATACGAAAACTTATTTTTTGCAAAGATGGAATAATACTTCTGTTTGAATGGTGATTTGAGCTATTTGAAGTCCTGCTTATTCTTTCTGAATATAAATATTTCTATTTGCAAAGATGAAAAAAAAAGAGTTTTGCATTCTGGTAGTATGTAGTCTTTCTATGTTATCAGAGTATTTTCGTATTTGAAAGGAGCGTTCTGCTTTTCAGGTTTGCCTTCTTAGGTCACAGGATAAGGATGACCACAGTTATTTATGGGGCCTCTGATAACATTTTAAATATGTTATTCATTTTCCTCCAAATCTGTACAATGTCGTGTTGCTGAACAAGAGCAGTACCAGTAGAGCACTAGACTGGGTTTGAGCTCTTGCAGTTTGACCTTTGTTTGCTTTCGAACACAACAAAAATTCCAATGTGGCACTGAATAGATGGCTGGAGCTGTAGTAGGTATACCAGTTAGGTGCCTACAATTAACAACCTATTTATTAATGTTCCATTTGTATATAGCTGTTTCTTTTTTTTTTTTTGCGAAACAAAGACTTTATTAATCATTAAGTAATATCCTTACAAGAAAGACTCATAACCCACTCTGGAAACAAAGCAAAAAAACACTGACAATCCCTAGACCTAATAGCAAACTGCGCCAACTCATGCGCGACATTATTCTGAACTCTACTAATCTTAACTATATCGAGCTTACAAAACTGGGTACTCAGAGCACGAATCTCCTCAATGATATGACACAGAATAGAGTGATCACGGCCTTTTGTATGGATTTTGGAAACCACCGATTGACAATCCGACTCAAGAATCATCGGAGTATCCGGCCACCTCAGCGCCATGTTAAGACCCTCCAAGCATGCTCGAGCTTCAGCATCCTCAGCGTCCCTGCAATCTGAAATGGTCCGCCAAGATGTTAATTTGAGAGCCCCAGTCCAATCTCGAACAACTACACCCACAGCAGCATCACCCGATAGGGGGTTAAAAAGCAGCATCAACATTTATCTTGCATGTGCCCTGCGCTGGCCGACTCCAGACACCTCTGAATGATGAACCCCTCTTCTTCTTGTTGTCGGTACTGACAGCAGGTAGCATGGCTTGTTTCCCCTTCAGGTCTGATGGCACATTCTGTTGTCTGATAATCAACAGTGACTCCATGTAGCGTGTAAGAAATTTAACTGAACTAGCAATAAAAGGAGAAGCGTTCTCATGTATTACCTACCTTGTTTCTGATGCTCCATGTGTGCCAGAATAGCATGAATAGATTAGCCAAAACCTCCAAGGAGTTATGAGACACCAACATGAGCAGCCAATCTGGCCCATTTTGTGCAAGGTCCCTCTCTGACGGTAGCGACCAGTGACTTCGCATGGCTTGCCGAAGAGCCGAGGCATGTGTGCAGCGCACCAGGGCGTGATAGGAGTCTTCAGCTTGCTGACAACACAACTGGCACACGTCCTCGTCCTCCAGATGGCGGTATTTCTTATTCACTCTGGTTGGCAACCCATTGTTAGCAATTTTCATAGCAAAGACATTAACCTTAGGGGCACCTGAACTTGCCACAATTTCTTCCATGCAACTCTGCCTTGGTCTGGGTTGGAACTAGGCCCCATATTCCCCACATCATAGTAGTTCCGAGCAGCCAGCTTGTACGCACTGCGGACCGAAAAAATACCCGTCTTCTCATAATGCCAAGCCACGAAGTCATTTGTTTCTTGTACAGGCAATTTTAACTTGAAGAAGATTTCAGCAGCGTCACAAGGATAAAAGTACCTGCGAATAGCCGTTTCATCCCATGAGCCATTATCATCAATGAGGTGGTTCACCCAACGTAGTCGACAAACACGCCGTGGACCAATCGGTTTCAGGCCATGACCCCTGGGCAACCAGTTATCCCTCCAAATCTGCGTAGATCGTCCATCACCTATGCGATGAATGACACCTTGTTTCAATAGTTCCAGACCAAACTCAATCGCCCGCCAAGTTTGGGAAGCTTCCCCAGCCGGTGCTCGATCTAGCAGTTTGCTGTTCGGGTAGTATTTCGCTTTCAAAATCCGTGCACAAAGGCTGTCTGGGAATGCTATAAGTCTCCATGCCTGGCGAGCTAGCATAGCCTGATTCATCAAGCGAAGGTCCTTGAAACCCATGCCACCAAAAGCCTTTGGCATTACCAGCTTCTCCCATGGGATCCACTGAACTTTCCGGCGACCATTTTCAGCACCCCACCAGAACGCCCTGATCTGCTTCATAAGTTCATCACACAGCGTCAGTGGGAGTTTAAAAATACTCATGATATAAATAGGTATGGCCTGGGCAACAGATTTAATTAAGGTCTCCTTCCCAGCAGCCGAAAGATTCTCCTTCCATGCTGTCACATGCTTATGCAGGCGTTCCTCGAGAGGCTGGAACTGTCCACGCTGAACCCGCCCATTTGGAGTTGGGAGACCCAAATATTTTTCTTCAAAATCAACCCTTTCCACTCCAAGAATAAATCTGATTTGAGATGAGGTCGCTGGATCCAAATTTTCATTAACCATTAAAGAACATTTACTTGGACTTAATAGCTGCCCTGAACATTTTTCAAAAGTGGAGATCGTCGACTTGACCACCCTGGCCTGCTCTGAATTAGCTCGAAAAAATAGGAGACTATCATCTGCAAATAAGAGATGAGATACACTGGGAGCTCTCCTGCAGACTTTGACCCCTTCTAAGCATCCTGTATTTTCCTTATGCTTTAACAAGGTAGAGAGACCGTCAGCAACTAACAAGAACAAATATGGTGAAAGCGGATCACCTTGCCGTAGACCACGTGACGGGGAAAAGGAGTGCGAAGGCACCCCATTGAAGCGTACTGAGTAGCGTACAGTTGACACACATGACATGATCCACTGCACCCACTGACTCTGAAAGCCCAACTTCACCAACAACTTTTTTAGGAATTCCCAGTCCACACGATCATACGCCTTCGATAGGTCCAGCTTATACGCACAAAAGCTCTTGCCATTGTCCTTCTGAATTGCATGAATACATTCAAAGGCTATCAGGGCATTGTCTGTAATGAGCCTTCCTGGAATAAAGGCACTTTGTTCAGCTGAAACGACACTGTCCAAAATGGGACGCAACCGATTCACCAAGCACTTAGATATAACTTTGTAGATCACATTGCATAAGCTGATCGGCCGAAAATCTTTAAGCTCCGCTGGATCGTTTCCTTTCGGAATAAGAACAATAGCAGTATCATTAACACCTGGAGGCAGATATCCATCACGAAAGAATTCCTGCACCGCAGCAACAACATCCTCTTTCACCACCTCCCAATGTCTCTGGAAGAACCGTGCCGGAAAACCATCAGGCCCTGGTGCTTTTAGTGGCCCCATCTGAAACAATGCATCTGAAATTTCCTCTGGTGAAAAAGGCCGGCACAGGTCATGATTCATCTCCTCTGAGATCTTTGGCTCGATAAGATCAATGAGTTCATCCGGCTCCACATTCCGGTCAGCAGTATACAAATTGGAGAAAAAAGTCAGTTGCCATCTGCTGCATTAGTTTGGGATCTTCACACCAGTCACCGTTCGCATCTTTCAGCTTCCTGATTTTATTTTTTTCGAGCTCGCCACACAGCATGCCGATGAAAGTAACTTGTGTTTTGATCCCCTTCTTTCAGCCAAGCGATACGAGATCGCTGCAGCCACATCATCTCTTCACGATACAACAGTTCATCCATCCGATCTGAGATTTGGCGTATCTCTGCACTGCTGCAGTTCGGATCAGCCTTTGCTGCTCCCATCTTGACCCTCAATTCTTCCAATTCCACAGTGACACGACCAAAATTGTTCTTGCTCCAAGAACGTAGAGCAACCTGAACGTGTTTCAGAGCTGACACCACACCTCCTAGTCCTTCACGGCTGGGGTCAGTACACCAAGCTGTTTTGATCTCTTCCGCTAGAGACTCAAGTCGCTCCCACATAATTTCATATCTAAAAATTCTCGGTTTGTGGCGCTCCCAACTTTCTTTTCTAATCTCCAAAAAAAGTGGGCAGTGATCTGACCGAGATGACACCAAGTGATGAAGAACTGATTCACCGAACAAATCACGCCACTCTGAAGATGCCACAGCTCTATCTAGCCTGACCTTCACATTATCATCGCCATCGCGTTTATTATCATAAGTGTATGGGAGGCCTGAAAATCCCAAGTCTGTAAGACCGCAATCAACAAGCACATCAGGGAATGCCACCATCTGTCTTTCCGGCCTTGGGCATGCTGAAAAGTGTTCATAACCCCACATGGCCTCATTAAAATCACCCATGGCTAACCACGGCTCAGGAGATCGACCATGCAAACGTCTCATCAGTTCCCACATAACATGTCTCTGATCTGTACGTGGTTCCCCATATACAAAAGTAATGCGCATCCTGACTGCTGACGGGTTCTCCCGAACATGAACATCGATATATCGTTTGTGTTTCTCAATCAGTGATACATCCACTGACTCATGCCAGAAAAGAGCTAGACCCCCTCCTGTGCCTTCACTATCAACAGTAATACAATTTTTTAAACCCAGCCTCCACCTCAGGTTTGCAACACGGTTCCCTTTCATGCGTGTTTCTGAAATGAAAACCAAGCTTGGGCTTTTTGCTCCTACGAGAGCCACAAGCTCTTGAACTGTCCGAGGGAGCCCCAACCCTCGACAGTTCCAGCTGAAGAGATTCATGGCTCCTGACGGGCCTCGTCATGAGGACCCGTCAGGTTGGTAGAGGTTTGATCACCGTCCACCTTGTGTCGCTTGTTACTGTCATCACAAACACGAGAATCAGCACTATCTTCTTGTCGCTCCAGTTGTATGTTAAGGTCCATGTCCTTGCGCTTGCCCAGGACACCCACTTCTTTGTTCAAGGCCACTGCATTTTCCTTTACCACAGCCCGAAGATCAGCATCTAGATTATCACCACGACACACAGAAATCATGCGAGCAGCCTCACCCTCTGAAATATCCGGTATCTCGGCTTGTACTTCCCTGACTTCCTTAGCAGTCACACCGAGCGCATCCGCTGTTGGTAACCCGGCATTAAAAGATTTTTTACATCAGCTGCTTATGGAGCAAAAAAACTTCCTTGGGTGGTATAGGCACATAAACAGATCAGTAGTTCTCTTCATATTTAAATGCAATTTAATTTATGGCTATTAATTCGCATAGTTTCAGTTGACCTAATTTTCCCTTTGAATGCAACCATGAACCATGGGTCTTCTTTGCTTCATATTCGGGATTGCTCGGATTTTCATGTACCTTCTCTATTACTTATTTCTACTTTCTGATCCATGACTTCGGATGCTCTATGCAACTATCCACATGGTACTTGGAACCATTAGGGTTAAAACAATGGAGTGCTAAATGATCGTTAGTCACTTCCTAGCAGAAGTAGTTGGTCATGCCAAGTTTTGTGTTTTTTTTGCCTTTCTCTGTTCTTTTGGTTCCCCCCTTCCAACCTTTTTGTATAGTTTTTTTTGGCCTTTGTCGTAGTTCATGTTTGCTCTTTTTTTTCTAATAAAAAACATGTTACGAGTTTCCTCCATTCACTATGCCTTATCTGACTAATCTTAATATTGACCTGCATTTCTTTCCAGTATTTCTGTCAATTCTTGCTTTTAGAATGTATCAGGTAATACAAACCACCTATAATTCATTTTTTGAGTATTTCTTTTTCGAGCACTTCTTTTCGTTTTACTCAAATGGTATTCATTGTTGTAAATTGATATGGGTCAGCCGACATCCCTTCCAACCTTTTCGTATAGCTTAGGGCCTCTGTGGGGTCCATGTTCCCTCTTTTTCAATAAATAAACATCTTAGGGGGTTCCCTCTGTTCACTATGCCTTATCTGACAATCCTTTTAAACATAAAAATGGTCATCAGATTAGTTTACCCTACCACTTTAGGCTCCCTGAACACTACTACATAAATCAACTTCGGTGGCGGGCATTTTGCATTTTCGGTGGCGGTTTTTGTGCCCGCCACCGAGACAAGGTCACAGAAAATGGATGATTAACGGTGGCGGTTTTTGCCCGCCACCGTTAATAGAAAAAAAAAAAAAAAGAAAAAAAGCCCAGACGAAACCCTAACGGGCCCGGGGTTTCGTCCGCTCGATCCGCGACGCGGGGTGAGCCCGCCGGGGGAGAGGTGAGGGCGCCGCGCCCGCCGCCGCGCCTGCCTCGGCCGACGCCAGATCCGCCGGGATCCGCGCCCGGCGGCCGGATCCCCCGCCGCCGCGCCGCTACGCTTCGGGGAGGAGCTCGAGTGGTGGGAGCCTGCGCCGGTGGAGGAGCACGGGGACGGAGCGCCGCCGCGCCGCCGGCCGGGGAGAGAGGGGATCCGCGCGCTCCGCCGCCGCGATCGCTGCGCTCGCCGCCGGACGCCGGATCCGCGGCTGCGCGCCGGTCGCCGGATCCGCCGCCGAGGGGCCGCCGCCGCTGCGACGCCACCGCGCGACGCCGGATCCTGTGGCTATTGGGTCGACGCCGCCGGGGCGAGAGGTCGCCGTGCTTTCGGCCGCCGCCCTCCGTAGCCGCCGCCCGTCGGGGAGGCCGCGCCGCCGTGGAGGGCGCCCGACCCGCGCGCGGTCGCCGTCAGGCGGGCCAGCGCGCTGCGAGAGGAGAAGGGACGGGAGGAAGATGGGGAGAGAGGGAGAGTCTTGTGAGAGATGAGTGGAGAGACTGAGTGGTTTGGTGATCTTGGAAACCCTAAGACTCTCAATATATATGAGACCGAGTTCGGATTAGTTTTGGGCTTTTTCTGGGCTTTTGGGCTGGTAGTTTGGGCCACATTAACCATGGCGGGTTTTTAATAAAAACCGCCACGGTTAATCGATTTACCGTGGCGGGCATTATAACCGTCACGGTTAATCAAAAAATACCGCCCGCGGTTAATTAGGGTATTTTCCGTAGCGGTTTCTCAAATGCCCGCCACGAAAAAAAAAAAAAATCCGAACACCATGTAAAATCAATTTTGTAGTAGTGGAACCATGGAGCTGGGTTTTGCAAGACCACAACAGTCTTTATTTAAAACACACTCTAATCTAGGCATACTCAGATACTGAAACAGTGGCAGTTGTTTCCCCTTCATCTATTGATCCCGATAGCTTGTTCTTGTACCTTTCAGTCGTTAGGTTGTTCCTAATAATAAAAACTATACATAGATCTATGCATATTGCAGGCACTCTGAATTGTAACCCACATTGTAGATATTCAGGATATCCAGTTAGTCATTACAAAGAATATGAGTTCTGTCTTTCATCCATTCATCTGAATTTGAACCCATACAGTTAGTCGTTACAGATACTTTGCCTGTGAATTAGGAGATGTACTCTCCTTTGACGCCTCAACTGTGAATGCATCCTCAACTATATTGTCTCTTTTAGACTCGATTTGATTGGATTTGCTCTTATTCGAGGAGGGTTTGGCTTGCTGTTTTTACAGTTCGTTTTCACTGTTCTTTTGCAGCACCAGATCATCCACTGCTCTTTCTTTTTGTGACAACAACAGATCAGTTTATCGTGGCTTCAGTTATCAGATCAGGCAGCAGCAACACCTAGCTCGACTACAGTAATTCGTCCTGTTGCAAGAACTTGGCAAGCCACAACCAGCGGTACAGTGAGCAGTTGTACTTTGGCAATCAGGTAAGGAGATAAGCATTGCGTCTGTGTATATGGCTGGCTGCCATTTTCCATTCCCTTACCCAGCCTATCTATTCATTGTTCAAATTAGCATCTTTGGACTTACAGTTCTGTGAGTGCAGAAAGTGCTATTTCCTATTCATTGTTCAAATTAGCATCTTCGATATAATTGATTTATTATGTGTAATCAGGTTATGTGCATATGGAAGGGTTCCTTTCAATTTTCTGTACTGTGGTACATCTGGTATGCTCTTCAAATCCTGTCTCATTGCCTTTTTCCCCTTTGCGTTACCTGATCGATGTACACTCTTTGATCATTGTGCCAACTTATCTGAAAATTATGGTGGTTAGGCTCTTTGGTTCTTTTAGATTTGTATTTATCTACCTAATGGAGATGCTAGGTTAGCACCAACATACAACACTCATTTTTAGTTTCTTATACTTAACCTTCTTACCATGCGTGTTTTTTTAAAGTATACCAGCACTTCATCATGATCTGTTTTGGTATCCATGTTCTTTTTTTTATTGGTATTTTTTAGGTCAGAAGCACATGTGTTATGAATTTGGTGATGTCAAGGGCCAGATTACTGGAATATATTGCGAACTTCCTTTATCTATTCATGACCGGCACCATTTTTTTGGGTAGCCTCTAAGCCCCGGGATGTCTTCTGCTTCCTCCTTTAACTCTGCCTAAAGTGACCACCCTGCACTGTGAACCTATGTAGATATTTTTTAGAAATAAGCATAAATGTAGTTCCAACTTTTATTTACTGGTTGTTTTTTATACCAATTGCCTGAGTCGATAGACATCCTCGGTGTGTTCTTACATAATACCATAATGTCACACTACTTTTATAGCACCAACTCTGTCATTGCTAAGCTGGGAAATGTAGGTGCCAGTGTGCCACTACCATCGAAGGAGCGAGAGAGGTGCATGCTACATGCTATAGGAAAGAACCGGATGAGGAGCATAGGTGTTGACACCTGTTATAGCATAATATTAATAGTCAACTAAACATGAAATAATGACATAAAATAAATAATCACATAGACTAGGGGCTTTACTGACATAATTCCACGAGTTTTGGTGATTTATATATTTTCAGGTATTAAACATGAAAACACCAGAGTTTGCAAGCCCTACGACATAAAGACGTGTCCACAACGCAACTCAACTTGAAACCCACGCAAGAAGACTCTAGAAGACACCAGAACACAGGACCCTGAAGCTGGGGCCCACCTGGCAGTGTGCCAGGGCGGCCGCCCTGAGGGGCCCACCAGGCATCCTCAGCTTGTTAGGTCGGTTCACAACCGCCATTGGGAAGAGATCTATGCTGTTTATCAAGGTCGGTTTGATCCAAGGGCTGTGGTGCATCCTCCGGGGCTATATAACCAGACCCCCTAACCCCTTGGTGAAACCCTAATTCATTATCACTCATTATCAACAGGCTGAGGCCCTGAGTCTCCCCCTAGGTCTAGATTAGAACTAGAACTGGATGAGCTAGCATTCAAGAGGGATTAGATATAGTCTTTAGAACAAGAGAGAGAGAGAGAGAGAGAGAGAGAGAGAGAGAGAGAGAGAGAGAGAGAGGGAAGGAACCTGAGGAGGTGTCGGCCTGTCGGTGCTACCTCTACAACTTGTACCTCGGTGGAAATTAACCTACGCCTGGAGTTACTCTGGTAATCAACTTCTTCTTTTAGTAAGCAACATTGTTTATATTGATCTTCTGATCTGCAAGTCTCTTTTGAGTACTTTAATCTAAGGCCTTAGGTTAAGGTAATATTTGTAGTGTAAGCGTGGTGCTTAGGCTCGGGTATCTCGTTAGGTTCATCCTATATTCCGGATCGGTGGTAGATCGCGCGGTGATAGCTCCTAGGTAGAGCGTCGTTGACCCTTTGTATTCCACCTCCCGTCTATAGAACTAGTGTGATTTATCTCTAGACGAATCATCCTTTGTTGGTGTTTCTCCCTATGTGATGTCCCCGGATAGAACAAAGTAGAAGGCATAATTTACTAAGAGTAGGATCGATATCTTAGTAATCACCTCTAAACTCTCAACCTTCTCAAGTCTTGTGCTACTCGGGTTAAGATTAGATCGTAATCTCCCTCACACGTTTCCCTGTGGATACGGTATTTAAAATCCTCCGGTGAAGGCTACAACGGTATCCGTGCGTTTATGATTATATTCGTCTTCAATATTTCTGTGGGCTTAATAAATACCAACAATAGGTCGGGTAAAACGCAAGATGAAGCCCAACAAAAAGTACATCTGAGGTCAACTATCAGCTTGTTTGGAACAAAGCAATGCAAAATAGATTAACAGAAAAAGGAATGCAAAATGGAGGAATAGAAAATGGAATTCCAAAAGTAGAGGAATAGAAAAGAAAAACTGAAATAGGATACAGTGGATAGTGCAATCCTGTAGATTCTAAAACACTGGAACTATTGAGATGTTCTGAATGCGGTGGAGCTTTTATTTTCTTTGGTTCGCAATACTATACGATTACCTTCCTATACAATCTTTCATGTGTACAAATTCACGATCGTAACTGCTTGTCCTCTTTGTTATTGGTGCCATGTAATGTTTTCAACCTCCGATCTTCTTCCGTGTTGGCGCGCAAAGGCGCGCCATCCAACTAGTTCACTTATATCTAAGACCACCACTCCGTCAACATTTGTTTGGCTATAAAATTTGCTCGCTCTTATACAGCAGACAAAACACACTTTTACTCGTGTAATAAATTTTATTAAAAGATTAATTTATCGACTATCACAGACCGCAAGGATTCCGGCGATCCGAGACACGCCGGGCGGCGAACTTGACAACGGCGATGATGGTGTAAACGGTGGTTAGGGCTGTTGAGGGCCGTAGGGAGGAGGAAGAAGAGGGAAAGGGCGGCGGCGGCCGCCTGGGCGGCGCTGTGACGGTGTCGCAGGGCGGCGGCGCTAGGGCAGGGAGGGGCGCGGGGGCGCCCCGAGAGAGAGGGAGAGAGAGCCTAGGGGTTTTGGGTGTTACCCCTTTACTTTTCTTCTTGATTCCAAACGATTACATGCCCCCTTGTATTTAGTGCGAGGGAGACTTGCCCGCTAAGAAAGGCCTAGAGGTTTCCTTATAGATTGGAATACCTCTTTTACAAGCAATCTTATTCATTTCTAATTTTATTCCTATCCTTTATTTCCTAAATATTCTTTACTTAACGAAGAAGCTGATGACGATGGCGTGCTCACGGCGGGCGGCGGCGCCCCGCCCCTCAGCGCCAAGACGCTCGGGCCTTGGGCCCTGGGGCGGCACTTGCGTTGCCCCTTGTTGGGCCCTTTTCCGCGATCCCCTTTCGGTTCATGACATCGACATACTCGCTCCGTCCCTAAAAGAGTGTCGTTTTAGGTTTTGTTGACTTATTTAACCATCTTTTTTAAATTATTTGCATAAATATTATTTATTTTGTTATGACTTACTTTGTCACTAGAGAATCTTTAATAATGATTTAATTATTTTATAATTTGTATAAACTAGCATCGCGCCCGTGCGTTGTTACGGGATAAGTAAATTTCATATAAAAATACTTAGATCGCATGGTAAGGTAACAATAATGTAAAATTAAACAATAATATTAATGTAGCATTTAATCCAAACATGCAAGTTTTATGAAATTAACAGAGTCAAACCATAATGATTGATTGCGTTATTTTCTTTCCGCAAAGGAGTGGCATTCAGCGAGGGGGATCGTGTGTGTGTGTGTGTGGGGGGGGGGGGATGATCTCGTGGATTAGTGGCCTTATTTTGGAAGAAAACACAATGGTGGCACTGTGGGAAGGCTGGGGATCACGGTGGCACGGTGTCGCACGCGGACGACATAGCAACGACCTGAAAATCTAGTCGCATGAAGATGCGGTCTTAATTTGATTCTTTATATTTGTGAGAGAGGAGAGATTACACACCTATGAGATTACACACCTATGCCACAACCGTACCATCTATGCATATGAGGGAAAACATTAGGAAGCTCAAAAACACAGAATTTGAATCATGAACAAATTGCATATAATATTGCTAAGAATAATTAAATGGAGTATATATTCCTACAGGCCTGTCAACCTAATGTTCTAGTTGGAACAAAATTATGTATAGCATCCCTTCACGATTCTATGGATTGATCTTGTTTTTTTTTTTTTTTTGGAGCACCAGACAAATGTTTCTTTGCTCAAAAGATATATGAAATTAGAAAATTAGAACCCTATCACAGTATGAATTTAGAACAAATTAGAAAATTACCTGCAACTTCTTAATTTGTTGTCCCTACGTGGCTTGATGAATTAATTATTTAAATTAACAATCAACTATGCACTTGGGTGCATGTTTCCTGTATGGATTGGATTGCACGTCGAAAGAAAAATTACAAACATTTGTCTTTAGCGGCATTTGTCTTTCCTAAAAATAGAGACACACATGCTAGGAAGGAGAGTGTGATTGAAGAAGCGTGTCTATGATGTCGCAAAAGGAAAGGCGAAGGAGGGGATCGCAGGGGGCCGTTTGTTTCCTTTTTCTCGCTCCGGGTCACATGGTTGATTTGTTTCCTTTTCTCACTCCGGGTCGCATGGGGTGGCGGATGGGCAGATTTAAGGCAAAAGTCGCATCAAAAAGTGGTCTTCTTTTTGTTGTTTTTATGTTGTAGAGATTTTTTTTGAATAAGACGAACGCTTAAACACGATGTAAAATAAGACGACACCTTTTTCTTTTATTTTTTTAAAACCGAGAGAGTAATTGAGAAGGAAACGGGCCGAAACGTCGTTCCGTGATCTCCGCTCCATAAATTCAGTAGCTGCTGGAGTGCAGCGTCCAGCATCGCCATGCCATCTCCCAGCGACTCCGGTCCTGGTGCGCGGGCCATGGCGAAGCAGTTCAAGGTCCTGCTTCCTCCATCCTTCCACAGTAAGCACAGCCTCCAACGTTCGCCGGTGGATCTGTCTTTTTTTATCGGTCCGGTCGATCTCAGTCGCCAACGCTTCACTGTGCTAACGAAACCCACTGATTCCACAGCGCATCTCCGACGAGCTCGCCGGGTGCTTCGACGCCGGCGAAGGCGAAGGGGCGCCAGAGCCGACGGCCCTCGTGGTCAGCCCGTTCGGCAAGGTCTGGCGCGTGGAGGTGGGCCGGGACGGCGACGGTGCGTTCCTGGGGCGCGGGTTGGCGGAGTTCTTGGCCGCGCACGGCATCGGCGTCGGTTGGTTCGTCGTGCTCCGGCACGAGGGCGGCGGCGCGCTCACCGTCAAGGTGTTCGACACCAGCTTGTGCCTCAAGGAGTTCGGCGCTCCGGCTGCAGGTCAACATTTATTTCCATGAAAATCTTGGATGATGCTAATTAATTTAGGGTTCCTCCTATTTAATTGGCATGGGGCGTTGAGAAACTTAATCGATCTTTTCTTTTTGACTAGCTGAGTTTGAGGTTCCTAACTACATTTTTCACCGAATGTTTAAGCAAAATAACTGATCTTGTGCTAAAATAAAATTGGAAACAAGTGATTTGGTCATAGTAAAATCTGGCTGTTTGGATTTATTTATAATTATCTCAATCCACGAGCATTGTGGACTGGGATGAAAATTTAAGTAATTTTTCGCCCCAGTTCACTCCACCGATTTAGTTGTATATGAGTGTATTCAAAGAAGCCATAATGCAAATATTTTTGCTAATGGTGGAATCCACGGGTTCTAAATTGTCCCCGTGAATCACATATAATTTATGATTGCTATTTGGCTGCGGCTAGAATTCTAAAATGACCTGCATTTGGAATTGGTGGCACTATAATTTTTCAGTTTGTATTGATACTCGAATCACATTTTCTTCAGTTATGACATCCAAAAGCACCAAAGGTATTGTCTGCAAGCCACAGTTCATCAGGATTTTTCATCCGTATCTCTCGGAAAAGATGGTATGCAAACTCAACTCTGGATACTATATTCTGATAAGAATATACATCTTGTTGAACAGTTATACTTGAGTTGTATTGTGAACATTGGTCGTTTTTCTTCCATATGTGTTTTGGTGCAGATATTGCCTGCTAGGTTTGTGAAAGATCACATCAGAGGAGAGTGCCTAAACAGCCGGACAGCTACCATTCTCAGCCCAATTGGCAAATTTTGGCGTATTGAGCTTAAGAATGATCAATCAGGCATCTTCTTCACAGGTGGCTTGTCACAATTTCTGGACTTCCATGGAATATCGAATGGCGAAGTTTTGCTCTTGAGATATGAAGGAAACATGGTTTTCAAATTCAAAGCATTCGAACTTAGTGGAAGACAAAAGGATTTCAAGAACCAGAACGCTGGGATTCAACTAAGTGAGAAAATGAACTGATGTTTGTTGTATTGAGGCTACTACTGGCAGATATAACGATATGCATATATAACTTTTGCCTTCTCGTTAACAGATCCTGAAAAACAACAGGAAACACCTTCCCCCGTCAGGAAACGTAAAAGCAATTATGAGAAGTTAAGCAGTGGAGGAAACAAGAGGCCAAGAAGTTCGGGGACTTCCCCATCACTGGTTGAGCCCTATCAGATTGGGACATCATCTTGGATAAGGAAAAAGATAAACAACTACTATGCACTTGAACACCTTGTAAGCTCAGCTTTTGATCTGCTTGATTGCATTCTCTATTTTTGTTATTTCATTATTTTGATGCTTTATTACATTTCCTCTTCTATCATACAATTAGATCTGTTATTGTTAGAATGTAAATGTCTACATGCGTATATGGGCCTGGGCCAGGTATAGACAATGCATCTACTAATTCCACGCAATCTCTATTGCTTTCAGTTATCACCTCCAGTCATGTAAATTGTAAACATGGGTTTCAGACTTTTATGGCACAACTTGTTTTTCATATCTAATAAAAAAATAAAGGAGAAACATTGACCAAATATTGTAGCCTCTACAATATTTTTCATATCTGTCCAAGCCAACCCACATGAAGAGGCACTTAGTAATTATTGAATAATTAGTATTTGCCCACTAGCAACTATCAAGATGCTTAATGAAATAAACTGTTACATCATAATGCTTGTAGTCGTTGTCACAGAAGTTCTGCAACCGGATTGGGTTCCAGATGAATTGCACAATCACCCTTAAGACAAAAATGGACAGCACCAAATCATGGCAGGTACGTGGTTGTGCATACAAGAAATATCACTGCATTCTCGGAGAGGGCTGGAAGACCTTCTACCGGGATAACAGGCTCAAAATTGGCGACCTGTGCACCTTCAACATCATCGAAACCACACTGTGGCATGTAACTATCACACGCTGTAAGCACAAATATAAATCAGTTTTTTTTTTTTCATATGCAGAGATTGCTCGCAATAGATTGATTGTAAGTTAAATACTAAAAAGTGCATGTCCATTTTTTTTATGATGCAGCAACATTAACAAATGCTTTTAAGCAACAACCACCTTGTTCATCCAGTAGGGACCACAGGACCGACAACGGTAGTTCAAGTAGTGAAGGAGCTACGAGGCCAAAATCTTCCGTGATACCATCATACACAGAATGTGTCTATGACATTGGGCCACCATCTTGGATACGGAAGGAGATGAATACCTTCTCAATAACAAAGCACCTTGTAAGTATGGTCATTCTACCGTTGATTCTAGGAAGTTAGGACTAGGGTTAAAGTCAGTCAAAATCTGAACTGATTGAACACCACATTTTGATATATTTAATTAGTCAGAGCATATGCTATCAAAATGTATAGTACTGAAACCTACATGAACAAGTGGTTTGTATCGACTGATATATACGTCAATAGACAAATATAGCTTATTACATTACAATAATCAGTTGTGTAACTAACCTGATTGCGCTTATTGCAGTCTTTGGCACGGGCCTTCTGCAAACAGATTGGATTGCGGAAAGACTGCACGAGCACGATCACGCTCAAGACCTCAATCGACAGCAAGAACTCTTGGAAGGTTGGTGGTTGCTGGAAAACTTGTTACAGTATTGTGCGGGGATGGAAAGAGTTCTGCAGGGATAACAAAGTGGAGGTAGGTGACGTCTGCACCTTCAATGTCATCGAAACCAAGCTGTGGCATGTCGTCATCACACGTCGTCACTAAGCTATGGCTTGGGCAGTTAGTGCTGGCTTCAACGCCTATCTACTGATGTTCCAGATACTTGTAGTTAATATGCTGTATTTTGCTTCATATGGATGTCCTATCTACTTCCAGTTACATGTTTAGATTTTTCGCATAACCGCATAAAACTAGCTTATGTCAAAGTATCTATGTTATGGCTAATTAATGGTGATCCAGCATTATCGCTAATGAATCACGAGCCGGTGATCAAAGGCTTGGTTCTGGACTGCAGATCACTGGGTAGCTAGCTATACATGGGAGTTGGGCTAAATTGGCAGGTCAGTTGACCTCCCCTAAATGAAGCCCAATGGGCCATCCCCGCCTCTGCTTTTTTTTTTTGAAGATGAGACGACGAATAGAATTCGTAATCTTTCCTACCTATACTATATGGTTTTAATTTTATTTTTATTTTATTTACCAGACTTTGGACCCTCCTGTGTTCTCTAAAAAAGAATGCAAAAATGTTATCAGAATACAAGCAAAAGTTGCTATAATTGGCATTGACTTGGAGTTACCACAATTTGACGTACAAGTAAACCAATTTATAACGAATTAATCATGATAATTCAGTGGGTGTTCCAAGGAATTAAAAAACATTTTATCATCAATTTTGACGGGACATTTTCAGGTTTAAACACAAAGTAACATGTTTATGGTCAATGCAAAAGCTGAGTTTCATGTGTGATGGGACTCATTGTGTAGCAAATGGCATAATTGAGAAATCAGACCAAGATTGTTGATGGTCAGTTGTCAATGCTTGAATGGTTTATAGATAAATATTATTGAGAAGGAATCTTACGGAAACAATCTAGTTCTAGCATAAAACAATAATGCAAATGAAATGATATTCAATATGTATGTACGTGCTTAAAGTTGATTCAAAGCAAGATGTGACTTGATACCTCAATAAGTTATAAATATATAGCAAGGAAAGGGTTTCGATGTACTAAGCAAGCTCAATAATGTGGTTTAAATATTTTCATTTAATCTAAAATATAAATGAAATGGGTCATGTAAATATACTTAATATGCCTAGAGCTTCAAATCTAGGTTTTCCTAGAGCTACATGTGATCAGCTCCAAGGATATGGTAATTGTCGACCACCGCTAAGAACAAAAGAAAACAAAACAATCTTCCACACACAAGGCTAGACGAAAAACTCAAAACTCGTTAGCTCGCTTGTCAGCTCGGCTCGAAACTTGATAACGAGCCAAGCCAAGATTTTAACTCGTGAGCTATAACGAGCCAACTAGAGATAGCTCGTGAGCCAAACGAACGAAGATTATGCATGGTATTGGTATCCGAGAGTGGACAAGTGTAATACCATAATATATTATTATACTTGTATATATGTTAGCACATATTTTTTTGGTTCGATTTAAGGTTGTTGGATGTTTTACTTTTGTTACCTTTCGAGCTTAACGAGACGCCTCAAGCTCGTAAACAACCAAGACAAGCCGGTTTTCGACTCGTTAAGATAACGAGCTGAGCTAGTTATCCTAAGGAGCTAAAACGAGCCGAGCTAGCTCGTTATCCATCCTTAGCCATGCGTGTTGCCCGCCATAGGTCAAGAGAAACATACCTATTTTTGGAAAGAAAAACATCCACCAAACTAGGAAAACAAAGGTATAAAAATACACAACCAACGATAATAGCGAACAAAAAAGTTATAAAAGATCACCAGCGAAACACGGCCAAGCAAAGGGTTTCTTCTGGTATTAAAAAAAAAAAGGTTTCTTCTGTCTGATTTTTTTTTGAAAAAAAAATATCCTAGTATATATTCAGTATCTTGTATGTGATCCAGATTCATCAACCGTTTTCATGCGAGTTAGAACAACAGTATAGTGATTATATAGACTCGGATTGCATGATGTATTGTTTCTATGACAAGTTTGCTACTCCCTCCGTTTCAAATTGTAGTTCACTTTTGGCTTTTCTAGATCTATTTCTTTTTACCATGTATCTAGACATAGTGTATAACTAGGTGCATAGTAAAATCAATGTATCTAGAAAAGCCAAAAGTGAACTACAATTTGGAATGGAGGGAGTAGTTATTATAGAAACTATTTGGCCTTGCTTTTATTTCCTTTATTATTTCATTTATTTGTAAACACAAACGGACGCTTATTTTGCTCATTTACTGATTGAGAAGGAAACCTAAACGCCATTTCGTGATTATCTGGTTGACACAAGGGACACGGCCGTTCGTATGCTGCAGCATCCAGCATCGCCATGCCATCGCCCAGCGACCCTGCTGGTCCTGGCGTGCACGCCATGGCGAAGCAATTCAAGGTCCTGCTTCCTCGTTCCTTCGACAAGTTGGTAAGCACACCACCCTCGATCGCCTCCCAATCGCCGATCGCCCTCACAAAAACTGATTCCGCAGCGCATTTCCGACGAGCTTGCCGGGTGCTTAAATGCTGGCGACGGCGGAGGCGAAGGGGCGTCTCCAGAGCCGACGGCCCTCGTGGTCTCTCCGTTCGGCAAGGTGTGGCGTGTGGACGTGGGCCGGGACGGCGACGGTGCGTTCCTGGGGCGCGGCTGGGCGGAGTTCTTGGCCGCGCACGACGTCGGCCTCGGTTGGTTCGTCGTGCTCCGGCACGAGGGCGGCGGCGCGCTCACCGTCAAGGTGTTCGACACCAGCATGTGCATTAAGGAGTTCGGCGCTCCGGCTGCAGGTGAATAATATTTGCAGGCAAATCTTGGACGATGCTAATTACTTTAGGGATCCTAATCTTCTAATTAATTGGCTTGGTATGTTGAGAAACTTAATCGAGGACTTCAAGATTGCAGTGCTGAAAACATATAGTCCATTCAGTTTTGAAGATTTAAACTTCTATTGATAATAAAAAAAAAAAACATCAATTCTAATTGAACTAGAACTAGGCAACTAGGCCATTCAACTAGTCATAATTGATCTTACCATGCAATCTAAGAAAGAACTGATCTTGTGTTAAACTAGACTTGGGACCTGGATGCTTTGAAAAGACAATTTTTTTTTTTTCGAATACGCAAAAAGATTTGTGCATCATTGTAATTAAGAAAATTTTGAAAAGATTTGCGCATCATTGGGACCGGGTGCTTTGGAATACAATTACTTCCCGTTATTGTAGACATTTTGAATTATTTAAAAAGAAAACTCATTGCAAATGGTGGAATTCATGGGTTTTCCTTTTAAATTCAGGGTTTTCACCCATGAATTCCTAACATTACCCTGAATCATAGTCGAACCTATTGCACATACAATGTATGTGCTTTTACTGGTAACATCATTTTTTAGTAATAATTAGTTAAATATTGTCAGGGTCATGACCGGTGAGGTAACTGGCGGTGGCTGTGGTAGGTGTGGTGCAAGGGAGGAGGGGTGCAAGTGGAGGGTGTGTGTGTGTGTGTGTGTGAGAGAGAGAGAGAGAGAGAGAGAGGAATGAGCAATTGCTCGTATGTTACTTCATTTGATTGGTTACATGCTTGCATTTGTAGTCCCTATAGGACTCAAAGCAACTAGGAGATCCTTGTAAGATTGGATTCTTCTTTCCAATTAACAAATTGTGATTCTTTAACTAACCAATCTCTTTCCAAGGACTCAATATGGTAACAAGATAGCAATGACAGCAGTGGCGTGTGAGGCGGCGGTGCCCCTCTACCATGTGTGTGGCCCCTTAGGGCACGGCAATCTGGGCCTCTCCGCCCCTCCTCCCGTAACCTTGTCGCCTGTTTGCTCCGTGGATGGCGGCGACCTGTACTAGACATATAACACACTGCCCCTTTCTCCGCTCGGCGCGTCCTCGTGCTGAAGTAGGACCCAGTCGTTGATTCCATCGGGGAGAAGCGCTCCTCCTCACAGGATGGTGTCTAGGTGGCAGGTCATGCGACCGTAGATGGCGTCGGCGAGGATGATGTTCTACCTTGTACGAGTTCGCACGAACTCAAAGCAGAGGTTGCTGATGTAGCCAAAGATGAACTAGAGGTGGTCGTCTGTGTTTGTCCCTAGGCGTGCATCCTCGCATGATGCAGTTGTCAAGTTGCATGCACCGACAAGTTCAACTCAAAAGCTTAAGCGATTGGGAAGTGGTGGGCCATGCACTTATACACATTTCAACACCCCCACTCACATGCAGCTATAAAGAGGCACAACATGGAAAATAAAGGGGTGGGGGACTTAAATTGCCTTTACTAGGATTCAAATTCGAGACATCTGGCTTTGATACCATGTTAAGTTGCATGCACCGACCGGTTCAACCCAAAAGCTTAAGCAATTGGGAAGAGGTGGGCAATGCGCCTATACACATTTCAACAGAAGCAAGGAGAGGTCGTGGGTCGGTTGCCCCGGCCAAAGTGGATGGACCATCTCTCGTGGTGGGACAACGTGTCGTGGATGCCGTTATCATTGTCGGGAGAGGTAGGCATGAAGTCGGGCGCCCGATCGTTGAGGTTGAGCGTGTTGGCGGTGACGTCATCAAGAGAAGCATGGTGCCAAGATGAAGAAGCCCAAGACAGATTTGCCCAATGATAAGTGGTCATGTAGGAGTTTGGTAAGAGGGCGATCTAAACGTTGTTGACACGCACAAGTGTACGACTTAGGTTGTCGGAGAAGACCACCGGTCATCGCCGTGATGGTGCCCCACGGCAGCCATGAGTGGCCCAAGAGGATGCTTGGGGCACCCGGTTGCATTGTCCCATGGCCGGCGAAGAGTAAGCGCCTAGGGCCAACAGGTCCATGTTGGCTGAGTCACCTTGGTGTAGAACCTGCAAAAGGGTAGGGAATAGTGTGGATGTCGGGGGTAAGTAGAGGCCGATGGTGTGGGCGACATTGATGTCGATGACGTTGTGCGTTACACTTAAGTCCACTAGGGCGTGGGCGTCTATTCCTAACACCACCCATGTGAGGTACGTGGGGAGTCACCCCGACCTGAGTGGGTCATGGCAATCATCATTAGGAAGCTTTGGTCAGCCTTCTCGAGCTCGTAGTTGCTGATGGCGGTGATGTTGAAGATGTGCTTGCACTTGTAGCTCGCAGACGTGCGGTTGAAGCAGAGGTTGGCACGTCTTCATTCCGACATCTTTTCTGCGGTGGGCGTGGTCGGCATGTTTGCGGGTGCTTTTGGTGGTGGGAAGCTCCCTGACTTTTGGCTCGGTGCCTTGTTGGCCTCAACGATGATACCAAGTGTCTCTCATATGCTTGAGCAAGAGACATGGCCGTTACCCATGGCAGTGGCGTGGGGATCGGTGGTCTTTGAATACTAGGTGTTAGGGTTGTGACCGAGGAGGTGACCAGCGGCTAGGGGCGGAGGTGGCGGCGGGGGAGGTGACGGTGCTAGAGGAGAGCACAGTGTGCATGGGAGAGAGAGAGAGAGAGAGAGAGAGAGAGAGAGAGGAAGAAGAAGGAATTGTTTGTCTATTACTTGATTTGATTGGTTACATGCTCCTAGTATTTATAGTCCCTATGGGACTTGACCCTAAGCAATTCTAGGAGATCCTTAAAAGATTGGATTCTCCTTTCCAACTAACAAACTCCGATTCCTTAACTAACGAATCTCTTTCTGAAACCTCCTAGAACTCGATATGGTAACTAGATAGCGATGGTGGTGAGCGGCCCCCTCCACTGTCTTGCGCGTGGCCCCTTAGGGCGCGGTGTGCTCGGGCCGCCCCTGGACGCCCCTCCTCGTGTCCTTGTCGGACCATTTGCTCCATCGGTGGCGGCAGCCCATTTTGGGCGTGTAACAAATATACTACGCATTCTGATTTGAAATAGTGAAAAAAAATATATAATGCTTTGACTTGTAATTCTTATTGAAATATACCATGTCAAATAGCAAAAAGTATATAGTATAAAAGTTATATAGTTTCCATGATGGGTAACATCATCTATGCATTCTACATTCTACATTTATGTAACTTATGTAACTTATTGCGTTTGGACTTGAAAGTAGTATCATTTTTCTGTTATCATTGATACTTAAATCACATTTTTCTTCAGTTATGACATCCAGAAGCAGCAAAGGTGCTATCTGCAAGCCACAGTTCATCAGGATTTTTCATCCGTATTTATTGGAAAAGATGGTATGCGAACTCTGGATACTATATTCTGATCGATAAGATCATAAGAATATACATCTCGTTGAACATTTAAACTTGAGATGTATCGTGATCACACTCATACATATGTCCTTTCAAAAAAAAAAAAAAAACATTCATACATATGCTGCTGCAGATATTGCCTGCTAGGTTTGTGAAAAATTACGTCACAGAAGAGTGCCTAAACAGCCGGACGGCCATCATTCTCAGCCCCCTTGGCAAATTTTGGCATATTGAACTTAGGAATGATCATTCAGGCATGTTCTTCACAGGAGGCTGGTCACAGTTTCTGGAGTTCCATGGAATATCTAATGGCGACGTTTTGCTCTTGAGAGATATGAAGGAAACATGGTTTTCAAATTCAAAGCATTCGGAATCAGTGGATGCCAGAAAGATTTCAAAAACCAGAACGCTGGGATTCAACTAAGTGAGAATATAAATTGATGTTTCGTGTATATCTACTAGTAGATATGAGGATATGCGTATAAACATTTGTCTTCTCGTTGGCAGATACTGAAAAACAGGATTCACCTTCTCCCATCATCAGGAAACGTAAAAGCAATGATGATAGATCAAGCAGTGAAGAAAACAAGAGGCCAAAAAGCTCAATGACTTATAGAGCACTGAAAGAACCCTATCAGATTGGGACATCATCATCTTGGATAAGGAAAAAGATCACCAACTATATGCTTGAAACCCATCTTGTAAGCTCAGCTTTTGCTCTGTTTGAGTGCCTTCTCTCTTTTTGTTATTTTATTATTTTGATGCTTTATTACATTGCCTCTATATTGATACAATTTATATACCAGACGCCCCAATATTCTATATCTTTTACTACCTATAGTCAAGTAAACATGGTTTTAAAAATTTCCTGTTTTTCGCGAACAAGGCCTCATCAGCCAGTTTTTCACTAAGAGAAGTTTAGAATTTGTTATATAAAGCATACTATTTGAACCTCCCTGAGGACAGCGATTATTGGCCCACAGTGAAGTCTGCGTGACGAGGCAAGCGACGAACCTGGAGTGGCAACACGATGGAGCCGAGGAAGTTGTCCAATCCCACTCTTCATCAGGCTTACAAGGGGGGTCCACACCTGAGGATGCGACATCGTCCAATGCTCCTTTCATATGCTTAAAGTATCAACATTGCAAGGACCTTCAGAGCCAGGCACCCCAGGAGATTGGCACAATACTCTCCATGCTGGGGTAACACCACCAAATTCTCATGACATATATCCCCTGGATCTAGCCAGTACCAGTAGCCACACACTCTTGCCAAGGGCTCTCGAAAACCAGGGACAACACAGTCGACCATTTCATCCCTCTTGAAGAGCTTTCCCTCTACACAAGTCCATCTCGAGTAGGATGGGGTAGTCTGGACCCCTTCCCATCAAAATAGGACATGTAGGCTTTGGAACACACACTTTAAGTTTTGATGACTGCATGTAGATAGTATACCTTCTATCTATCATCCATCCTTTTACCTGCAACCCTCGAGTTTTGCTTCACAACCTAGAATCCGGTGCATTTCAACAAGCAATTGATGTGAATGGATTTTATTTTTGACTGCAAGGTTGTAAAATAGAAACTAACATGCATGCATGTTATGACCAAAATAAATGGAATTTTAGCCAGAAAAGCTTTGGCGTGATATAATATGTTGATGTAATGAACAATATTGTCCTTATCCGTTGAATGGTGCAAAAGGACGGAGCCCATTATCATTTATCTAAAAAATAAAGAAAAAATCATTGACAAAATATTAGAGCTTCTACAGTGTTTTTCATATGTATTGCACCAAGAAAAACCTTGTAAGCCAACTAATATGAAGAGGCACTCATAACTATTTAGCAATTATCCAATCAGTATTTTCCCACTACTGTTGAAGTTATAATATTTGATGAAATAAGTTATTACATCACAATGCTTGTAGACGTTGTCAAAGAAGTTCTGCAATTCAATTGGGTTCCGGATTACTCGCACAATCACCCTTAAGACAGAAATAGACAGCACCAGATCATGGCAGGTGCGTGGTGCTGCATACAAGCACGCCTGTTATATTACTGGAGAGGGCTGGAAGAACTTCTGCCAGGATAATAGGCTCAAGACAGGCGACCTGTGCACCTTTAACATCATCGAAACCTCACTGTGGCATGTCACTATCACACACCGTAAGCACAAATATAAATCAGTTTCTTTTTAATATATATGTAGAGATTGTTCGCAATAGGTTGCTTGTGAGTTAAATACTAAAGTGCATGCATGTTCATTTTGTTTGATGATGCATCAACATCAGCAGATACTTTTAGGCAAAAGAAATCACCTCGTTCATCCAGTAGGGACCACAAGACCAAGAAGTGTAATTCAAGTAGTGAAGGATCAAAGAGGCCAAAATCCTCCGTGACATCTTTGAGCAAGGTTCCATCATATACAAAATCTGTCTATGACATTGGGCCGCCGCCTTGGATACGGAAGGAGGTGAATACCAACACAATAAGGAGGCATCTGGTAAGGATGGTCATTCTCCCGTTGATTCTAGGAAGTTAGGAATAGGGTTAAAGTCATTCAAATTTGAGCATGGATAACACCTCATTTTGTTTTTAATTTAGTGATAGCATGCATGAATATGCAGTGTGCTATCAAAAAGCGTAGTTCTCAAATCCACATTACAATAATCAGTTGTGTAACTAACGTTATTGTGATCATTGCAGTCTTTGACAAGGGTTTTCTGCAATCAAATTGGGTTGCCGCAACGCTGCATGATTACGCTCAAGACGTCAACCAACAGCAATTCTTGGCAGATTCAAGGTCTCAGCTCAAAAAATTATAGTTGTACTTTTGGGCCGGGATGGAAAAAGTTCTGCAGGGAGAACAATGTGAAGGTTGGTGACGTCTGCACCCTCAATGTCATCAAAACCACGCTGTGGCATGTCGATATCGCACGTCCCTAAGCTATGGCTTCTGGCTTGGGCCGTTGAGTACTTGGCTTCAATAACGCCTCTATAGGGGCCGGGATTTGTTGCCTACTACTGTCACATGTTTCAAAACACTAGCTTGACTGTAAGAAATTAAACTAGCTTGTATCCACATCTCTTTGGTTTGTGTTAATATGCTGTATTTTTTGTTTCCAATTGATCACTGCTAACTAGCTAGGAGCCGAGTCACATAGGTGAAGCTTGCCTATCCTGTGGACAGAGAAGTCTAAGCTTCAGAACCAAAACAACACTGGTTCTTGGCAAAGGTAATGGATAGGAAGCCAAAGCTGATGGACTGGTCCAGAGCAAAGCTGCAGATGGATTTGTTAGTTAAGAAACCTATATGGATCTAAATCCCATACCTAGCTATAGTGCCCCAACTGTCCATATATATTTTTACCACCAGCTTTGTTTTTGGGTGTTTTTTTGTGTAGCATATCTAGATAGTAGCACAAGAGACAACTAGTTTATTCTGCTTCAGCCAAGGGGGTGCTAATGAGCAGGATATAAGGTATTGAAAGGGTGTCCTTACCCACTTTATATAGCTCAAGAGTGTGGGGTTACATATGGATATCTCCCTGCTCATCAGCTTACAAATTGGTTTTCTATTTTGTTACAACAAAATCTCGAATGATAGGTTTACATCTATACCTTGTGTGTCAAGTAAAATGAAGGACGATCCTAGGTAGATGTAACCTTTTAATGTCAGTTCGACTAGCCCACCCTGTGTCTAGAGGTTGGTTTTGTCCTCCATGATGATACCCAATGTAATCATCAAGAGCCTTTTGACAAGGAACTCCTTTAGGAAGATCACCTAGTCCTCCACCAGGCCATATAGGTGCTGGGAAGAGTAACAAGTCTTCGATCTTAAGTTGATCAAACTCCAAGCTATGATCAGAAAGATGCACACTAATTCACTCACAAAACTCCAATTGATCACAAAGAGCAACGCACCATGGCCAGCAGCAAGGGCAGAACTATGTTGCTCCCCGTGGTGCGGCTGCACCCACACCCAAAACGAAATTATGTGATTTTACTCTGGCTTCGCCCGCCCACAAACCATCTAGAAAAGCTTTTTTTTGAAGTGTCACCCCCCAAACACGCTTTACTCTAGCTCCGCCCCTAGCCGCCAGCGGCCCGGCGGCGCGAGGCACATGACGCCGAACCTCCCATCACAGATAGCACCGTGGCGGCACCAAGCCTGCTCCTGGCCGTGTAGCACCAGAGTGTCTTGCTGGCGACGCAGCCCCCGAGGCGCCCAGAGATGGGGAAGAGAGGCACAACGAAAGCATAAGCATGTCCCCCACCGCAGCACCGCTTCCAGATCCCGCATCTCACGCCCACGCCCACGCCCCCGACCTTGAGCTCTGCCGTCTTGCTTCGCCACCATGGACCACCGCATCCTGACGCTACGCCACCACCTCGCCACCCTCACACACCCCGGTGAAAGGTCCTAAATGGCTAGAGGGGTCGGGCTGAATAGCCTATAAAAACTTCAACAACAACTCAAGCAAAGAGGTTAGAAAACTAAGTGGCATAGCAAATTATGCGGAGCTTCTAACTAACTATGCAAGCCACCTACACAAGTAGTTCTAGGTGAAGTATGGTCTCTAGGGAGCACACAAGCTAAGTCACTAGATTACTCCTATGTGAAACACTACACAACTAGAGAGCTAAAGCTAGAACTACACAAGCTACTCAAGATAAGTGACAATGTAAATACAAGAGCAGAGAGAGATCTTTATACCAACGGTGTAGAGTAGAGGAATGAACCAATCAATCACAATATCAATCACAAGATGAATACCAAGAAATCCAAGAGATTGACACAATGATTTATCCCGAGGTTCGCTTGTTGCTGTCAAACTACTCCTCATTGTAGAGATTCACCCACTTGGAGGTTCACATGCTAATCGGCGTTACAAAGCCGAACCCATAGCCGGGTGCCGCACAACCAACACAAGATGGGGATCTACATGGTACGAGCAATCCACTAGAGTAGCAATTGCAATCTCCCACAGGGAAGGCTCAGGAACCCCTCACAAATCCACCTGTGGCACCAATCAAGCTCAACACCACCACAACTCCAAAGCCGCTAGGGAACTGGGCAAATTCCAAAGAGAAACAAGAACCCGTAGCTCCTCCAAAGAACAAGTGTCTCTAGATGCAAGAATAAGCAAATGCACTTGAATCTCACTCAATCTCACCAAGATTCGCAATCAAGCAAGAGAGATGAGTGGAGGGAGTATTCTCAGCTCAAGAGGATGTTAGAATGATCAAATGTGCAAGAGGGAACTCATGCAATTGGCCACTCCTCTATTTACCAACCCCCAAAGAATAGAACCGTTGGGGGCTTAAAACATTCACTCGACGTGTGCATCGGACGCGCCAGCTAGGAACACTTGCCAAACGCCAAGACAAGTAGCGCCCCGACGCCCTCGCCGTGCCATGTGTACTAGCCATTTGAAAAGAGTCGCTGGCACGCCAGAAACAAGCATTGAACGCCGCCACGCCATGCGCGTCGACGCCACCGACGCACCCATGGACATAGTCTAGAGAGGATGCAAAACAACCGATCCGCTGGGCACTCAAGAACAAGCGCCGGACGGCTAGACACCATCGCCGGACGCACCATACCCTCGACGCGCACGATGAGTGGGTGCAAACCATCCGAAACCGCCGACGCCAAAACAAAGCGTCCGACACGCTAGGACGCCATGCGCCGACGCGCTACGCACGAAGCCTCTCGTCCTATGCCCCTTTTTCAACAGACCTATGCCCGATCAAATGACCATAACTCTTGATCTGAACTCTATTTTCGATGATCTATGACTCTATGGAAAGTTTACTCAAAGGGCTACACAACCCACATGGTTACTTGATCCAAAGCACAATGGATTAAAGCAATATTCCATTCCAAGACAGTCCTAGTGTCCGACAAACACCGAAACAACTTCTCCTTTGCAAATGTGCCAACACCACTGAGTGTACATCACCATGTGCATGTGTGTTAGCATTTTGAAAACCATTTTCAAGGGCGAAGTTAGTGCGCTAGATTCTAATGGATATGCAAGTCATAATGAATCTAGAGACACTTCAAATATGGATTAGCCATGGTTTTCCCTCTTGATAGTCGGCTATCTATCCAACATGTGATCACACTCTCTATAGTGTCTTGATCACCAAAATTCAAAACCCTATCAAGTATACCTTTGTCTTGATCTCTAGGTCTTTGCTTTTCCAACGAGTGAGCTTGATGATCCATCATGTCCATCATCATAGTCCATGTTCATGATCATGTAGCTCCACACCATCCATGCTATCCTATCTCATAAGCACACATATAGCTAGTAGAGGGTTATCATAAAAGGGTTGCATCAATTGCCAAAACCAAACATGAGATTTCAATCTCCCCTTTTTTGGTAATTGATGACAACCTTCACAAAGAAACGAAATAAATTAATTTGAACTTGAATTGCTTGTCCAAGGCATTTTAGTCATGAATCAAAGTTGGACAAACATTTCAAAAGGTTCGGTTTTGGTAATAGTAGCTCCCCCTACATATGTGCTTCCATGTGTTTAGTTCAATTTTGGCACATATGTATGGATAGAAGTTTTGGGAGAGACATTATTACCAAAGAGGTGCTAAGGTATATAGAATGGATCTTTGGAAGCGTGATACCAATCGTAGTGTCGATATATACCATCCTTAGCACCAATGTAACTAGACATTCATCAAAACTCAACATACCCCATGAGATCAACATTATAGGCATAATATGTGAGCAATGTCTAGATACATCCTATGCATGCTAGTAAAGCATTTACCATTCAAATTCTATATTTCTAGCATACACCAATCAATCATGTATATTAAATTTGAAATTGCAATGCAACATTTCATCATGATCATGCACATCAAATGCCACAAATAGTCTATGAGCTTGCTCCCCTATTTGTATGATCAATTTAAAAATTGACTCTTTTCCATCTTTGTGACTTATTTCTCCCCTTTGTCAACAATCACCAAAAAGGTGTAAATAGAGAGAAATCAAGTAAAAAAATGGTCATAAAAATGGTTCAATATAGAACACTTGCCTTATCATGTAATTAGGTTTGAACCAAAGACAAGCTTCTTCACACTCATAGAAATAAGGGTTATCTTGACCATTTTAAATTACATATCATGAGCTCATTTTCTAGATTCAACACTAGGGATTGCAAGTCGGTGTCCCAAAACCAAATATGAGATTTCACCCGGTAGCGAGAGGCGAAGCCACGAGTCAGCCGCGGCCAGAGCACAATCATCGCCCAGCGGCCTCCACGTGCTTTCGATTGGGGAGATGAGGACCAGGATCTCAAGGAGATGATGTAAATGCCGAACGCGTTGAGGTCCCCCGTGGACTCAATGACGGCACAAACGGAGGAAGGGCGGTGACACAAATGGCGGCGAATGAACCCTAACAAGATGAAAATTTTCATCTTTTTTTAAGCAAATATTGATCTAACTATTAGTACTTGAATCATAAATGCTAACTATAGTATTCAAAAACATTATTGTTACAAATATCAATGTACAATTTTACTCTTTAAAAAAATAAAAAGGAATGTCAACATGAGGATGCTTGGAAGATAAAGAAGATGACGATGTGATCGAATGAACTCAAGATAAAAGAAAAGGCTGAAGACAGTAATCTCGAGGGAGCGTGATATCTGATGTATCTTCTGTTGAAACCCCTTGATGCAACGTTTCGGTAACTTTGCGGGAATTGATGTCTTTTGCTGTTGGTTGTGCTTGTAATAGCAAAGGTAGATGATACTCCTTGGAAAATATTGTCTCAGTGTCTTTTATGCTTTCTGTAGTTGTCTTAGGTCCCTTATTTTGTTGTCAATCAAACTCTGTATTTCTGTTGCTAGTAGTGAAAATGGGGGATGTCCTCGATTCAAAAAAAAAAACCACTCCTTGATTTGGATTTCTAAACCTCCTCAATTTTGAGGTATTGGATCGTGTTCTGAAGCATATGGCCCAATCGACCATGGATACATAAAAACACATCCAGACACCTCTCAACGTCTTTCCTCATATTGGGTCCACAAATCATAGACACACACTACTACGGGGATTGATTTTATGTGGTGTTCGATTTTATTTTTCGTGGCGGGCATTTGAAAACCGCCCGGTTAATGTCATGATTAACCGTGGTGGTTATTTTTATTAACCGTGGCGGTTATAATAACCGCCATGGTAAATTGATTAACCGCATGGCGGTTTTTATAAAAACCCATATGGTTAATAAGGCCCAGCCAAGATCCAACAGGCCCGCCAGTCCCCATCGTATAAATATACAGAGCTGGGGTTTCCATCTCACACTCGGTCTCGAAATCTCTCTCCCTCACTCTCCCCGAGCCTCCCGTCGAGCCTCCCGTCCGCGCCCCCCTCCCGAGTCTCTCTCACACTCCCGTCGCGCGCCCCTCCTCCCGTCGGCGCCCCTCCCGTCGCGCGCCCTCCCCTCCCCTCCTCCGCCGAGCCTCCTCCCTTTCTCGATGGCGCGAACCGGGCGGCGTCTCTCCGAAGGTTCAGCGGCGGCGCGTCTCTCCCTGTGTGTGTCTCGCGCCGGATCTCTCGCGGTATGTCGGACGATTCTCGCGGCTGTCGATCCGCCGGGTGGCGGCCGTGGATCTCTCGACGGGTGGGCGGCTCTTCTCCCCAGGGTCTCGGGGCGCCGGATCTCGACGGTGGCGGCCGGATCGAAGTCCCAGTAGCGCCGGATCCACGCGTGGCGGCCGGATCCTCGGCGGCGGGCGGCGCGCTCAGATCCGGGCCCGCTTTGGGCTTGGATCCGGATTTTT
>JADLZK010004357.1:0-79897 GCA_015847255.1 Hyparrhenia diplandra | reverse complement strand
GACCACGCATCCGGCGGGCCTCACCGCAACCCTGCCGGTCCCGACGCGCATCGGGAAGACATCTCCATCGACTTCGTTAAAGGCCTACCTCGCTGTCCAATCGGGAAAGAGCTTTGATATTGATTTGCGGTGGACCACTTGCCGGAAGCAGTGCCCACTTCTTGCCGCCGTCACTTCCGCACACCCGCTGGTCGCTAAGAGTTTTCGACGGCATCGTTTCGTTTACACGGCTTTCGCCATCGATGCGTCTCCCGACCGCGACCGCTCTTCACGCGGCAATGTGTGAACCGACCTCTTCAAACACGCGGGCGTCAATTTGGCTTCGCCGACGGCCTTCCACTCGCAAAGCAGACGGGCGTCGGAGGTGACGTGAACCGCACCATAGCGATGTATCTCCGCCGTGTGTCCGGTGGCCGCCAGCGTTCGTAGGCTGGGACGGGCTCCGTGGGCCGAGTATCTGCTACAACACGTCCCTACCACTCGGCGGCGAAGACAACGCCGTTTGAGGTTGTATGCGGCCGTCCGCCCGCCCGGCGTTGGCACCATACACGGCGAGTCCGCCCGCCGCGAGGCACCGTGGACACTCGCCGTGGCCGCGGCGCGTTCATCGCGAGAAGTGCGTGACGCTTGCTACAACCGCGAGGAGCGCCAAGAAGCACTACGATGGCCATCACCGCCACTGGAGTTCGGACGTCAACGATTGGGTGCTTCAAGGCATCTTGCAATCGCCCGGGCGTACCGCCCGCCGCACTGGCGCCGAGGGCCGGCACCACGGTTCGCCGGACCTTCCAGGTCCTCGAACGCGTGGGTGAAGTGGTGTACCGGGCCCGGCGCTTCCCGCAGGTGCCCGCGATCCACGACGCTCTCCATGTGGCCGCCCCTCGGCCGCCTGTGGTACCCACCGCCATCGACTCCACCGCTACCTCCACTATGCAATGGCCGGCTGCTGCTCGAGCCGGAACGCGCGCTGCGTGGTCAACTTCGTCGGGACACCAGGCATGTGCTGATCCAAAGGGTAAGGCATCCCGCCGCCTTGAGGCGACTTGGGAGCTCGCCGAGGACTTCAAGGCCTCCTTCCTCGAATTTCAGCTCGAGGACGAGCCGCTTTGTCGAGGGGGAGAGTTGTTATGACCGGTGTCAGTCTACAAGAGGAAGAAGAGCGTGAGTGGCTAGAAGTGTGAAGATCGGGAGAAGAAGGAGGCCGGGCGGGTACTCAAGTCGGGCGGCGGGTGCACAAGTCAGCCAGGCCGGGTTCGACGAAGATGCTGAACAACTTCGGTCTTCAGATCCTAGAATTCAGCATGTTATCTATTTGAATTTGTCATTTCTATTTATCAATGTAATTCCTATGAAGTAGGAGATGGTTGTTAGGATTTGGGGTACAAGTACCGAACTCAGTTAATGATAAGATCAGCCAGAGATTGAGATTAATCTCTCTCGCCCCCGACACTACTGTTCACCGTCATCGTCTTGTCGTTCCTCAACCCAGGCGCCGAGCACGGCGCCCCAACCTCGCCGCCGGGGTTATCAGCCTCGACCACCCACCGACCACCACTATCATCTCCGTAACCTAGCTAGCCACAACATAAAAAGTGTTGAATGCATGTCCCACTTTGCCCCTCGCTAAGCTCCACCTCTGCTAGTATCATTTGTTTGATCCAGAAGTGACGTGAAAATAAGAAAAAGTAGTTAACATAAAATGATTTTTAAAATACTATCATTGGACAAATAGATATGGCGCAGAGAATTGTGCGAAATATTGAACAATTGGTTATTGAAAGAAATGAAGCACTGAAAACACAGCCATAGCATGCTTGTGGATGATCTTAACAAGATTTTGGAGTTTGCATCAAATGGAATAGTGAGCAAGACTGTAAAAATTAATACTAGCTCTGTATGAAGAAATCTAAGGACAGACGATACAATGTTGAGCAATAGTAAAAACTCTGAAGTGTCATTAAAAAGTTTGTTGCTTGGCTTGATCATGTAACTGTGAAGTGAACTAGCTAGACAGTAATGGTTCATGCTATGTCAACTCTTGGGAGTGGGAACACCGACCTGGACTTGGCCAGCGAGAACAACAGCAACGCCCATGATAGAGCTATCTCCCATGATCTCCTCCAGGCCGGCATCACCCCATTTGCACTCGATATCAGGCGCGAAGTCACGAGCAAGCTCCGCGGCCGCCTTGGCAGATTCCTGAAGGAATGTGCAAAATTGGTCAGACACTACAATCCCACTTTGCAGCACGCACTGCGCCTAAGCAGGGAATGGGATGGGCGCACACCTGGGTGCGGCTCCAGATGGCCTTGAGGACGACGAGGTGCGCGATCTCGCGGAGCCTTGGGATGTACTGCGTGCGCGCAAAGATGCCGGCGCCGATCACCGCGATCCGGGGAAGCTCCTCCGCGCGGCCGTTGCCATCCCCGCCATGGGCTCTCGGTGCAGCAACTCTCCACTGAATCAGATCTGACACAAGCTTACTGGGATTTGCCTTTGCTGATTTCTCACCCCGAAGACCAAACGCTGGCTGCTATGGAGTCAATCCCACGGTTCAGATCACTACGGTAGTGGCTGTGTACAGATGGACCAATGGTATAAATTGACAGGATTTATCTGATTACATGGCATGCCACCTCCGTTTAAATTATAGTTATTTTGTTTTCTAAATACATTACTTTTGATATACACCTAATTATACATTATGTCTAGATGTAGCAAAAGAAATGCATTAGAAAAGCCAAAAACGATCCGCAATTTGGAATAGAGGAAGTACATTTTAGAAGGGTGGTTCCAATTATCTTAGGTTGAGTTAAACATCCTAGCATGTGATAAAACTAAGGATTAGTTAGACCTTGTTTAGATGGCTAAAATTTCTAACCCAACTTCTAAGTTTTTCCACTCTCTCCATCACATCACATTAAATACACCAAAAGACATATGTTCGAGTATGAAATGAAGATAAAAAGTAACTAATTACACAATTTAGATGTACATTATCATGAGGCGATTCTTTTGAGCCTAGTTACCCCATGGTAGGATAATATTTACCACAAACAAACAAAAACGTGCTACATTGTGCTACAAGAGTTCCAACAATACTTTTGCAAATTTTTCCCGACATCTAAACAAGGCCTTAGATACATACAATGGCTACCTTGAGAAGTATATTGGTACTAGACATCCTACATTCCTATCACTCAACATTACACCGCGATATCGGAGCATGTACAATAATGGGCTTCTAGCTAAGCTTGTTAGCATTTTTGTTGATGTGGAGGAGAGAAAAAGGTGAGAGGGGAGAGCTTGGCTCTATGCAAACACCAAGATAGGTACAAAATGCATAGGCAGTAGTGGTTTCCAATAGAGATGTATGCGGAGGGAGTAAGTTCTATGACTTTCGATTCCTTTATTTTTAGATGTCGTGTTAAGGCACTCACAATGTAAAAAAGTATCATAGTTTTTATGTGCAAAATTATCTTATAACTTAAGCATTTTGGTTGATGCGACAAGCGATTTAATGAGGAGAGATAAAGAAACTATATTTAAGTTAGAAGTCTATACGAGAACCAAGACAGAGAAATATAAAAGGTAGACGAGGAAGAGACAAGGTGTGATTGGACAAAAGATTATTACCTAGACATTATCGATCGGAAACAAAATTTATATACTTAAGTGTGTACGTGCATAAAAACTATAAATGGTTTATGGAACTATAAATGGTTTATGGATGTAAAGCGTATGTTTGATTTCCTCCATCCTGCTTTTTGTGGCAAAACACAGCTGATGGTGTTCGAGTTAATCACTAACAATCGTCGATGTAGGTTCTCAGATTTAGTTTTGGTTGTGTCAAAACATCTGATGGTGTTCGAGTTAATCACTAACATTCATTGATGCAGGCCCTCAGATTTAGCATTGGTTGCTGTATCCAATTTCTTGAGCTTGATGAAGCCTCCATCGTATCTACGACACAATACTTCCTTGAACTATGGAGAGCAAGGACTCTCGATGCTTCTATCATGGCCACTTCTCGTAGGCTTGTGGCCTCAATAGGCCCCGCACCCCGACGGAAGCATCACATATACTCACTCGAGATAGTATTAGAAGTCGTTTTTGGACAAGGTTTGGATCAAACATCCCGGGAATATAAATCATCAATAACTTTTAATTTGTTGAGTTTGTAAATGTAAAAATTATATGAGTAGATTTGTCTTAAAAATATTTTGATAAAAGTATACATATATCACATCTCCATAAATATTTTTATCATAATAAGAGGTCAAAGTTGTGTTTTGAAGACCAGGTGTCACTTCCTAAACGACTTCTTATACCATCCTGGAGAGAGTATGTCTACAGAAGTCAATCGGCGTTCTTTACCCACAAGGCTGTACGACTCTACTGTTTTTTTCTCGATCGGAAAACCAAAATCAAATACAAAGACTAGGCTGTGATGTCAAGTGGACATCACTGCCAGCCCAAAAACGTTATATATATACTAAAACTTATAATAATGCACTAATGCCTATGCTACATGAACTGCTCAGTCAAAACAGCTTAAAGCATTAAGTTCAGGTACAATATCAGTACAATTCATGGTTCATTGGGAATTTGGTATTGATGGGTCTGAGGACGGTGGACGTGTAAGTTTATCTCTCAAGGAACAAATCTGAACACGAAGACTGGACTCTGTAAGTCGACAAACTTGTAGGATCCTTCAAGTGAGTTCAAATATATTGCTTCTCGGGGCTCCTCGCTTACTCCACTTTGCATGGCGTAGTCCAGCGCCATTTCATAGTCGACCTGGCGTAATAAAAAAGGACGATTGAAATAGAACATTTGATGGCATAATTTATCGGCACTCGGACGTTATGCACCTTTGCAAGTTTGCAGTGGGAGAAAAAAAGCAATAACCAATTGAGGTGATTGCATTCCACATCAGCAACAAATTTATTCAATAATATATGACATGTGGAAAGTAATGCAGACACATGTTGAAACAGAGCACACAAGAAAAATGTGTCAGACTCACAGATTCATCTTTATTTTGTTTATATATAAGTTTTATTACCTGTTCAACATGCTGAGTCAAGCAGTCTCTAAATGTCATCTCTGTCACCTCCTGAGAATTTACCTTCTCAAGGAGTTCCTCCTCTTCCTTGTCATAGCGTGGCCGTTTTGGGGAGATTCATCTGCAATTTCTACCAGAGTTTCCATAATCGCTCTTGCAACATCAGGAATATATCTGCAAATATAAAATAGTAAAATAATATAAAATGTATACAATTTGGGAGAATTTTGTATCAATGTGAAGCAGCATTTAATGTTCATCTTTGGCTCATGCCGATATCTATTGTTTGAACTAGAACATCCTTGAATTGCACTTGATCTAATGTAGGAACTTGCGAAAGCCAATTTTCCTTTACTACCCACTGAAGCAGCATTATGACACTTTCATGAATTCTAAAATCAAGAGTGAAAAGGGGTAGGTTGCCAACCTTACAGAACTCTGTGTCTGGCACTCTGGCCCAAAGGTACTAATTTACTACCTCTGTTCGCTTAGTTTATTTTTTTACTAACATTCTCCTTTCAACTTGGGAAACTGCATTTTTTTTTTTTCCCTGTGGCTGGTGGTTGCAATGTGAGGGAAGTGCAGACTCCGGGCTGTGCAAGTGCAAGCGTCTCCAGACGTGCTTGCTCCAAGCAAGTGGTGGCAGACCAATAGGCAATGTTGCATTGCAGGGCCTTCACGGCGGAGGAGAGTCGAGGCTGGGATGAGCGGCGTAAAGTGGAGGAGGAAGGGTGGCACGGCAAGGAGAGGCTATACCCTATGAAAAATTTTATTATATATTTGCTATGAGCTCAACAATATAACTTCGTGTTCAAACTTTGATTTATTTTACCATTACCACGCTGCTCTAGCTGCGGTGTAAAAACATTAGGAATTATATTTGTGATATTATGTTTGTTTGTATATGAAAATTGTCACATCAATTTTGATTGTGTTTTGGGTTTCACCGTGGCCTTAGATGGTTAAGGCTAGACATAACTTTTATTATGCCTTGTTGTGCATATGGTCATATGCAATTGTGTGAAAGTTAAACTATGAAAAAATATCATCATTTGGAGCCGTGGTGTTAGCACGGGCATTATACTAGTATAATGGAATGTGTGGTTCAGTAACAGATTCAAAAACAGGAGTTTTTCCATAATGCCAATTGTATATACACACTGACCCCCAAAGTAGAAAACTACCTGCTCAGGTTCTTTTTCCTGTCCTGCCGCTCACGAGCCTGAAGTTTCTTCACAATCTTAGACTTCAGTTGAAGACAGCACGCCTGCAGTGCTGACTGAAGGTGCAAGAGGATGATTAATATGTGGCCTTACAGACACAGTTAATAAAGGAAGTTGCATTGTACCTTAACAGCAGATGATATTTCAGTTATGTCATCCCCAATGTACTCCTTTCCAGTTCCTTTGAAAGGTATCTTTGTACTTACAATGCTCACAAAGACACCAATCTTATCTTGCTGATGATTAATTTTGTAGCTGCTCCAACTTAAAAAACAGGATGGGAAAAGGTATAGAAGAGTTAGAACATCTGATTCTAATGATACACTAACCAAGATTAAAAACAAACACTCACGTGATCCTTCTTAGAGCAGTTCTTGTGATGACATCAGCACCTTGTTCAAAAAGAAGCGGTATTCTGTTTGCAAACCTAAAAATATTTATACCCTGAACGAAAGAGAGATAATAATATAAGAATTTTAATTTTAATCCCAGTAGAATCAAGTAGCGATATCTTGTCAGATAAAAAGCAAAAGGATGGGAAAGAATATTCCCCATAATTGGAGTTCGATGTAATACTGAAACAATTATTTTTATTATTTAAAAGTTTTGCCAATCAAAACAATGAAGTGGAAGAACTCAGTCAATTTAAAACGTGCTGGCCACTATTAGTGTCTAAATCCGATATGGCCTCTCATTCTTCCAGTTTTAGAGTGGTCAAATTCATAAATTCTTTTGAAAGCAACATTTTCCTTTTTTTTTGCAGGCCAGGCCTCTCTAGGAGTTTAATTCAGTATAGTATCTCAGACAGAAAGAAACTACCCTGAGAAATTTAAAAATGTTAGAATCAATAAGACAGAAAATCAACTATAATGATCTTTACAATGACTACTGACTATCATCACACATTGAATATTGGGAATAATCATGTGTCTAGGTGCATGCTAGTACCTAGTTCCATAGCCTTAACTTCAGCAAATTTCAGTGCACGTAAAGTAATAGTAGTAATATAGGCTAATCAAGTATGTAATATTCTGCACTAGTACAAGGCTATCACAGCCTAAAATGCAGCTTAGGGCTGCCTATATATAGGGGAGAATATAAGAAAAGGCTAAGTCACTCCAGCCACCAAACCCACTGTGTTCGTGTGTGTATGAGAATTTCTGGTGATCTGTTTGGGTAGCTGTTTGCCTATATCATTGAAAATTGCTGGAACCACAAAGCACGAACAAAATATATGTTTATACAATCTGTCTTTTAACACAATATAAATAAAAGCATAAATGTCGCCGTGCAGAATAAAAATTTAAGTTCTTCCTTACTTGTTTAACATCTTTTCCACACAATGCTTATCCCAGCTTCAACAATAAATGGGTGACCTTCAAAAACCTGTGGGCTGAACGGAGGACAACATTTAGTTTATTCAAATATGCAGTACTGAAATGCCTTCTGGAATTCACTCTGAGTAAAATGACACACCTGCTTGCATGTGTTGCAACCATATCAGGGTGCAATTCTTTTATGATACCCAGGCGTAAATTATATTCACCTGCAGGGCTAAGACACTATAGAATTGGTTGATTTCGATACAACGATGACCAGTTGCACATATGAAAGCAGCCAATGAATAGCTGACAAATAAAGGGAATGCATACATTGCCGCTGGGATCATCGAACTTAGCCTGCCTAAATAATTGATGTATTCGAACTAATTGCTGATCACTAAGGCTCTTGACTGTCATTTTTGGACTGAAATCAGGTCCCATCTCCCCTGCAAATCGAAAATATGTTATATTATAACATTGAACTGATAACCAGAATAGTAAAGCCTAGACACAGAGTAATACAAAAGTACACAACAGCAATAAACTATATTTTTTTAAGCGCAAAACAGGTGATAAAAGGATTTGTAAATGATTTTAGTGGAGAGTAGAACACTTTGAAAAACAACATTAGAAACACAACTGAAACTCAGAACCATAAACAGCAAGCTAAAGATCAAACTGCTAAAAGAAGGTTTACTTCCACGATCGTCAAAGATTCTATTCTAGAAAATTGGACTATAGTGGTCCATGATGTGTTGAAAACAGATAGAAACCATATTGACTTGATTATCTTTTTTAGTTTACAATAACCAGGTCAGCCACAATGCATATCATACAACTCACCAATTAAACGTTCAGCATGTGGTTTGCTTATATTCACGAACTTCGTGTTGTAGAAACTGTAAAAAGATTTTGCTTTGTAGTCTCTGCAACTAAGCGTTTTATCAGTAACAAATCGACCGCAGATGGGTGATGCTTTGTTTGAAGTGGAACAGGAGGCATAACGTCTGTCCGTCGTGCAAACTTTATTGTTAAGTTTTTGCTGCAGGAAACAAATACATTCATGAAAATGACAACAACATGTGCATAACATAAATAACCATAAACGAAATGCTTACTCTGCTGCATCAGATAGAAATTTAAAAAGGAACTGAGCATATGGTGTGATGACTGCCATCTGGCGCATATAATGGAGGATCTTTGACTGCACGAAGGAGATCACTTGATTAGATTTACAGCATAAGTCCTTGATTCAAATGTTCCAAAATGTGCTACTCACCGCGATGAGTCGTCCAATTTCCCTCAATTATAACTTCAATCTCTGCCCCATGCCAGTGAGTTGTGTTCTCTCTTTTGTCATGTAAATGGACATGAGGGATATTTCTGAGAAGTGGAATACACCAAAATGGGTGGTAAAGGTAAATTGCAGAAGTTACCAAAGTGACATAAATAGAGACAAATAGCAATATCAAGTCAGTATGTATGTTGAACAGCACAACCAACAAGTTGTACTTACTTATTAATATCTATGTCCAGGCGACAGAAGGAAGTATAGTTCTGGCCTTTCATCGGCGACTTAATTTCAATAGGAAGTCCTGTGCTCATCTTTGACCATATAAGTGCCTGTTCTAATCCACAATTATAAGGGAAACAGACCATTAGATCCAGTAAAAAAAAAATCCATACAATAGGTCACATGTTTATTGTCCTAAGCTATTTTACAGAGAAAAAAATACAATGAATATCTCTTAGACATGGGATAGATTAAGCAAAAGAATGTGATCAAATTTGAAACAACAAACAAGAGAACAAACTAATAATAGATCACTTAAAACTTAAAAGGTATAATCAAAGTGAATGAAAAGGATGATTGTGCCAACTGCAAACAACTTGCTATTATGATTGTAATGTTTTACATTAGTTATATGATGCAAGTTTTACATGGCTATGTAGAAATGAGAATAAAGTAACATGACAAACAGCATAAGATGAGTAAATGCTTGGTTGTACACTTGCATTATCAATCAAACCCAAAGATAGTCATTACCGAGCAATAGAAAGAAAACAATTTCAACATTTCATGATAATGCAGACATCAGCTAACTATTTGCATTCACCCTTATCTATCAAAAAGATACAAAACAATAGTTCACAGAAGCATACAATTTAGAAAGATTCTTCTCAACACACACAAAAAAAAAAAAGTTTTACCATTTTAGCACCAAGTCCAAATTTTCCACGTGTTTGCCTCAAACCATACTTTGTGCCCGACAAAACTGCATCAGATGTAATAACTCAATGATATTGGACATCATGGTAATATCTCATCTCAAAGTAAGAAAGGATCAAATTGTTTGGATTATACCATTAAAACCTACCTCTCCCAAGCATATTTGGGATATCATCATGTGGCATGCCTCTACCATTATCCTGCATCCACAGGGGTAGGGGGTGGATTAGTCAAGATCAGAAGTAAGAATATATTTTCACAGATATATCACATTGTCATGGCAATACCTTGCAAGTTACTTTGAAAAGTGCAGCCTCGCCCGACCTTTTCCTCTTACAGATGGAGCCTCCTTAACTTTCTTCCCAAGTGCAGCATTTTTAGCTTGAGTTTCTTGGAAACGTGCTTCCTTGGCCAGAGGCGTTTCTAAGTATTGTGAAATCATACAACTTTATCAGACTTAAAGTTGTATGTTCAAAAGCTAATGCAAACTTAGGTGCTCTTTCGCTCATCTTACCTCCACGATCCTTTTCTGATTCAAAATCATCATATAGTGCCGCGTCAACACGCTGTCGATTCTCTAGCCCTATCATTGTGTTGAACTTGGTCCTTGTGATCTCTTCTCTGACAAGGACATGGCAAAACAAAGTTATGGGGCACTGTCCCATACTGCAAAATAGAAACCTCAAATAGAAAAAGACAACAAAGAATGCATTTGGGGATTACTTACATTGTAATCTCTATATCAGGGAGCTCTGATATGGATTAGGCAGAATCAAGGGCATTCTCAACTAGCTCCCATAACGTGGTGTACAGGGATTTACCAGGGCTGACCAGCACCATTACATCAGTATTTATGTGAAATAATAACTACTCCCTCCATTCCAAATTGTTGTATTTCACTCACGGCTTTTCTAGATACATTGATTTTACTATGCACCTAGTTATACACTATGTCTAGATACATAGTAAAAGAAATGGATCTAGAAAAGCCAAAGTGAACTACAATTTGGAACGGAGGGAGTACAATGGTATCTGGTAGATTCCTCCCCAAAAAGTGTACTACAACTAGAATGAGTAATATCCGTGAATCAAAACAATGGTTGACAGTTGTTTGTTCCCCAATGCCAGATGTGGTCTAAGTTTAATTTGTAGATTACATTGAGCTTGAACCAGGAGGAAAAATTAAGAAATGATACTGTCCGTCGACAAGCTAATAGGGCACCTGCACCTAGCTAAATTTCCAAACGTGCGACATCTAGCTGTTGCACCCAAATCGGCTAAAAGTCCTTAGAGAACAACTCACATTATCAAATCCGGCAATGTTCTTGTTCTCCGCGAAGAATTCGGCGGGCGATTCTGCAGCAGAAACCCCAGAAAAGATACAAAATGCATAAGATAAACCGACCCCGAAAAACGAAATTCTTAATGAGAAAGGGGATCAGGGAGGGAGCTCACTCTGCTTGAGGAGGCTGCTCTCCTTGGCCGACGCCATGGGGCCGGCAGCCGCCTTCCCCTTTCCCTTCCCCGTCGCCTTCCCCTTGGCCGCCGCAGCCTTGGGAGTCTTCTTCTTGGTCCCGGCAGCGGCGGCAGTGGCCTCGTCGTCGGAGGTGTCCATGGCGTGGTCGGAACGAATTGGACAGGGAGCTAGGGTTTGGCGAGCTCTCGCCAAATGTGGAGAGCGCGAGCGAGCTCTCAAAAAGTCTGAACCAAATGTGGTGGGTCCGGTTTGGGACTTTGGGCAGAGACAGATGTATCTGAATGGTCCATGAGAAATTGGACGCTCCAGATAAAGGGTGTCTTTAGTTGTTGAAATATTTTGAGTTAAAATTCTTCAGAAGATTTTTACTTTGTATTTGGTAAATATTGCCCGATATGGACTAATTAGGTTCAAAGATTCGTCTCACACTTTTCAGTCAAACTGTGCAATTAGTTTTTTTATTTACCTACATTTAATGCTCTAAAAATATGTCGAAAGATTCAAGGTGACGGATCTTGTAGCGAGGTTCACTTTTAAGTAAACTAAACACACCCAAATGATGGGTGAAACAAAATTTTAGTGACCCATACCGTGTATGCTTGAATTTCAAGAGATTTACAAAGGTGTCTTAAACAACTCTAAGAACCTCTCTATATCCTTATTTATTGATAGGAATAGAGATCTTAGAAAAACATATTCTTCAATAATTTGTAATTAGAACTCTAAATGTTATCTTTTTTTAACAAACACACTTACTTTATAGATTAGTAGTAAGAAACTGCTACGTGGGAGAAATTTCCCAACGTTACATGATCAAGAGCATTCATGAGAGGGGGCAACTTCGAGATATGAATAGCACTTTGGCAAGTGATAGTTATACACAGGGTTTACATGTAATTGGTGTCTATAGCTTGAGAAGTAAGAACATGAGCAGTTATACTAACGTTTCTAGGAATCTTGTAAGTCTTGTAGCTTTTCCCTTGCCTGCATTCTTGAAAGTTTGGGTATAGAATTTGCTTCCCATCTTTCTTCAGAAGTAGAGTTTAAGTAGGAAACCAGTTGCAGACTGTCAGAGAGGAAGGTAGCCCATTGATGTTCATTCGTTGACGACAGTACCTGTAAGGCTGTAAGAGCACCAGCAGTGGAAGGAGCGAGCACGCTCCTATAGAGGGTCCCACCAATAACAAGACGTCTCCTGAGTTTGAGCCAAAGAATGTATCGGGACCGGGCATGGACTCTTTAGCGGGACCCACACGCATAAAACAACGATGATGAGTGGATGTCGCCCTCCGCCTCATGCATGGTTTTTCTCTCTTCTTCTAATAATAGATTTTAATGCAAAGGAGCGGGTGCGGTGGATAGAACCGGCTCCTTCATAGAACCAACCCGCAAAGGTGGCAGGACCGGGTCCTATGCATGCATCTGTCGAAGCGCGTTTTGCACTGGCCCGACGGTCCTGCGCCGCCCCCGCGTACTGAAGTCCACGTGTTTAGAAGCTGGGCCCACCGGCGGCCGGGCTGCGCGGTGCAACACCGCCTTCTCTCATGGCTCCGAGATACGCCATTTCCTCTTGTTTCTTGGGGGGGGCACGGCTCGCCCGAGTGCGGGGGTGGCCTTAGAGCGCCGCAGTGAGCTCTTCACCTCGGCCACCTCCTTCCTCCCTCCTCCGTCGCGCACCACCCGCGGCGCGACCGTTACGCTCCCGTGCGCCCATGGTGCGTAGCTCGAGGCGGCCGCGACCACGCCATGACGGCCCGCAGCTGCCACACCCGGACCGACTCCGGCCTGGCTCCACGCCCCTCCCGGCGGCGGCGTCTCGCCCATAGCCGGGACGCGAGCGGCGCGTCCCGCCCACAGCCCGTATGGCCGCCCTCGACACGGCGGCGCGCTCGCACATTACGCCGCGGGCGGCGCTGCCTCCGCCCACGTACCGGCAGCGGCGAGGTGTGTCCCCGCCCACAGCTCCAGCGGCCACATGCCATCCGAGGACGCCGATCCGCCGCCGACCGCGCGGCTTCTCGCGCCGTGACGTAAGAGCCGCACCCGGGCGGGCCCGCGCCAGGCCGTCGGCGGACTCGCCAGCAGGGCCGTAGCGGCGGCAACAGACTCCCGGCCGCGCTGGTCCGCGCTTGCGCCCACCTCTCCGCGGCTCCTCGTCCCGAGCTGGGCTCTCGCATGGTGCTCGCCCGGCAAGAAGCCAGCCTTCTAGGGCCGAGGTGGGTGTTCACCATGGGCTCGCCCTCCACATGTTCGATGAAATGGCACGACAACCGCTTGGGGTAACGTTACCCACGCTCGAGTCCAAGGTCATCGTATCTATCACTATACAAGCGAGACAAACACGATCTCAACCGAGCTCGGCTCCGTGGACCACGTTAGCAAACACGAGCACTTGCATCATTTGGACCGGGCTATGGGTTGCCGGGCCATGGTCACCCCGGCCCGCCGGCGTGGTACACCCACGCAAACACGCCCTCAATGCATAGAACCGACTAGAACCCATACACGTGGGTGCTCTAAAAGCAAGAGCCATTGCCTCCGCCATGAAGACAGAGGAAGCTTTGGATAAAGAAGTTTATATATAAACATTAAAATTATATAAAAAGCCCCGAAATGCTGATAAGAAAGACTCCAATTCCTACATTGTGGTAGGCCACAAAATTTTTGGTTTGGAGGGATAGAATCATCATATAGACTCTCAAGTACATCGAGCATGACCAGCATATCTATATCTATATCTATATATCTATATACCCTACTAACTACTAATGCACCAACTTCTCCACGTTTAAATCCATTCAAAATCAACAGCCTAGATCACTTCTTAACCTTCTCTCTCATTACTCGGACACGATTCTATGCTCAGGATCAAACGTATTGGACACAGCCCGTCGTCGTCGCCCCGCCCGCCCCGTCGTATTTGCCGTGCAATCATCGTCGGCACTTTCCTAATGCTCGCACTCCTTCCTCCTATCGCTCCCAGGATTCCATTCTCCAGACCGACGACCCCGCACGGCGTCCTTCTCATCCCTAGCCACGACCAGAAACATCTGAGAGGCCGGCGGCGAGCGTTAGATGACGGGTTCGAGGAACCGGCCGGCGGCGTGCGTTGGATGACGGTCTCGACGAACCAGCCGGCGGCGACGTGCGTTGGATGACGGGAACCAGCCGGCGGCATCCAAGACCAAGACCGCCTGTACTGCTGTCTTCAATCTACAAAACCACAGACGTCGTCCAAGACCACATCCGCCTCTGTTGCTGGCTTCGATTCCAAATCGGAGATCGTCAGGTACGCAAGTTGCATATTTTAATCTGTAATCACAGGATATACTTGTATTCTATATAGCTTTTAAATTTGGTCAACAATTTCATGTGTTTTTAAATTGATCTGTTTTAAATTGCTCTGTGTAGTATGCATTTGAATTGGTCCAGCACAAAAGGTTTTGTTCTCCGCTGTCCAACAGATTTAAATTTTCGCGAGATGCCGCCCCCTCCGAAGTCTTTTTCGGTTAGATCGATATGTGTTTATTCTATTCTAATATGATTGCAGCTTGTGAGAACGGAGATCCAGCGGTACGGTGATCCCTTTCTCTTCTCGCTATAACTCCTTGAACGGATTCCTCATTTTCTGTAATACAGATTCTTGATTTGTCACATCTGAAGCATTTATGTGGTTGATATGACGGATTCAGATTCCTTTTGGATTTTGAAGTATTGATTTTTCTTTTCACCACCAGTTTCAGATCGGATCTCAGAGAATGGTCAAGCTGATGCATGGGAAGACGGAAAGTATCAGTTACACTCCCTATGGGCTCAAGCAGCAGTCAGCAGTCCGTCAGTAGGTTTTGTTGATTCAGTAAAGTCTGTCGTTAACATAAGGTACTTCAAATGTTTTTCGAGTTTATTAATGATTCTTGTCAGAACGTGATTCTCTAGCATAGCTATACACTTGGAGACTAATAAATTAAATCGTCAAACATTAAATCGTCACATGTTTATAGTTGTCTGCTTAGTTTTAATGAAGCTAAGGTGGTTATTTATTCTTTGTAGAACAACTTCAAATGCTTTTGCTCTGAACATGCTGTTCAGATTTCCAGAATGGTGTGATGTTCTCTAATAACTGGACTGAGCACTCTGATGCTCTTATTACTACTGGAATGATGTGGGGTAAGACAATTTCCAATTGCATTTCCAAATATGCTTGATCAGTTTCTTTGCTTCAGTTGCATCATTGCACTGTTGGTGGAGGCTCCATTTTTAAAATGGTTTCTTATAGAATATGTTTTCCAGTTAACTATTAATCTGAAATAGATCTTTGCCTGCACCTTTGAATTATATTGAATATAATATATAGTTCATCAATTGTACAGTTGCAACTCCTTCCTGCATGGTAGAGAAAATGTCCTGCACTCTAATAGAAGAACCTGTGTTTTTTTATTCTTCACATGATATGTTGTCTCTAATGCATTTGGAAATCCTTCTTTTGGCTAAACCAAGAAAGGAATTGGATCCTGCACGTAAGAGCACCGAATATTGTTTACAAGGTGTCCTGAATTGGTGATTAACGGTGGGTTTACTCAGACCATTTTTTCAGTCCTCATGTTAATATATATGGCTGGGCAGGTGCTTGATATTATTTTTTTTTTTGGGCAGGTTGACATTGAGTGTTGGCGGTTGTGAAGCCATGCAATACCACCCGATACATGCCAGTGACATCTTTTGTTTATATTTATATCATAACAAGTATGTGTTCTCTGATTCTATGCAGAGACATTCTTCTGGAGATGATATGATTTTCCGGCCAGATGGTGCAGTCATAGTTGTGGGACATTGTTGATGTGCTGGGCATTGAGCATAGAAGTATGGTGATGTGGCTGTGGTTGAAGTCCAAGTTACTTGAACAACATAAATATGTCATTCACATGATAGATTTGGGTGTTTTGGAGATGAATTGGATGCAAATTTCAGTATATAATAATAGATTCTGTAGAGGTCTTTAGTGTTGTTCTTTTCACTCTGTACCATCAATGTTTTTGTTTGGTGCCAGGCCCTTTTGCTTAACCTGTATACCTTCATGTGAGTGTGTTTGTTCTTTATTGGAAAGGACATGATATTATATATAAAATGCTATTCCTGTAATCAAACAGTTGGTGTTAATAATATTATTATCTATTTTCTTGCTTTCTTGCTAACATGTGTATTCTGCAAATAAAACCGTGGCGTTAGCACGGGGCACTATACTAGTTTATCCTAAAGGAAGGAGACTGTGGCTGTTCATGAAAGAACTGAAAGTAAGAATGAATGGGATTGTGATCAGGCATAGCACCATTTTTGGCTGTGCATATTATTATAGAAGGCATCCGAGAGCAGGAAGGATTGAGTAGCCTGTTAATCATTATTTGGTTGGTGCTCCTCCAACATGATACTTTGTGAGACCTGAAAATCAACGTTAGCAGCACAATGAACTTGCCAAACCGCCAAGTTCTTATTGTCAAACTTTTATCGTATATAGGGTTTAGGGTTTATGTTTTGTATAACCAATCGGCTGGAACAAATTTTAGTATTATACCAACCGGGACTAGAAGTTCTAAATTAATTCCGGTTGCCAATACAGGGACTAAAGGGGTCCTTAGACCAGTCTTAATGGGGTTTCATAGGCATTTCATGCACATTAAATAGAACGTCACATCAGCAAAAATTCACTTTTTCATGAAACCTGAGGGGAGAGAAGGGAAAATTTTCATCTTGGTGAAACTCTCTTGACACGAATACCAACTATCTCTGAGTCATGAATTAAATGTCTATGAAATCACAGAATAAAACTCTCCATTGAGAATAGGAGTTTCATCTAAGTTTCATTTTATTTTCTATGACATGGCAGTCTTGGAAACAACGTAATGAAACTCACCATTGAGTCCGGCCTTACTCTAGATAGCAAAATTGCTCGTGTGTTGCAACGGGAGATGTAATGCATAATATCATATAAAACATCAAAGTATTATTTTTACGTGCTATAGAAGAAATAAGCTCAATATTTGTCTTTAGCCATCCCTATGCACCCGCTTGTCTCACCCAATAACTTATTCTTTCTATTCCGCCCTTTTTTAGGTAGATGTTTTGCTCCCTCGGTGTTTTCAGACCCGTTATAGCCCACTTTAGTTATAAAACTTTCTCACCGACTGGCTCAATGCATGCTCATGATGCAATGATATGATGCAACTCCAAGTGTACTTACTTCATCTTCCATATACATCCACAATTATAAAACACATATCACTTACCTTCTGATGATAAACAAATTCTTACTACATATGTTATATACCTCCACAATAACAAAAAAAAAGTAACATTTCTTACCTTCTGAGGATAGTCACATGATATTCAAAAATTATGATCATATATAGATAACTTTAAATAATAAGTTAATTCATATTTGGCATATCATCTTGGTTCAATTAATGTTATGATAGGGTGTAGGTAGAATAAAAAAAAAAAGTCAAGCTATAGCAACCACCGCTACGTTTACTTGCCTCAAAAAGACGAGCTAACAACATGAGCTAAGAATGATCCAAAGGCACACCACCTGTTCAAACATCATTATCTCAGAAAACATACTTATACAAACACATAAGAATAACACATAAAGCATTCATACGCCGTGTGCTATTGTCTCCAACAAAACAGCAACCAAACAACCCACCAACAACAGCAGCCATGCTTCAAATTTTTAGTGTGGAGAAATTAAATATTCTAACATCATTAAACTTTTATAGAATATGGTTAATAGTATTACCTACCACTTTATACAAATAAATCTAGCATACGAGATCTTGAAAATGGCATAAGCAACATGTTAACTGATCTAATCCTTTCTGACAGCCAAAAGTAGGACAGCAAGCTTCTAGAATTCATAACTGAAGATACATACATTACAAAATCATAAAATTTACCATTATAGAAAGCTTAACAAATATTATAGTTTTATAGCTTTCAAGATTTTAAAGACACTAAGATATCCAAATCAAGCGAACAAACTAACTGAACTTTTCAGATTTTAAAGACCCCGTTATAGCCCACTTCACCGGTAGAACAACTTTTTTGTCAACCTTATCATAAAGGATTGGCAACATCGGCACCCAAAGCCCAGAAGCAGCTCGCACTTCCAGGCATGACCGCGCACGTGCAAGCCTTGTCCATGGTGGCATGGTGTCACTATTCAAAGCTCTGACCTCATCTCCTCTTACACCTCCCGCCAGCCTCTCCAACCACGGCCGCGACCACGCTATGTCTCTTTGCCTCATGCTGCCATCGAAATTTATGGGACTCGTCGAAAACTGAAGCAAGAGCGGCGAGTGTCGGAATTAGCATGTTTTTTAAGTTTCGCTATTGGTTTATTTATACCTAGGGGCTAGGGCACCTTTGGTATTGCTATGACTTTCGTTAAAACAATTTCAACTATGGCTTCCTTTAGAACAACGTTTTTAGCTTCTTCCGTGAATCAACATTTTTTGAGCTCCAGCTTATTATTTGGTAAAAATGGCTTCTTCCGTGAATCAACATTTTTTTGAGCTCTAGCCTTACATAAAAAGGTTAGACTTTCCATTGTATCCTTCTACTTGATTTTTTTAATTTTGAAAAAAAAAAACAGCTTCTCCAAGTCCTTATAAAGCTCGTCTGATTTTGGTTTGGATTTGGATAGTTGTGGTGTTCGGACTTTGATTCGTACTCGATTTGGTCCTGGCCGGGCATCTCCTAGTCTCCTTGTTGATTTGGGCTGCTGATTTGGTATACGGAGGCTAGCACAAGACCGAAATAGATTTGGGGCACAAAAAGGTGAAAGGAAGGAGGGGAAGGAAAAGGGGTGTGAAAGGAAAAAGGGTGAAAGGAAAATTTTCGAAATTTTTTTGTTTTATTAGTAGGTCTTTCCTCTTCCTTGCTGTGTCAAAGTATGAAACTGATCACCGAGCCCTAGGCCCGGCTTCAGCAATCACTCCATCTTGAGCCCTAAATTTATTTTCTCTACACTGTACCGGTGTCACCAGATGTGGATTAATAGCCCTGAGGAAATTGTGCATGTCTAGAAAATTTTCAGATAGCTTGAAGATCGAGATTCATCTACGTGTGGTATGTGTTGCTGAACCTTTAATTTTGAGGGTTTTAGTTTTTATTCGCTTTTCCTTAAAGAATCTTTTTCTGAACCTTTTGTTTGTAAATATTTTCTTCTCTTGGATATGTAATCATTTTTTAAATTATATCAAGTGCATCCTTTAAATATCGTTAGTTGCAGCATGTGTTCGGCTTGAGTTAGCACGTGTTCGGCTGGTAGTAGCTCTTATCAGCATAATTAGAGAACTTCAACATTATTTTTTCCTATTAATAAAACATGAAAAATTTCTGCCACCTTTTTTTCACCCTATATTCTTTCGCCTCTCCCTGTCTCTCTTTCATATCGGAAAAGAATTGGTGACCGACGAGTTCTTTTTGACGCACAGGTCTCTACTTAATCGTGTCGTAATCGAACATGAAAGGAAATTTAATTCTAAGTTTTGGTCGGTTCAAAGTATGGATTCAACCAACATAAATAGCTAGACACGTCCCGTAACATGCTCTGCACAACCAGAACATCAATCTAGGTTTTTAGTTATCTCTCTCTTGCAACAACGATGATGGAACTAGGCGCCGCAGCTGCACGTACGGATCAAACCATGAACTCAACCAACGCTCGCTAGGGCGCACGCCTTGCGCCACTCGGCATATTCTCCCGTTGCAACCCACAGGCATATTGCTACGCATGCGAGCGGACTGGTGTGTGTGGGTTGCCTCGCCTGAGCGCTCCACTAACTCGTTCTTGCATGATGTCACGTCTTCTCCGGACCAGTTGAGCGATGATGTTGTCGATAAATAATAATTAATAATTTTCTTCTATTTTTATTAATTCTTTTTTTTTTTTCCATTTGTTTGTTAGGGCCACGTCACTGAGATGGATGTATAGGATGTATCTCAAATCGCATGTTTTATGTTTCAATCAGCATTCCAAACATTTAAATAATTCATCAAACTCAAGCTTAGGGAAAAAAATCTCATGTAGTATAATTATTTGTTTGAACGTTGCTTGACGTAATTGACCACATCGACGAGGGCAGCCGAGAGATATAGATTTTGAACGTACTATTTTCTAGAGTTTCTTATTTTTCTCAGTAGATATATTATATTTTTTCCACGTTGCAACGCACGAGCACATTTGCTAGTTAACTCTAATTCTTATTAGGCCTTCTACTAATGAGCTTTTCTTTGAGGCCCTCATAATTTGGTGGCCCTGTACCACCGAACTTGCTGCACATGCATGGGGCACGGCCCTGCTTTGGTGTGAAAATAATTTAGTTTTTGCTAAAGGGAAATAGAAAATAACTTATAATTGAATAAATCAGTTGAAGTTTCGACTGATGTTTATTTACTTTTATTTAGAACTGAAGGCCGATAATTTTTTTTCAGGTATGTATTGAACTGTCCGGTCCTGTTTACTAGAGAGAGAGTAAGCTGAAACATGCTAGAATACTATTAAGTCAGCCGATATCAAACAGCTTATCAATTCAAAGCCATGTTTTAAATAGCGGGCTATGAAAAATAGCGTCGGGCCTTTCGGACGCTATTGGGCGCTATAGCGCCGCTTATAGCCGCGCTTATAGCGGCAGCTACGCCGCAGTAGCGTCGAGCTGCCCCCCGCTATAGCGTGAATAGCGACGAATAGCGGCAAATAGCGGCGCTTATAGCGCAAATAGCGGCACGAATAGCGACGCTATAGCGCGAATAGCGGCGCTATAGCGCGTGCTATAGCTCAAATAGCGCGAATAGCGTGAAAAAGTGTGATAGCTTCACGTGAGTTGTTCCGCCGCCACTATAGCGCTATTTAAAACGTGGATTCAAAGCAAATATTAAGTCAGCCGATATCATCAATTCAAAGCAAATTATATTTAATAAATTTCAGACAATTCCTCTCAATCTTTTTTTAAAGTATACGTGTGAGATTTTACCTCTAGGATCCTTAATCTAATAATTTTGGCTCACCTGTCGATCATGCGGTGTCAATTGGCATGGAGTGACCTCTTATGAGGGCAGTGGCGGGCACAGGATTTGAGGGCTGGATATTCAAAAAAAATTTGGCAAACCAAATGGCTCATATTCGGCATGTATAGTGCCATATATATAGTTCATCAACAGAGCAGATTTTCTATGTTCAAGAATCTAAAGGTAAATTGACAATGACAACCAAATGACAATAAAACTTACAAATTATAAGACAACATTCCGATCCTTCATGCTTTGAAAACGGTTGATGATGTTCTCATCCTTTGTTTGCAAGAAGAATTCCCTTTCAATGAATGTAACCAGGCTATTATTCAATTAATCTTGTACCATCTTATTTCTCAGCTTGTTTTTGATAAAGTTCATGGTAGAAAAGATCCTTTCATCACCGGCTGTTGCAAATGGGAGAACTAGCACCAATTTGAGAAGTTTGTAAACAATGTTGTACCTATCAGCCTTGTTCTTTTTAACAAGCATCATGGACAACTCTGCGAGACCTCCCAAATTTGTGAAGTTTTCATCATTCCTCACATCATTAATATAGTGAGTGAGCTGAAAAGGGAGCTGGTTCTTTTCTTCAAATGAAAAATCATGAGGATAGAAGTTTGCAAGCTTCACCAAGTTTTCAACATTGAAAGCAGCAAAAGAATTAGCTGGGCTGAATGACGCCATGCATCTAAGTAACATTGAAAGCATACGAATCTTCTTACAATACATGCCAAGAGTATTCAACAAATATGCAAGTTGTCCAAAGAACCACTTACAATCATTGTTCACCTTAGCAACAGCTGCTGAATAAGTACAGGTTCTGTATTTTTCTTTTTCTCACGTGCAGCCGTATATGTATACATTATATATATGAATTTTTTTGGCAAACAATTTGGGTATTCAGCTGAATACCATTGAATCATGGTGTGCCCGCCACTGTATGAGGGCGCTGCACTCAGTATCCCTTACCTCGGTAAGGGTTCTAGCAGCTAGTTTTATTAGTAGGTATAGATTTTTTCTGCTCGGCTTGAGGAATCGAACCAAGGCGCGAGCGTTCCTTCAATGCGTTCGGCGAGGTTGAGCATGCGAGTAAATGCGGGTGTAAGACATTTGGTCAAACTTTCAATCCCAGCCTTTGGTTCTGAGATCCGTTGGTTGGTGAGCCTTGTTTTAAAAATGGTAAGAACTGGGACATTATAGTAGAGATTGACAGTCCCCGGTTAGGAAACGGAGAATAGAGGGGGGTTTTCCAAGCCGGACTAGTGCCTTATCCTACACTAGTGGTAGTTTAGGGAGGGCACACAAAAAATCAGAAGAGAAATTGTGGTATCGGGCACCCGCAAAATAGAAACACGGATGGGATAAAAGAAAAAAAAAATATGTAGTACTGTACAAACCATGGATCAACTCTAATATGTAATTCTTTGGCTCTTCTTTCTTTCTTTGTACCTTGAGCCCATCTGTTGTCACTACTCTCTGCCCTCTTCTCTTTTCTCCCTGGTTGCTTTGTCTATAACTTTGTGTTCTCTTTTTTATTTTAATTTAATTACAGCAGTAGAACCCTATCTCCTCCTTATTCCTAAAAAAAAAATAGAAGATAAAAAACTGTAAGGAAAGTAAAAACGAAAAATTACAAAAGAACCGAAACCAAGAAACTTCACGTGGTTTAATATTAGAGATTTAGAGTAAGACGAGACAATTTTTCAGGATTTATGAGGCCAGTGTGCTCTTTCTTGAGCGTTTCAATTTAGAGCTCTGCCTTGTTCGATTCATCTTTTTTCTGCTCAGTCTTTCCGATATCTGTTTGGACTTCAAAATCTAGAAGTGTCATTTTTTAAAATAAAAATAAACTCTAGCGTGTGATACCGGAAGGCTAACAAGTCGGTTATAATTATTCCCCATTTGGAGTTGACATTCTCAATTTGTTTTGCCAAAAACTCTAAAAACTGCCTCTATCAGGTTGACATTTGGTGAGGTTGTGTCCGCCGCCCGCCGCGCCTTGCTGTCCGCTGCCCACCGAGTCTCGCGCTCCCACGATCGTCACGCGTGAAGTGAGGGGCAACACAACCGCACCATCAGCGGCTATGCGGCGACGAGGAAAGTCCCGATAGACTGGACCGCGACGTCGCCGACGTTCGACGGAACAGGCTATCGCTGGCGGATCAAGTACGACCCCAACGACAGCAGTTGGAACGACTCCATGTCCCTCTTCCTCGAGCTCGCCGAAGAGGATGCTAGCGGCGCCCCGCCGAACCGAGCCCATCCAGTTCAAGTTCAGCTCGCCGACCGGCCGGGAGCCCGGTCCCGAGTACCCCGTGGGTTCTCGGGAGGTGGGCTACTTCGACGGAGCGTCAAGAAGCAAGGTCTTCCAGCGGTTCATCACCTGGAGGGACCCGAGGAGTCCGGGTGCATCAAGGGCGACAGCTTCACCGTCCGGTGCGACATCTCCGTCGTCAAGAAGCTCGCCACTAATGCCAAAAGCGCCGGCATCGTCGTACCGCCGTCGGATCTGCACGAGGACCTCGACGACTTGTTGTGAAAGAAGAAGGGCATGGACATCGTGGATCGACGTCGGGCGGGGAGAAGTCGCTACGGCTGCTGCTCACGCCTTGCGATCAGGAAGCAAACTACCGCCTCTTTACGGGTCCACTTTTTTCATTTGTCAAGCCCAAATTGCCAAACACTTGGAGATTGACTTTTTTTTTGACTTGCCATTTGGATTTGGGAGTTGGCAAACAAGAAAAATTGCCAAACCAATTTTGTAAACTTGCTCTTATGTATAGAAAAAGTCTAGAAAAAAAAAAATAGAAATATTTTTCGCTCTTTAATATCATTATTACATATAGAAATGGTCTATTACATATAGAAGAAGAAATGGTCTATTCTTTCCCACAAGTCGGTTATCCTAGGTGCAAAACCAACTGCTATACGCCAAATCCCCACAAACTATTTTGTTTGTTTGTTTCTACTTTTAGCTAGAGAAGCTTAGTTTCCATAACCTGACGGACGCGTGCACATACTTCCTCCGTCTCAAAATAGATGTCATTCTCGTTTCCCGAGAAGTCAACGTTTTCAAAATGCCGGCAATTATATATTAAAATATATAAATATTTATGATAAGTAATTAGTATCATCGGAAATATCTTTAAGTCTAGTTTTTAACAAATTTATTTGGTGTTTTAAATGTTATGCGCATTTTCTATAAACCAGTCAAAAGTTGAAAAAGTTTGACCGCACGCATCCCATAGTGACACCTATTTTGAGATGGAGGGAGTACATGTTAACCTAACCTGAGGGAGTTTCGAAATCAAACCATTTTCATCGTTTTTGAAAACCAAACCATCTGTTCCCGTTAGACACACCAAAGCAACGAACGTACCGTACTTGTTGCGAGCTGGCATCCACTAGCACAATTCTTCCTATCACCTGCTTCTCCCTTCGTGGGCCCGGTCAAGCAGAGGTAAGGCTTCCGGCGTGGGATTCGAGACTCCCACGACTGGCGGGTATAAAAAGCGGCGCAGGGGCGGCCGCCTTCTCGGCCATGACACAAACACAAGCGAGACTGGAAGAGAGAGGAAGGCTGGAAGGGGGAAGAATCATGAATCAGAGCGACGGAAGCGAGGAGGCGGGGAGAGAGCGAGAGGGGAGGGGAGGCAGAGGGAAGGGAAGCGCCTCCACCATGGCCAGAGAGACGGGGACGACGTACGTCCAGAAAATGTTCAGCTTCTGTCGCAGCCTCGAGCAGGGTGGGGCAAACTCTGCTTCCGGTCTGGACGGTGTGCCGCGCCGCCCACGCACTCCGGGGAGCTCGTCGTCTGGCCATCGCCTACGCTCTGGTATGCAAAGTCAGTTGTTTGCGAAAAGTTGCAACCTTGTTCGAAAATTGTGTGTTTCCTGGTTCGGCATCTCCCTTTCCCGTATAAATACAACAAATCTGTTCTTGTGTACTAGGTGATATTGAGATGGGCCGGTATGTACTGGTGAACCAAGATGACCCCAGCACCGGGGAGCGCGCCCACAACACGGCCCAGAGAGGTGCACGGTGACGATGAAGGCCGGCAGGAGCGCAGCGACGACGACGTCGAGCGCCGCGGGAGAGTCAGGACGGCGGGACTGCAGCAGCCAGGTGGCGCTCTACAGTCAAAGCCCCTGATCGAAACAATCTTGCAGAAAATGAAGAATCTTTTATGGCACTCTGCACAACCAAGTATGAGCATTCGTCTTTACCTTTCATCAGTCATTTTTGATGTGCTTTGTTTTAGATACTTGCTGTCTCCATCTTTTTTTTTTACCCAAAATCTGATTTCCCGGCAAAGCTTAGTCTTTTATTACCCTAAAAAAAGGTTAGTCTTTTAACACATTCGCGCCCTTGAAAGAACAGCCAAATCCATCTTCCTAACCCAAAATCTCCCCGAGGGTCTTAGCACCAGCCAAAACTGGGTCCACCTCTCCAGGCCTCACTTCTCAGCAATTTGATGTTGTTTTGATGGTTCCTGACACCCCATCAGCTCCACCAGCCAACATCATTTTCCTTCCTGACACAAGTCTATTCTTCTTTACAACCTTCTTGTTTGTCCACAAATTGTTCAGAATTTAATCTCATAAGTGTGGTTATTTGTTGAGGTTCTTTTTTGTTAGAATTAGAAAGCACTTTGGCATTTTGAGATTTGCTGGTCCATGTAGCGAGCGAGGCTGCTGGCCAGGGTTTTTAGAGTATTTTTCCTAATGCTCCGAATAACAATTATGGGTTTCCTTCGTTGGTGGACTACAAAGACTAAATTTAGGAGCAGACACTTGTCACGTGATAACTTTCTGTGAAACCATTGGGTCCCAACGATCTTTTAAAATGACCAAAAAAAATTATATCTCTTTGCTCCACATCAGAACGTTCTTCTAAAGCACCTGGATGATGCTGTTGTAAATGCAATTCTACCTAATTAAGTTAATTCCCTTGGTTCTCTAGTTCACTGTAAGTATTTGTAAAGAAGTTCAGACTTCAGAGGTTTTTCATACATGCCCATGCTCAATTTGGAAGGACTTCTGATTATATTCGAAGCATATTGGCTTTGAGGTATAAAATGTATCAGTGGTTTCTTTTTATTTTGGCGAGGTGGCATTTTGTCACATGTGCATGAGTTCTACTGCAGCCAAACCAAGGAATGTATCTCTTCAACACTGTGTGCAAACCTTGGGTGAGAATCCTTTCCTTTTGAGCCACATCCAGCCAGAAAATTAATATTTGGTTCCCATATGAAATTGGAGACAGATATCTACTATTTTTTTTCTTACTCCAGTTTCTAATCACCCTGGCTGTCCTGCACAGTTTGATGTGTAACCTTCTGAACCATTAAAGATTGGGGTTTGCTGTGGTACTCCTAAACAACTGTGAGCCAATCATTTATTTCGATCGGACAATTACGATCATCTATTACCTCCTATGTTAACATTTTGTAAAAAAAAAAAAAAAGACAATTAAGGAAAACTCAGATATAAAAATAGTTTTCTATATTTGATTGATGCGTGCTAACCTCAATGATTTGCATGTGTGTGTGCATGTGTAAGATCATCAGTCCATTCATATCAAATACACGTGTAATTGGATTCAAATAGAACTATATTTACCCTATTTTAGTTCAAATTTCAATGCCGATACAGATAGTTTGAATTTTTATTTACATCCTAATATCAAGTTGATTTTGAAGACAACAAATACAATGTACTCTTGCTTCACTGATTATTTTAGGACAAATAATTATGCAAGTAGAGATTTAAAATATGAGTGTAAAAGATTTTGAAACATGTTAAGCTGACTGGTTCCCATAAATCATGTGCTGTTGCCAGTATTAGAGAAGAAATCGGGAGACTTTTTTTAGAGAAGAATGGAGGATTCCTTCCATCTTTACTACCGCCATTATGGGAACCGAGAGGAATTTTATTTGTTTTCCTAGATTTTTAATTTATTTATTAATTCATAAAATATGTAAAATCAATGGCTCATATTCGTTTGAGATATTACCTTCTTCTAGGTAAAAAGTGTACCTTAGCATTGCCCTTAAAAGATTAGATCTTGAAGCTGTAATATTTGAAGCCAAGAGTTGGGAGGGCTATTGCAGGTGGCACTTAAGGACGAGTAGATCCCATGAACAGTATCAACTTTTGTCAGAATAAGCATTCAATCCAGTTTGTTTAGAAGCATTTTATACCTAGCAACATTATCTCCTTAGCGGACACAAATGAATTGATAGCTGAGGTTTTTTTTGTTATCTGAATGTGTGTAAAATCATATTAAATTCATTATTAGTAGTGGTATGATCTTTGAGCTATTTTTTTTTTTTTTTACATAACTTCATTTTGTAGATGAGAATGATGCTGCAGCGGTGGTTCCTGCTGCTCTTCCTGCGGCTGCTGCTACAGCCGCGGAAGTGGCTCCTCCTCGTCCTGTGACGGCGGCGGCTCCTCCTCCTACAGCAGCGGCGGTGGCTGCTCCTCCTCCTCCTACGGCTGCTGCTGCTGCTCCTCCTCCTCCTATAGCGGCTGCTATAGCGGTGACTCCTTCTCCTCTTACGGCGGATGCTATAGCGGCGGCAGCAGCTGGTGCTCGAGCATCCAGAAAAGACTGGAACGAGTTTGTTGAAAAAGTACTTTCGAACACGATGGCTCTGAGTAGACTTGCTTACTTTGGAGGAATGACCATGTGTTTGACCATGCTGTTTGCAAGGTGAAAAATTTCTACATTCAACTCAAAATTTCTATTTTTTTATTAGACTAAACTTATCTTTGTTAACTAACTTTTTTAAATGCATAGGCGTCGTGATATTACTGCAACAGCTGTAGACAAGGCGGCAATGACGGTTGAAATGTTTACTTGCTTTTCCTTGGTGACTTGGTGCCATCTTGTCTTATTGTGTGAGCACACTGTTCAGACCAAAGCACCTAGGCTGACTCGGTTGTATGAGCGTTGCAACGCAATTATGATATGGCAGTTCACCATGACCTGGATGACCATCTACAGTACCAGGATTCCGCATGAGGTTTTTTGCTGGTGGATGTGGATCATTTTTGGTTTCTTTGTCCTTCTGAATGTCATTATTAGTATATTTGCTGGATGTTCGGTAAGTTCCTCTTTCTAAATATTCTTTATTCCTCTTAACTGTTGAGACTTTTAACTTAAAGGGAATTAATTTTATATCTACAATACTTTTACAATTCAATTTGCAGGGAAAAGTGTTGGAAAGGCATGCCATAGAATACAATGATGTATAGTGCTCGATGGCGGCGACTCTTGAGTATATATTTCTTCTCTCCATGCATTCTCTAACTGATTGTTTTTGTCTAAAAAATGCAATTCTAGTCTAGTTTTATCAATTTTGGAAGCGAAGATTTTGGTAAATTCTGTCTTACGTTGAGGTACTTGCATACACATACACACAAACAGGATGTTGGTTGTGTAGGAACTGACCTAGAGAGCAAAAGTTGACTGTTGTACTAATATAGTTTCATGATAAGCTTGCAATACTTGATAGCTAATTTAGAAAGTAAGAATAGTCTACCAAAACCCCAGTGTTCACACTACAACTTGGGTGCTAATTAGCCTTGCAAAGGAAGTTGATCTGTAGTTGCAGACTTTATGTGAAGTTTTCTATGACAAAACAAATGTGTATTGTGTGGGTTCTCTACTGCAAATAGGATTACTTTCAGTGATGTGTCCACTGCAAATTTGACACCAGTTTGTGAATGTCAGCCACTTCCAATTTCATAGGGATTTCATTTCAGAACCGCGTGTGTAGGTTCAGCAAGCGCTGCCTAAATCTCTCATCAGTCCATCTCCAACTCCAAGAAGGGAGAAACATCAAGTAATTGGAGTAGCAGCCATGCAGATCGCGCCCAAACTTTCGGAGTGGCGATCGTGGCGATCCCGAGGAGCGAACTGGTTCCCGATCCCGATCTAGGTCCCCGCCGCGGCGACCTTGATCTGCTAACACCGCCCGGTCACGTGACCGTGGTGTCCAAGCCCGTCGCCACCATTGCAGCGCGTGGTGCCGGCCTCCGCAAAAAACGTCGGTTAGCGTCCCCGCCGCCGTCCACAGATTACCTAGTTTGCCGCTTAGGTTTTTCTAGGGTCGGGAATTGTTTTTGTGGCTGCACTCCTGATTGTGCAGGCCACCCTGTGTGCCACCCAGCCAGCCCTCCATGGCATCGGTTGGGAGTGGAAGATCGGGGGGTGGGGATGATGCCCCAAACCCCGGTGTGACGGACCTGCTCCAAAAGCTTAGGCCGACGGAGGAGGAAGATGCTGTCCTGGAATTCGATGATGACGAGGAGCCCGAAGCCATGGCGCCCGGTGGAGTGGGCTTTGGTGGGCAAGGTGTTGTCGGTGGTGCCCGTGCATGTCGGCATTGTGCGTTCAGCCATGAGACCGGCTCAGGGGCAATCCGGCCGGCCTCAAAATTCGAGCTATCGGCGATAAGGGAGATAACCCGCTTGTGGTGGAGTTTGGGAGTGCCCGTGACTTGGAGAGGGTTTTGTCCGGCTCGCCATGGATGGTTGGGAAGTATTCAGTTTACATACAAGAGTATAATGAGAAGCTCAGCCCGATAGAGATTAAATTTGATCAAGTGAAGCTTTGGGCTCGCATCCTAAACCTCCCTCTTGGCTGGATGAATCGCTTCGAGAGGCTCTAGGGCCATGGACTTGATTGGTAAGGTTGTGAAAATGGATGTGGACGCCGATGGGAAAGCAAGTGGCGCCTTCTTGCGCGCTTAGGTCGCGATCCAAATTGACAAGCCGCGAGACGGGGAATCCTTCTCTGAGTTAACAAGAATGAGGACCCTCGCTGGTTTCAGATTCAAGATGAAAAATTGCCTTACATATGCTTTCACCGTGGGTTTGATGGGACATTCGGATATGGAGTGCCCCAACCCGGGCCGCTCGTGGTGATGATGGCAAGTTGCCGTATGACGTGAACTTGAGGGCTCCCCGAAGAGAACAAGCGTCGCTTGCGGTCCTTTGCTGCCGCAAATGGCAGCATTCTTTTGGCGTGGCTCATCTTCTGGTTTTTCGCAATCGGGTCGACCAAACAGATCGAGGAGGCAAGGAGTCGAGGTCTCGCGGATGCTTCACGCCACTGGGAGTCATATGGGGGACTCGGAAGACCCTCGAGATTCAGTCTCCTCTAAAGGACAACTCAAAGAAAGAAGTGCATGGGGGCAATAGTGGGTGAGCCATTTGCAAGCCAACAACTAGCTTTTGAGGCGATGGAGGAGGATCAACGTCGGGGGCCTAGGAAGAGAGAGTCAAAAACTCTTCCTAGGGCGGTGCAAACTCCCTGATCTCAACATCCCTTTGGGGGTCTCCAATGCCCTTGTCCCCTGCAGGACGGGTGACCTCCCGAGTGAACCAATTGGATGGCGCCGTGATAGCAAAGGCGTGGTTTGATCGAAACTCTAAAGAAACAAAGGCGGGGCAGCTATCAAAATGTAGGATCGGCGGCGGCTGCGAGTAGCAGTCCCCGCCGGGCGCCATGAAAATACTATGTTTGAACTGCCGGGGTTTGGGACAACTCGAGGCAGTTCAAGAAGTCCGTAGCTTGATAGAGCTACATCGTCCCTGGTTGGTCTTCCTTTCAGAAACGCGGCTGTTTTTTGATAATGTGGATGGTTTGAAGCGATCTCTAGGTATGCAGTTTGGCCTAGGGGTTGGCAGTTTCGGCAGAGGTGGGGGCTTGGCGCTCCTATGGACTCGGGATGTGCAAGTGAAATTCCAAAGCTGTGATAAGCTACACATCGATGTTGCAGTTTTGGATCCGATTACTCGTGAAGAAAAATGGCGCTTCACTGGTTTCTATGGTGAGCCGAGGCGAGAACTGCGGCACACAGGAGCTGGGATTGCCCGAGATATCTAAATTCCCAGTGATATCCCTTGGTTGTGTCTGGCGACTTCAACGAGGTGTTGGAGGCTAATGAACAGTTTGGGGGGCAGATGAGATCAGAAAAGCAGATGGATGGTTTCAGAGAGGCTGTACAGTCTTGTGGGCTATCTGATTTGGGATATATTGGCTTACCCTATACATGGGACAATAGGCAGCAAGGAGATGATAATGTGAAAGTCCGGCTTGACAGGGGTTTAGCATGTGCTGCTTTCCTTAACTTGTATGCAAGTCTGGCATGTACAAACAACAGAGTCAGATCATTGTTGTCTTGTTATTGAATGTGAGCAAGGAACCCGCAGGGAGACGTAGAGGAAGGCGCCGATTCCGTTATGAAAATATGTGGCGAAAGGGATCCATCATATACCCAAGCTGTTGAGACGGCTTGGCAACACCGAGATGGGGTCGTCTCTCTACAGAACTTCTCGTGTGATCTGGGAGCATTGGGCACTTCACTCTCAGATTGGAACCAATCCATTTTTGGTTCTGTCCGAAAAAAGCTGGCACAGCTAAGGAAGGAACTGGAATGGGTACATGGGCAATCCATTGGCTCTGGTCCGGCAAGATGCGAAAGACGCTTGATGAAAGAGATATCTGAATTACTTACCAGGGAGGAGCTGATGGAAAAGCAACGTTCACGGGTGGAATGGCTGAGAGAGGGAGACCGCAATACCTCTTTCTTCCAAGCTAAATCTAAAGAGAGAGCAAAGATTAACAGGATCAATGTCCTGAACCGTGCTGATGGTTCAGCTGCAACTGAACAGCCGGAACTGGAAGCAGTGGCCATGGATTTTTATTCAGAGTTGTTTACACGACAAGAGAATTTGGCTGTTGCTCCAATCCTTGATTGTGTACCAGTAAAAGTGGATGATCATATGAATGAGGAGCTTACAAAACAATTTACAGAAGATGAGGTTAAAAAAGCTCTTTTTATGATGGGCGCAAATAAGGCCCCCGGACCCGATGGCTTTACTGCAGGTTTTTTCCAACATCACTGGGAGCTGCTAGGGCTGAGTGTCACGAGGGGCGTCCTTGATTTTCTAAATGGTGGGCAAATGCCGGAGGAGGTGAATAGGACAACTATTGTGTTGATTCCGAAAGTGAGGAATCCGCAAGATATGAAAAATTTTAGGCCAATTTCTCTCTGCAATGTTTTATACAAGATTTGCTCTAAGGTCTTGGCCAACCGTTTGAGGGTTTTCCTAGATGAGATTATTTTTGAAGAGCAAAGCGCTTTTGTTCCGGGAAGGTTAATCACAGACAACGTGCTAATTGCTTATGAGTGCACCCACTATTTAAAGAGGAAGAAAGGAAAATTGGGAGCATGTGCAATCAAGTTGGATATGGCGAAAGCATATGATCGTGTTGAATGGGAATATCCGAGGCAAATCACGCTGAAGCTTGGTTTTCATGGTGATTTCGTCTCACTGATAATGAGATGTGTGAGTTCAGTTTCTATGTCTATCAAAGTAAACGGTGCTCTCACAGATTGTTTCAAGCCAAGTAGGGGACTACGACAAGGGGATCCAATCTCCCCGTATTTGTTCTTGATATGTGCCGAGGGGCTTTCATGCTTACTGAAGTCGACAGGGCCAGGGTATCTTTCCAGAGGTGTGCGCGTGGGTATCCATGCCCCCTGGATTTCACACCTACTCTTTGCGGATGATTGTATAGTCTTTTCGGAAGCATCGCAGAGGGGGGCCGGGTCAACTGGTGAACCGAGAAAAATCAGCAGTGTTTTTCAGCAATAATTGCACGGATAATATGAAGTGTGAAGTTAGACAATCAATGAACATAGACCATGAAGCTCTAGCAGAAAAGTATCTTGGTTTGCCGACAGCTGTTGGTAGATCAACTACTGAGGCTTTCAAATTTATGCCAACAAAGGTAAAAAATATTATTGGGACTTGGAGTGGAAGGGAGGCAAGCCAAGCTGGTCGGGAAGTTCTTTTTTAAAATCGGTGGCCCAAGCAGTACCGACATACTCCATTAGCTGTTTCCTCCTCTCCAAGACTACGTGCAGGAAAATGAAAAGTCCAATTGCGAATTATTGGTGGGGAGGCTCGGCTGACAGCAAACACATCCACTGGCAAAGCTGGGAGAGACTTACTCTCCCAAAAGTGCAGGGAGGGATGGGCTTCAGAGACCTCCGGAATTTTAACATCGCAATGCTGGGAAAGCAAGGATGGAGACTGATGACTAAACCTGACAGCTTGTGTGCAAGAGTCCTTAAAGGCAGATATTTTTTATGATGGTGATTTTATAACTTGTGCACGGAGGAGGCATGCTAGTCACACCTGGAGGGCGATCATGGCAGGCCGAGAGGTGCTGACTCAGGGGTAATAAAAGAATTGGTGATGGTTCTTCGACAAACATATGGTATGATCGTTGGATCCCGAAACATTTTGAAGCTAAACCTTTAACACCACAGGATGGTCAGGAGGTGGAGCAGGTTTCAGACCTGATCACAGCTGCTGGTCGTTGGGATGAAAATAAAATTTTCCAAATTTTCATTCCGGTTGATGCAAATGCGATCATGCGTATCCCAATCCAGCCACAGCTTGTCGACTTATGGGCATGGGAGCCAGAAAAACATGGCTGCTACTCAGTTAGGTCGGCCTATAGGCTGCTTGATAGAAGCAGAATTGGTAGAAATACAGTTGACACAGCGAGTGTGTCAGAGAATGCAGTCTGGAAAAAGATTTGGAAATTGAAGGTGCCGCCAAAGATTCGTGTGTTTTGGTGGAGGGTTTTACATGAATTCCTTCCAACCCGACAAATTCTTCATGGAAGACATGTGGAACCAGTGGCAAATTGTGAGGTATGTGGGGCGAATGAAGAGACAATAAAACATGTTTTATGTGATTGCACAGTCGCTAGAGTGTTCTGGGAGTATGCTAAGTCACTTACTGGTGTCAAACTTCCAGTTCTTCATCCAACAACTTGGGCAAATGACCTGGTTCATGGAAGACTTATCTCTGAAAAGAATCAGTCGCTGATCATCATTGGCATGCACTCATTATGGATGCAGCGTAACAAGAGAAGACACGGGGAACAGCCCCTGCCAATCAGAGATGCAGTCCGATGGGCGATGGATATGGCCTTTGATCTCTGGCAGTTGGGTGAGCAACTAAACAAGACAACAGCACAGGCTGGGACAGCAGCTGTTGAACAGCAATGGAGGCGACCACCGGAGGGATGGTTCAAATGCAATACTGACGGTGCCTTCTATGAACGTCAGTGGAAAGGAGCTACAGGGGTGGTCCTACGTGATGACAATGGGGGTTTTGTCAGAGGAGGTGCTAAATGGTATAATCATTGTTTGGATCCCCTAAGCATGGAAGCTCTAGCCTGTCGGGATGGCTTGACAATGGCGATGCAGGTTGGGGTACAACGTATATGGCTGGAATCAGACTGCCAAGAACTTCTAAAGTTATGGCAAGCAGGAGATAGCCAACGTCCAAGCATTCTGCCCATTCTGAAGGAAATTCGGGAGCTGAGCTTACTCTTTCAAGAGTTTAGATTTTCTTTCATTAATAGAAATTGTAATAAGGTTGCTCATACTCTTGCAAAACAGGTTACGAGCGAGACACAAGTTGGGTGGTGGCAACAGACCCCGGCATGTGTATCCCTGCTCCTAATCTCTGATTGTAATCCCGACTTAATATAATGAATGAACCCCTCCAGTCGCAAAAAAAAAAAAAAAAAAAGTTTTCTATAAATCAAAATTGAAACTATATTCAGTCTGATCCAAATTTATAGAAATTGATTTCTATATGTAATACACCCAGGTGAATGTATTTAGTATAATATATATTGAATATATATAAATTTGGTTTGACTTAAACGCTTTGATCATCGCAGAGAAATGTTATTAATGTATGTTTATTCAAACTGAATTTTACAGGTGGGAGAATGCTGATGTTTTGGATCAGGTGTTCGGAATCAGTCTGAAGAGAGCACAACCAGCACGGGCTGATTTCTGTTTATTTTGTCACCAAACTTAGAGAGATGATGGGTTGGCGGATAATGTGCCCCAAAAAGAGTAAAGTACGCTGGCGGTCCTTTAACTTGTGCAGCTGTGTCAAGCCGGTCCCTAAAGTCACAAAACGGGCGTTTAAGTGCCTAATCTCTGTTTGGGTTTCATTACAGTCCAATCGGGTCCGGATGCACATACACGTTATGCAATAACCCCCTGTAGGCTGTTTAGATACATTTGGACGCCCGTACAGCTTACCCGGCCGCTGCAATTCGTCGTCGCTGCCATAATTCGTCCTCGCTGACGCGTTGTTCGCTTCCAGAACCCTTTCCGCGCAGCCATCGTTGACACACTCACAGAGGTGCTCTCTCCGCGCGGCCAGCGTCGACATCGATTGAACTGACTCGTATATGACTAGTACTGAATCGACATGAGGATGCATATGACTGCATTTTTAGATTCAACAGAAGCATATCAATGGACCTTAACAGTACGTGCATCTTAAAATAAAGGCCCATCATCGAATATTCAGCACTAATGAGAAATTGACAAAATCTGCTCGATCATCGAACAAGCAACTGCTAATCATGACATCAGACAACTATTCTCACTCAACTCAGCTGACCAACAAAATTCAGAGCTAGGAGGCGGCTCGCTGGACACACACACTAGCAGGATGCATGTGACTGCATTTTCAGATTCAACAGAAGCATATCACTGGACCTTAACAGTACGTGCATCTTAAGTTTTGAGTCGCGCGACGCTTCTCTGGCCAATGCGGACACCTCCAGCGTGGTTGGCTTTGAGTCGCGCGACGCTTCTCTGGCCTCCGACCACCAACACGCCGCCGATCGCCGCCGCCGTCGGAGCCGTATCGGCTCCTCCGCCGCCGAGGATACGAACAGACACGGACGAGAAAAGTCGCGATGTTGAGGAGAAAGAAGGTGGACTACGTCACCACACAAGGGCCCGTCCAAATGGCTAAACAGCCCACAGGGGGGGTTAGTGCATAACGTGCACGCGCGTCGCGCCCGATTGGACCGTAATGAAACCCAAACAGAGATTAGGCACTTAAACGCCCGTTTTGTGACTTTAGGGACCGGCTTGACACAACTACGCAAGTTAAAGGACCGCCAGCGTACTTTACTCCCCCAAAAAAGTAACATGGCAGTCCATTTTTGTCGCTTAACTTATTTCGAAGTGCTAAAATATGTAGAGATTCACATTTATGGATGGTAGATTGGTAGGTAAGGTAAAAAAGAAAAACCTGTGCTGTTTAGATCCCGTTGTCACATGGATTTCTCTTTAGAATTCATCACAAGTTTATGTTAGAGAGAGTTGTTCAGTCGACTTTTGGGTGTGGGTAGATTAAATGGCCACAATTGATGAAACTTGCATCCGACGCTGGGTTTCTTTTTAGCTTGCCATGTTGTTTGGGAAGGGGCGTTTGCCAGTTATTAAAGGCCTTAAGCGTAAGGCAGCCGGGGAGGCATGGGCAGCCGTGACCGTGAAAGCGGTGCCGCCAGCCGCAGGGACGCCGCCGCCCGTGGGCGGTTGGGAAGGGATGTGGCGGGGGTGGCACGCTGGAATAGCTCGGTGGTGGCTATGACTCTGGAGACGAGAGGGAGCAGAGGAGCTAGCACGGCACGGAGATTTGACTCGCTACCTGCCTGAGATGAGGGAGAAGAATGCTCCACACTCCACAGTGCTTTTTGATTGATAGTTGCTCTTAGAATCCAAAACGAAGTCGTAGTCGCCCAAGATGGCACCTGCCATCCGGCCCTATCGTTCCAATTCGACGCCTCGCCTGATTGCCAATGCGGCAGCTCTTTCGAGCTCGCGCCTGAAGGCAGATGGCGCCATGGTAAGCAAGTCAAGTCTGCTATTGCCTCCCATCGCGCCTCGTTTGTATGCTAGACTAGACTAGACTAGATTGCTAGTCTGCCGGGCCTGGGCGACGCAATCTTTGAGCTGGTGACTGCGGCAACGCCTCTCGTCGCCACCTTGCAACGCCCCCTCACGGTGGCTGACGACTGACGAGTGGCATCCCGGGGTCACTTAACATTTTTTTTTTCCGGGAGTCACTTTCCGTGTGCTTACCATGACCGCTGCAGCTGTGCAGCAATTCAAGCTGAAGCAAACGTGTTGAACATTTATTGTTTCTTTCTCCTCTTGTTGCAACGTACTCTATCCACCTTAAATTATAAGTCATTTAAAAAAAAATTGGAGACTCAAAGCATATCAATTTTGACGATCACAGGCTCTTTGCGGGCCCTTATACACTCGACAAAAGGAACTGCCAACAAAGAGCTCTTTGTCGAGTGTTTTTTGTCGGGCAGCTTTGGCGCGAGTGTCGAAAAACACTCACCAAAAGAAATCGCGAAAAAAACAAAAAACTAGAAAAATATTGTTTTTAATCTAGGGAGTGCCCCACCAGACAGCTACCCACAAAAAACTAGAAAAATGTTGTTTTTAATCTAAGGAGCGCCCTACCAGACAACCAGCCACCACCTGTTTTCATGGTCATTTTTTCACTGCTTTTGCTAACTTTGCGGCCATAGGTCTTTAATCCCGCGACCTCCCCTCATGCACCTGCTGCTCTACCACTGCACTAAACCATCACATGAGTTGATATTCCATTTCGGTTCCCCAAATATTGTACTAAATCGAGAGTAAATTGCTTGTCTCGAGGACTTAAACGAATTAAAATAAAAAATGTTAAACTACAAAAATTCATAACTTTTAGGACTATAATTTTCATTCAGTAACTTTCTTCGTCCGAGATCGTTTACAAATTCAAATTTCAATGTTGAGATTTTTAAACATAGTTTTTAACGTGATAAGGTAAATTCTATAAAAAAGTGCTCACCTACAAAGATTCATAACTTTTCAAGATTTACATTTTTCATTAAGAAGTAGTTTTACATGATAAGATGAATTCAAATCAAAAAGTTGTCAACTACAAAGATTCATAACTTATCAAAATCTATAATTTTTATTTTGGGAAGTTTCTCCATCCGAGGTCGTTTGAAAAAAATTGAATTTTAAAAATTTAAAATTCAAATGTAGCTTTACATGATAAGATCAAATAAAAAAGTTGTCAACTATAAAGATTTATAACTTATCAAGATCTCAAAAGTTTATTTTAGTCATTTTTTCATCCGACATAATGGCAATAACATTGCTCATGAATATTAATAATCTCTCTTCTTGTTTCAAGAGACTGAACTTTATAGTTGAAAACCTTTTCATTTGAACTCTTTGGGGCCTGAAAAACTGCTTTGAAAAACTGATTTGCCGAGTGCCTGTTTGTTGGCACACGACAAAATGTCTCTTTCTCGAATCTTTGGGCACACATTTTACCATGTGCTAGGAAACAACACTTTCGGCAAAATACTTCTTAGCCAAGTGCCAGGGAAAAAACACTCAACAAAATAGCTCTTTGTTGAGTGTCGAAAATAACACTCGATAAAAATACATCTTTGTCGAGTGTCAGCAAAAAAACACTCGATAAAGCCATCTTTACCGAGTTTATTTGTCATGTATTTTTATTTGGCACTCGGCTAAGACTACGGCACTTGGCAAAGAGTGGAATTCGGTAGTGATTTAGAATGCCAACTAAATGTTATTGAATTCTTTGCTAATTATATTTTCGTAGTATACTTATTTGATACCATAAATCTTTGTAATTCCCTCTATAATTTTGGTCGAACTTAATATGCTTTGACTCTTAAAGATTTTTGCAATTATTTACAATTTTGGATGGCGAAGGGAGTAGTAAAACAAATAAAGATAGCGAGAGATCATTATTCATGAATGGGCAGGTCCATTTGACCGCACACACATTAAGTTGAGTTATTTTTATATATATACATTATCTACACCTACTATTAAAACACGAAAATTTCTACCAATTTTTTTTTTTTCACCATCGTTTTCTTTCACCTCAAATCCGAAATAGGACTCATTCCGCCTCCTGCTTTCTGTCGGCCAAATCTGTTCATCTGCGCCCAAACTCCATTGCTACAACGAGTACCCAACCTGCACGCCCAGAACTCCGACCCACCCAACCCACCGACGAATACGCGTAGTCCAAAACGGAATCGAGACAAGTTGGAACCATATCTTTGATACGCGTGCAGTATATAAATAGTAAATAATTAACGTTAAGAATGAGTAGCATAGAAGCAAATCATGCAAGGGGTAGGGTTTGCGGGCCAGGTCGGTGTGTGTGCGTGAGGAAAGTGCCGCACGTTGCACCGCCCTGCCCTGTGCGTGATTCTTTTTTGTTTTTTATTTCTTGAATTACCTCCGTTTATTTTTATAAAAATAATAAAAACAATAAATATAGATGGGTCTATAAAATCTTTTAAATTTCTTTCACCATTTTTTCCTATCCACATCAGAAGAGTCTCCGACATCGCAGGTCCTTCTGGATGGATTAATTTGTCTGGCCATGCAAAACGTACAATGAGTCTGATACGAATACACTTTTACATAAGTCCGGTACGAATACATCATGTCCTTCTGGGTGGATTAATTTGTTTGACCATGTACGTTTCCTATCCTATTCTAAATAGGACTCTGTGTTTACCGTATTAATTAGACATTACACGCCCCTATATGTACAGAGCAAAACAAAAAAATTTTAAAACTAATTACATGAATATCAACGATCAGGGTCAACCTTTTATGCGCAATCATGCCATCGGTGCCCTTCGACTCTCCACGCGTCCCGACACGGCACCACGTGCTCATCCGCTCTACTCTCTCTCCCGCCGCGACAATTAAATGATAATCTCGAAGAATATTTTGGCGTTATAAATCTAAGTGCTTTTAGGTATAATAGTATAGTTTTTTTTTTTCCCGTTGCAACGCCTTGCGGGCATTTTTACTAGTTACTACTAAAAGCGAGAAAATTTCAGTCCACTAAAAATTTGGTTTGGTCCACCAAAATTTTTGGTCCGTCGTCCGCTACATCCCACGCATGCCCAAAAGTTTCTAGCCAAATCCTCCCGTATGCATGCAGGATTGTCCACCCCGCCACGAACCGATGTAAATGTGTTTGTGTTTGTTTACCAATCCTAAGTCCTGTTTGTGTTTGTTTCCCAATCCTACATAACTACGAGTCCCGCCCAATGAACTTCGGCAATATCCACCCTGCGTCGCTTGTTTCCTTCATGTGTTTGGCCGCGTACACAATCCGAGAACCTGGTGACATGTACTCCCTCCGGTTTGGTATTAGAAGTCGTTTTTGAACAACGTTTGAGTCAAACATTGGGAATATAAATCATCAATAACTTTTGAGTTGTTGAGTTTATAAATATGAAAATTATATGAATAAAATTGTCTTAAAAATACTTTGATAAAAGTATACATATATCATATTTTTATAAATATTTTTATAATAACAAGTGGTTAAAGTTGTGTGTTGGAGACCGTGTCGGTGTCCTAAACGACTTCTAATACCAAACCGGGTAAGTACTAATTAATTGTTAAGCATTTTTATGACTAAAATAAGAAATCATTTCCATAATTCTACATTAAGCCTGCTTTCGAGTTAAAGCTGTGGGGCGAAATATATTCTCAAGAATCAATTGAGAAAGATGACATACTACATAATTATTAATCTACTAGGATCATGCCCGTGCCTTTTGCTACGGGTGTTATCTTACTCACTTGACACTTCCGTTCAACAAGATTACATGTTTCCAATATGATTATAGACTTGTACTCATAATAGTTGTGTGAGAAAAGAAGAGAACAATATACCATAGTTGTAGGCCTTAGATTTTGTATTTCCTATGCTTACAATTTTTAAGCTACCTTTGTTTCTCAATGGTTTAGATCATTATATTTTGTATGAGAGAAAAATCTTGTCTTCTCCTAACATGAGTTTGCTTGATCCCCATAATTCTCATCCTTTTAAAATGGGCGTGCATATACCATAAAAATTATAGACATGTTGAACTAATTCTATATCAACTATAATTCTTTCTTGAAGCAAGAAACCTAAATAAAATTTTATTTGCTCAACTATAATTCATAAATAATATTTTTTGATTTTAGAATGTGTTCATAGTATGGATACAAATTCTAGGGAGGTAGTGAATAAGTATCGGGCCATGAAAAAAATAGCGCTATATAGCGAAATAAGCCGCGCTAATAGTGGCGAAAGCACTTGTCGCAATGCCAAATAAGCGCTAATAGAGTTTTCGCTAACCTCCCGTTAAATTCTATAGCCCGCGATTTTTTTTCATCGGTATCAGGGATGCAGTTAGCTACATTCATCAAAGCTCACGAATGCTAATACAACGCTTGAGGTGGAACGTATGCCCCAAAGCTTTTCAATTTTCTTGTTAGCGACATTGAATTTTTAATAGAACTAAATCTAATCCATAGAGATTTGTTTAGTTTTTTTTTTCCTTCTGTTTTTTCGATGGTCTAATCATATTCCTTGCGTTCACTTGTGTCTATCCATTCTAATCTATAGTGTACTAAATATTTGATTAGATCTTCTTTTTTCTTATATTTTTTTTTTATCTAATGTGTTTTGTACCAAAGATTTTTTCTAGATAGAGTCTGATCGTACATTCCGTTCCAAAAACACGTAATTATAGGAAGCGTGCTAGTCAAAGTTTGTTATGAAAATATATTTCAAACTAATCTAAATGTACTTATTTTGTCTCATAATTGTTTGTACTTTTTCAAATAATTTTAGTCAAAGTTTGCCATGATTGACTCCTCCTGATATGAGAATTGCATGTTTTGTGAAACCAAGGGAGTACATCTTTCATACCATAGAATTTTTATTCCTTCCATAGAATTTTTTTCAATCCTTTGTTTTAGGGATTCCAGTCATATTCATTTAAGTTTTTTTTTCATCTAAAATAGGGTTGGAGTTCTTCATCATGCACATATCTTTTTTTTCATTGCATGCGGAGACATGCAAATCTAGAGGGATGAAAATATTAGTTTCCTATTCTTAGCATGCAAACTGCGGGGGGTTGTCCTAGCCACATGTGGGGGGCACGCACGTCGGGCAGAGTGAAGGGGGGCGACGATGCATGCATCTGCCCGGTAGAGCACGTGTTTAGTTCTTTTTAGTAGTAAGGATATATATATAGAGAGAGAAAAAAAATATTTCAGAACTAATCTAACTGTAGTTATTTTGTCTCATTAGTTGAAGTACATCTTTCATACCATAGATGAATAGAACATCTTTCATACCATAGAATTTTTATTCCTACCATAGAATTTTCTCATCTTTTCTTTTAGATTCGATCATATCTATTTTAAAGTTTTTTCCTTCTGTCCCTTAAAAATAGGGGAGCGGGCGGAGGTCCTCATCATGCACACATAGTAGATGACCTTCCAATGCGGATGGTTCCACAACTGATATCTTACTACTAAAAACCCAAATGTCATCGTCTGTATCTTTTTTTCCCCGGCTTGCATGCAAATCTAGTGGATGAAAATAATAGTTTCTTTTTCTTTGTGATTGTCGGGTTAATTTTAATTCATTTGATAATATAAAATTCACCACTGCAAGTTCCGACGCCGCCGCCCTTCCTTCCTCGCACGCTATCTACAGACCGTTCGTTCAACCTCACCATCCAGAGACCCAACGCCGCCGCCCCCTAGAGTGCACATACTGCCGACCCCTCATGGATGCCCCAGCCGATGGAGATCCACACCATGCATGCTCGGGCTGACGGACTCCAGCGACGTCGTCTCACCGGTGGCACAGAGCACGGCCGCTGCCGCCAATGACGGGGGTCCAAGAACTCGATGTCCGTCGCAGTTCACAGTTAGTACACATTGTCTGCAGCTAGGGTCCCCAAGCATTTTTAAGCCAGAATCACTTGTAGGCATGACCTTCCCATGCGCACGCGAAGAAGTATGGTTCCACCGGAGATTGACTAGAACGTATCCGATATCTCCCGGGGTCGAAGTCTACTAAAAAAATCCCAAATGTCATCGTCTGCGGCGAGCTTAGCGTTAGCCTCATCCGACGCCGGCGTCCCGGCGCTCCACCCAATCCCACAGCACCTGCAAAAAACGTACACTTAGGCTACAATGCCGCGCTAAACACGTCGTTGCCCTCCCCTCTCCTCTGCCTTCGTCCGCCCGCCGCCCGGGAACCGCCGCCCCGCTCCCGCTGCCCCTTCCGCCCGCGGAACCGCTGCCCCACTTCCCCGTCCGCCCAAACCGCGGAGCGCCCCCGCGCCGTCCGCCCGCGGAATCGCCGACGAAGCCCAGCCCGCTACGCGATCGAGCACCCCGTCCTATCGCCGTCGCCAGGGGAGGTCAAGCAGTCTACACCATGGTGCCTTAGCCAGAAGGCGAGATCGATCATGGCTGAAAGAAGCCGCGCCGCTTGACGAGAACGGTCGTTCGTGTATCGGCGATGATGGGGCGGGTGTGCGGTTGGTGGGGCTCAGCCGCCGGCAACCGGAAAACGGCGCGCTCGTGCCGGGGTGTGGCCGTTGGCTCACGAGGGGCATGGGGCTGGGCCGCCAGCGTGGCAGCTCACGGCACGCAGCACGCACGCGTGCCCTCCGCCGCGTGCCGCCAGCGCCCATCAGGCCATCACACGCCGCCTTGGTCGTCGCCGATGTGCGGTACCGTCGCCCGTCGCTATGCTTTGGTTCCCGTCCTCTGCAGCCCCTCCTTTGTCCCCTTCCCCTTCCGAGCTCCGGCCGCCACCATCGTAATGGTAAGTGCAGAATCCCCTCCCTATTTCCCCATATCATGACGCAAATTAGACCACTGCTTCGGCCTCACAATCCCTAATAATATTTGGTTTTATTAGGTTTTGCTTCTTTTGGTGTTGACTGATCCAAGGGCCAAAGGCTGCAATTTGGTAAGAGGATGTACCTGCGTGACTGTCAGCTGGAATTTTGTCCTAAGGTATGCACAATTTCTAAGAGGATGCTAGATAAATTATGCTGGCCTAAATGCATTGATACTTGAAGGCTCCATTATTTGATCTTATCAGTTTGTGCACCTTAAGATCCATGACTCAAGCTGTTACGGTTAGGTTGGGTAATGGCACTTCGGATCCTTTTGCTGCAAATGTGTTCACTTCATTTTATTCTCTTTTTGTATGGCTGTTTAGAGTTTCAGAGTTTAGATATAAATATAAAATTCATATGTCAGGTGGATGGGTCATGTAGGCAAAAGACAAGGCATGTTTCTTTTGGGTGTACTTCAGTGCTCCACTGCTACTCGAATGAGGAGCTAGCATACTGCTTGGTTCACCAATGTGTATTCTTTATTTGATTTATGCTATCATTAAAATGTGGTTCGGTCATGAACGTTTCTGGAATGATGAAAAAACACACACTTTGTTGGGTAAGTGTCGAGGATCTTTGGAAAGATGACAAGATCATCTTGTAAGTTTGTTGACATCTAAATTTCAGAAACTATATGTTCATTGCAGTCAGTTCTTTAACACTTGCTCAGTGGAAATTTCACCTGTTGTTTCGACAATCCAGACCTGCCAAAGCATTAAGAGATCTCTGTTGGCATCAACTGAACTGTGCTCTGTTGTAACCTAGCATGACCATTTGATTCTCTCCTTACAAGTATCATATGATTCATATCTGCAATCCAGAGAAAAATCTCTCTGTTTTGATTCAGTATCACGTCTAAATGTTTTCCGTTTAGGATTCATTGTTTGCTAATCATTGATAACACTCATTCTTAGAGTGCTAATAGATATTGTGATGTACAGAAAGTACAAGCTTGTACTAATGAATACATTGTACCCATGTCTTCTTTTCTAGATACATTGCTTAACTTACAGCGAGATCAAGGACGGCCAGGAGGTCGCCGAGTATCTCATCTGTGCAGCTTCAAGCCTACAGCTCATCTATAGGTCAGTTTAATCTTGCATATCCTAGATATTGGATGATATGCCCCTTTTTGGTGGGTTGGTTTAATTTGCCTGGACTCAGTTTTGCCTGTTCCCAATGTGTGCTACAAGATGGTCCTTATCCACAGTTAATGATGGTTCCAGATTGATTCAACTATGTTAGGCATGTGGTGTGGGATAAATAGATAGTTCATGTTTTTTTCAAAATGGATTTATTTGCTTATAACTTTTGGAGCACTATGATTAATAATCGATTAGCTTTTGGCCCTCTTAATATATGATGTTTGCTCTCTACTTCCTGATTAGGGCCATCTTATGAAAAGAGTCAATAGTCTCTCTTAAAAAACATTATTATATCCTACAATTAGTAGTTATAGTTGCAGTCATTAACAGTACCACGATGGGTTGATGTATATGCCTTGGTGAAGTGTTTCTACTGAGTGTACAGAGTTGGGGATTTTTTTGTTGTTGTCGTCTGGAGTTCTGGTCCATGTTCTACACCTAATAGCTGCCTAATTGATTTATGCCAAGAGAACACTTTTATTCCCATCTTCTATTTTAGAATATTTCTTGAAAATGCAATGCTGTTGAAGTGAAAACAGCAATAGGAATTTTCATAAAATACGCATTGAGGCTTTATCTGTCCATTTGTATGTTTGGTAGACAGGCAGCACCGTGGCATTTGCTTTAATATGCATGTTGTTTTTAGCCCAAGCAACAGAATGCTGCTGTCACCCACTCTGATGTATCAGCAGCTAAGGCATCATCAAGGAAAACACTGGAGCCCTTTATCCAGCAAGGTGCACCTAGCAGTCTCACTTCACCTTCCGCACCTTAGGTGTTCTCCTCAACCCTGCTCCTTATGGTTTCGTATTAATACCAGCCAGCTATTATGTCAACCAAATATCTAATCCCATTTATTTTTTGCTAGGAAAAAGTCTAAACGAACTGCATGATTGGATTGTTGGAGAGAAGAACTCCAAAACAAATGTATGCTTCTGCTAAATTATCTCAGTCATTGGCTAAGCACAGTCACACACTAGCTACTCGCATCTTCTGAAGTTAATTTGCTACAGTTTCAGCACATTAATAAGATTTTGATTCAGCTACAGTCTCTAAACTAATGCCCTACTGGCCCTGGAAATTTTGATGATACATACAAGGTTATAGAGATTCAATGAAGTTCTCCATCCATATATAGTGCACACCAATAGCATGTTGTAGGTTGGGAATTTTGTGTCTATAAACTTGCACTTCTGTTTTTCACTAGAGATTCAGAGGTTATTAAGGGGACCTTAAACTTTTAACAAGAAAATAATCTTTTTTTTCAAGCCCTTACATTTGCTTGTGCCTCATCAAGTGTTTCTTTCTTGTAGGATGGTTCGATTGCATTGCCCTTAGCACCCATTTAAAATCTGGTGATGCCCTCTAAAATTTGCATGTATGCAATATCTATCCTTTTGCTGGATGAAGCGTGCAAATACACAAGTGATGGAGATAAGAGAGGCTGAATGAGCATGTTCCAAATTTAAATTGCTATATTTGAAGAAACGATGTTTCCCTTGTTTCCTATTGAATTTACCACACCATTTTTATTTTGGATAAGTAAATTTCTTTTAGTAGATTTGGTTGCAGAGATTGATCATGGCCCACCTAAAAGATTTTATCTTACAGATTGGACTTATCTGACCACGTATGTTTATGGTAATGCATCTTCGATTGCCTCGTATATTGTATTAGTTTGAAGGTTGATCCAAAAGGTTTGCAGTTCACAAAGGTCATATCTCCACTACAATGTAGACAGCTTCGGTATTGATGGTAGATCATCATTGGCTTCTAAGGAGGTGCTTATAGTGAAGTGATGTACAAGCTGTGCATGCAAGACGTTTGACCATACAAAGTGTTTCAGTTACCCACGCTTGTACTCAAATCGAAATCATAATGCAGGTAAGACACTTCTGACCCGTAGCAACGACGCAGCGGCACTTACCTAGTGATCTTTCAATTTTCAACCCACAAATTATTCAGTTATAATCCCGGTGCAACGCACGGGCGTTTTTGCTAGTAATTATAATACAAGGACACATTTAGGTTTAGTAGTTGAAGAAAAGAAAACTAAAATACATAGTTGATAAAAAGATGCAACTAATCATGCATCGGGACTCCTGCTAATTTTTGCAAAATCCAAAGAAAACGAGGTACGCGAGCGCACACCATAGAGAAAGCCGAACGCTAAAACAACTAGAATTATGTGATGCAAATGCCGAAGCTGCACGTGCAGTGCAACAGGAAGGCCAGTGAATAGGCCGCCAGCTATCGCACATCCAACCACACCAATGAGGACCAACACCCAAGTGTCGTCGTCTGGCAGCGCATCTTCGTCGCTGGGTGTAGCATGGTGGTGCAAAGACGACGACGATGACCGGCTGAGGCACGTCAGCGTCGCCTTCTCGTACTGCTCTGGGCTATCGAAGTAGGCAGCCATCCCGCTGTGGTACGACAAGTACATGCCCACCTGCCCCGCGCCACCGGCCGCGAGCGGCGGCGCGGAGAAGGCCGGCTGCTGCTTGGGCCCGGCGGCGCTGCCACTGCCGGCGACCTTTCTGGTAGTGATGACCACGGTGGGACAGAACGCGCGACAGAGACTGCAATGCCAGTTTCGATCGAAGAAACGCATGCGGACCGTGCAGTTGACGCAGACCGCCCTGTGGCCGCACGGGCCGACGGCCACCCACTCTGCCGGCCCCGTGCACAGGGGGCAGCCGCTCTCCTCATCGCCTGCCATGGGCAGTCCGGCTTCGATGTCGATGGCGTGCTCGTCGTCTGCGCCGCCGTCCGGTTGCACCATGCCTCCCATCACAAATCGATTCACTGATCTACCTGCTGGCTGGCTGCTGGCGTGCGTGAACGGAAAAAATTGCAGAGTCTTGTAATCGATGGTACGTGTTCTTGATCCTGGGCGACGCGCGTCGGTACGGCGCCGACCGCTTATATTGAGGGCACGCGCGTCTGGCGCGAGACTGCAGAGGGCACGTACCAATACCGATACCGAGTGTGTATCGAATTCGGATTCCGAAATCGATCGTGTTTGTGTTTTGATTTAGACTGGAGAAACTACGCCTTCTCCACGTTGGATTGTTTAATGTCCCGGAAGGCCCATGCCGCCCATCCCACTGTGGCATTTCGGTAGCTAGGGTAGCTACTACTACTAGTCTACTACCATCTCCTCCAATGCAATCTACTGTTCACAGCTCCTCTCCAACAATAATTAGAGGTAGCCGATGTAATTAATTTTCTTCCATGTTTTAGCCGAGAGAATAAAAAAGCTTACGGGATATGTAACAACTGCCTAAGCCACGCGGACGGACCGCTTGCTCTCACATTGGATGTTCCGGTCGCTAACATCAGATGCACATGAACAACTCCGCTGATACCAGCGGACTAGCGCATACAAACACGTGGGGGTCCACCGATCTACGATCGATGCATGCCACTGGCACTTCCCTGCCTGCTTGGTGTACACACGATCTACTTATATATGGTTCACCGATATAAAAATCAGTGTGCTTAAAGGTGGAGTATGTAGCCCCTTTGTACCGGAAGTAAGAGAAAAATGAAGAAGAAGAAGATTGGTCTCGATGTAAACTTAAAACTACAAATCATAAAAATATTTCTAATTAAATTAGTTACCTTATCAAATCAAATTATTAGTCCCTCCTTCTAAGTTTTAGAGGGACTATTTAGCCCAATAAGCATCACATTCTCTTGTTCCACCTCATGACACTCCTCGAGAGCATTTTGTGCTCTTGTACTGCGCCTATGCCCTTGTCATCTGGCTTATCACACATCCTCGCACCCTCTCGCTTTCCTCCTATGGATACCCAAGAAAACTGATGGACAATTGGATGGAAGATTTGGTACAGTGACAGGATCGAGGTATGTTAACGGGCTGTGGGCTAGTCTAGAAAGAGCATGGAGGTGGAGGGAATAAATGGACCTACGCATAAGTATAGTTACTTAGGGCATCCGTAATGACTAGCTATTTGATTAGCTAGATCTGAAGTGACAAACAAAAGTAGAAGAGAGAGTAGTCACTAGCGACAAACAAATAGCTGATCTATTTTTACGTAGTTCAAGAATATGTGAAAGAAAGAAGTATGTGTGGTCCTGTAGTGTAAAATAGTCTTTTTTTTATTACCTTTCACATCCACATCAGCTGGCTATGTACCTAGTACTGACTATTACCGTTGCGGGTGCCCGGCCAGCGCAATAGTATAGGGTACCCACTGGCCTACAAGATCATTAAGTGGCCATTCAAATATAATGAGACACTTGGGCTACATTATTAGGTTCGAGAGTTGAGGGATTATGCAGCCAACCTTTTTAGGTTAGAGGTCATGTAGGCCTTTTAATTCAAAACCACGCTACTGGATTATTTATACTAGTGGATTATTTAGACATCTTAATTTATGTAAGTTTAAAAGATAAAATATACTCCATTCGTTCTAAATCATAAGACGTCATGGATTTTTCTAGGTTCACATCTTTTATTATGCATCTAGATATATATTATATCTTAATTTATTTTATACTAAAAGTTATGATTCTAGAAATTGTAAAACATTTTATAATTCGAGAAGGAGGGAGTATAATTTTATAGGCTAAGAATAAAGTAGATATTTACAACTAAGCTAGGTAGTTATATATGTAACTTTCTGTTCTAAATCATACTACCTCCATTTAAAATTATAAAACTTTCTGACTTTTCTAGATGCATTTTTTTCACTGTGTATTTAAGTATAGTGTATAACCAGAAAGTGTTATAATTTAGAATAGAGGGAATACATAACAAAATGGATAAATAAAAAATAAAACGAATTTAGAATGGGAACGGAGGAAACTCCAAAACACCGAACCCACCCGCGACAACGGATAACGCTGTCCTCCCTCCTTCGGTTCCTCCCCTCTCGTTCCTCCTCTCCTCCCCTCCCCCCCTCCTCTCCCCTCAATGGCTTCCGCCATTTCCTCTCTAGTAACTACTCCGGCCCTCCATCGGCACTGCCTGAGCTCTGCCTCCGTCTCCGTCTCCGTCTCCGTCTCCGCCCCTATCCGTATCTCCTTCCGGGCCGCCGCGGCGCCTCAGGCGTGGCGCCGGGGCTTGGCGCTGCGGGTGTCCGCCTCCTCGGCGGTGCTCGAGGCGCCGGAAGCGGTGGCGGCGCGGAAGCTCTACGTCGGGAATATACCCAGGACCGTCACCAATGACGAGCTCCGCGACATGTTCGCTGCGCACGGCACCGTCGAGCGGGCCGAGGTAACGCAATTTCTGTACCGTCTTATCCCATTCCAACATTGGACGACATTTCTCTTTTCCAGTTTTTCTTAGCTCTTGCCTTTCCCACTCAGCTCTTGCCCAAATTCAATCTTATTTAATAATCTGTGTGTAATTTGGTTGCTTGTACTGGTTCTGTCGAATTGCTGCATCAGTAGAAGGCTATGTTGTGATGAGTGTTTTGCTTTATGCTCCAAAATAACTCTGGGTCTCGTGAAGCTGAAATGCTCAATTGTTTCCTGCAGGTTATGTACGACAAGTATACCAACCGCAGCCGACGGTTTGGGTTTGTCACGATGAGCACTGCGGAAGAGGCCAGTGCTGCAGTTGAGGCTCTTAATGGGACCGTAAGCATCCAATGTTGCAATTCTGCTCCAGGGCATATTTGTGAAGGGAATGCAGCATGGTATCACTCATATTTCTGTTTTTTTGTGCCAGGAGGTTGGTAATAGAAAAATTAAAGTGAATGTCACAGAGAGCTTCTTACCAAACATTGACCGCTCGGCACCAGAATCGGAGCCTGTATTTGTGGATAGTCAATACAAGGTTTATGTTGGTAATCTTGCAAAGACTGTAACAACGGAAGTTCTTAAAAACTTCTTCTCTGAAAAGGGGAAGATCCTCAGTGCAACGGTCTCTCACATTCGGGGACCTCGAAGTCAAAGGGGGTATGGCTTTGTCACATTCTCTTCTGAGGAAGAAGTTGAAGCTGCTGTTGCTACTTTCAATAACGCGGTAAGCTTCTCTTGCATATTTTATGCATTTCTGCCGTTTCTTTGCTATCTCATAAAACAGTCACCATTTGGCGATTGCCAAACAAAAGAAAAAATGTTGTGCTGCATTCTTCTATCTTATCATTTAAGTGAAAAATAGATGGAAATATGGAATTAACTTACTACTGATTGTTAGGTGTACAGATTGAGTTAGAAAAGAATTACATGATCTGAACTACATCAACTGATGCCATATTTTTTCTGACACATCATTCCGAAAGAGACTTATTTACTGATATTAATATCCTTGTCGGTTCTTTAACCATATTTCGGTACACATTAAGACCATAATCTCCTATATTTGCTATTCAAAAGATTTCTGAAGCCTTGGAAGTTGGCATGGCTTTTGATATCAAATTTTGGAACAGAGCACTTGGCTAATGTCTTATTGTTCTGCAATTAAATGTGTTTTCAGGAATTGGAAGGACAACCCATCCGTGTGAATAGAGCTTAGATTAGCAGAGTTTGCAGGAGCACTGAAGGAGGGGGAATATCTCGGCGAATACATGTAGTATGAAGGATACTTGGAGGCTAGATTTTGATAACAAAGTGATCAATTCGATATGTCAAACAATTTTCGTACCATAACAGTGTATGTTAAGGATTTTGCTTGTTTATATGATTACGCTTTTCTTAACGGCACTTCTATATAATGACACAAAGGCAGCATGGTTTCGTTTCAGTTATATACCATGTTAGTTTACTTGAATCGAATTCCACATCTTGTACATTCCAGCATTACTGTTTTGTCAGTTGAATCCCTGACTTTCTGCTTTTCAAATTTGCTTAGCACATTCAAATGCATTGCTTTGTTTTTCATTTGGGATTCAAATCCATTCTTTGGACATTATTTTGTTCTAGGAGACGATGGTGATACAAGTGTAAGGTTTTCTGCTCTTTACTCCTGTGCTTCAGTCATCTAAATATAACTGCTTAAATGAATTGCATTGGTGTCTCCAAACTAAAAGGGGGGAGATAAGAAGTAAAATTTGTGCATGAAATGTCATATTGCTTCGTCCTTGCTAAGGTTACAGGACAAACTCGTTTAAGTACTAATGTCCCTTGGTCAGTTGGTACCTTCAGAGATAAGATGTCTGAATCGTCAGAAAAGCTACTTAACAATTGAGTACATGCACTATATGGCCTCAATTCTCCTAAGTATTATGAATTGAATGGAGAACAATGAACAGATTGGACTTTTTTTTTTCAGATGGATAAAATTTAGAACACAGGTTTCTTCCTTAGATTTATGGCATTTTCAGTTCCCATCACAATCCACAACATCCCATCAAGTGAAGATCTATTATTAGGACATTACACAAAACAATCATTTCATCTGCAACTGCAATTGGTACAAGTTCTACATAATCTTTCAGGATCAATGTTCTGCAGTGGATGAACATGACTAGATGGATAAAAAAACTTCTATTTTGAATCCTGAATCACAGCTGCAGAGGCCTAAATACTTCAAGAAGCAACACAAACATGTAGATGAATCAAAGCATACAATAGAAATAGGAGGTACATGGAGAAAAGGGATGTTTCAAATAATATGTGCTGATCTGTCAAGAATTCCCTAATAATACACATAGAGCAAAACTTTCTTTTTTCCGACTGGAAACATCTGAGTGAGTCGACTTGATCAACCAGTCATCCTGCGGGAAATGAAAAATATATCTGATTAGGGACTGGCAGGCTATGTTGTTGTTGTAGTTTGCATTTGAGCATGCACTCTGCAATGATTCTCATCTTATTTTATAAATGATTGTGCTTCAGATCTTTGGGTGAAAATCAAATCCTGAACGGCCTCTGGCTTGCTACAGAACATGCATTGCTCTAGGTACCGATACCATTATAAGTTAATCAGTATCAGATAGTTTTCCCCAGTTAGCATCTAAAAGCATCTCTCTACATCTTATTATCTATGAAGAACTTAAGGAATTTATCATGTTATTACAAAACTCAGTAGAAAAATCAGAATCAAATAAAATGTTAGAAGCGTTGTAGCATTAACTAGCAGTCACGTCATACATAAAAGCAACTTTAGAATCAATATGTAACTCGTCTTGTGATATCAAATAACTCTAACGTATATATTTTGGAGAATACGATTTTGACATAGATTTAAGAGAACATACGCAAATGGTTACCTGATTATGAACTGGAGTACCAGTATGAATGGAAACAACATCAGTTCTGATCACAAACTGATGCCAGCCAAGTCAAAAAAGCTTCTCAGCCTGGTCAGGGAATAATGTTATAAACAGATAGGCACCTGCACATGAGTGGCCATAAGATGGGGCGATGAGCTGGTCCATTTGATTATTTCTGAAAGAGTGTAATAATCCAATAAACTTACTGATAAGTACAGTCCTGAGGACTACTGAAATCTTCCCTTGGATGGTCACAAGGCCAGCTTTCCCCGCGTTCTGCAGCTCACTTTTTCCGACAGATTCAAATGTGCCTGTAAAATTATTTTGAGCTATATGTTACAGCTTAAACTCCAAAACACCTTGGAGCAACAAATTCTGTGAGCTTATCAGTTTGGTACCTGGCTTCACTGTCTGAAGACCTGATGTGATGCATGCAATATTTTGGAAGCCTTCTTTCTCCAGTGCATCTGCAGCGGCCGCTGACCTTCAGCAGACCAATGGGAAACCAAATCAATAATCGTTACAAGATCATCCAACTACTCAATAAAAAAATAAATAAATAAATAAATAAAAAAAAAAAACTCGACCTGCGGGGTAACTACTCAATAACCACATTCACGATCCAAATAATATTCTCCCTCTGATTGCAAATACAAATCATTCTAGGATTCGTTTAGGGTCAAAATTCTAAATGTCCGCCACCAAAATGTAGATGACTATGTAGATGACTATATATGTTGAGAACATATAGGTTGTGTTTGGGAAGGCTTTTCTTCTTAAAATGGCTCCGGCTTATACATATTAAGAACATAAAGGTTGTGTTTGGGAGAGCTTCTCTTCCTAAAATGGCTCCGACTTCCAAACAAATATTGTGCACTGTAGTATGGAGCTGTTTTCTGTCTTCCAAAATTGAACTAGAAGCTGGTGGAGCCAGAAAATTGGCTTCACCGGCTTCAGCTGTTTTGGATACTATATGGAGCTGGAGTTGAAAGAAACCCTTTAAAGATGGTCCATACAATTAGCTTTTATTACTTTTTTTAAATGGCTTTTATTTGAAACAAATTAAGTTTTGATAGATACGGCTAGTTAAATTGTCAGTGGAAACGTGTTAGGGGGTGTTTGGTTCCAGAGACTTTTTTTTTGTGTTGGGACTTAAATAAGTCTCTAAAGGTCCCTAAGGAATTAAACAAGAGGGACTTTTTGCCCTAGAAGCACCTTTTAAGAGTCTTTTTTTCCCCAAATGCTGGACTAAAAAAAGTCCTGGATTTTTAAACCAAACAGGGTCTTAATGTCCAAGACAATATGTAGATGCAATCATAGGGAGTACTTGCACCTTTTAGCTCGATTGAATGTTTAATTTGGTTACTTGACATGTCCTTAGTCCTGACAAAAAGAGCTTGATGACAAATTTGTTGGGCTACAAACCTGAGACCTTCCTGGCAGACAATCAGCACCTTGCTCTCCAGCGAGAACTTGTCCTTGACTGTCCTGGTGAAGTCCGGGTTGAGCTTGGTGAAGGGCAGACCGAAGAAGAGCCCCGCGAAGTTGTTGTGCAACTGGCGCTTCACGATTGTCCCTTAATAACAAATCCAAATTAAACAGAACACACAGCAGTGTCTCAACTCAATTCGAAGTACAAGAAAAGCTGGGAAAAAACATAACATTTCTTGCAAGAAATAGAAATTCCTCAAAAGAGAGAACATTTCTTCCTGTAAGAAATGTAGCAATGCATGGGCGATAGATGTAGAGCAGTTTGGGTACCATACCAATGTCGTTGTCTTGGTTCTCAATGAAGAGAGGGACGTGGGTGGAGGACTTGATGTGTGCCCTCTCGCGCTGCGTCCTGTCCCTGATGTCCAGCACCGTGTAGCCCTCCTCGTCCACGAGCCTCTTGGCCTCGCCGGCGTCCACGAAGCTCACCTCCGCCCGAACCACGGCCGCCGCGCTACTCCTCCTTGTTGGAGACAGGCTGATCCCTGCAGGTTTGCCACCCTGCCTGATCCTCACGGCTATCCAAGAACCTCTGAAAACAATACATGCAGACAGATTCGATTCAGTTCTTCAGGTTTCACAATAATCACATACTGACTGTATTGAAGAATGAGTAGGGAGAGTAGAAAGGGAGAAATCTTTGTTCACCTGAGAGGAGAGAAAGCACTGGATAGGCCAACCACTGCCATTTTTCCGTTACCGGTTTCACTTGACTTTTTCTTTTTCTTTTTGAGATTTTTGGTTATGATGATATGGATTTTTTCTAGAGATTTTGTGAACGTTTTGGGGGATAGTGAGCAAGCTGCAGAAGCGAGAGCGCAGCAATGGATTTTGCGGCAAGCGCGAGAGGGAGAGGAGGGATATCCAGGGAACCAATGGGATCACGCCACACTGGAAACACGGCAGAGTTGGGGGCCAGGTGGCATACATGGATCTTGTGACCCTGCCGTTGTGCCGATTGCTCTGTATTTTGGACATTTGTGCTGGACAGACCACCAGCTTGCTCAGGTTTAGCCAGTTTCAGTCCATAAAAATCTTGACAAGCTATTTTTAGGAAATTATAGTTTTTTTCAGCATGAGTGAAGAGCAGAAAAAAAACCCCGATACTCTGATGGTCATATAAAACATAAGAGCATTAACCCCTGCAGATGAGCAGAAGGTAACTATATATCCATTCTGATAGTCATCACGAAGAAACAACAACAAAAAAAGAGATCAGATTAAACACCGAGGAAGAAAAGCATGCACTGCCCATATAAAATGTTAAAAGGACAACTTGCTGCACAGATTCAGAATTTGGTGGAACCTGATGGCACTTAACAGTCTAACCAGTAACTTCGACTTGCAGGTTCAGAAAAACCTAGCACCAGATGAAAATGGCAGAAAGTACTCTGCAAACATGTGTTTGGCTTTCAGACCAGGACCGCCGCTAAGTATATATACATTTGCGTGCCTATATCAATGGATAAGAAACTCTTCTCCGTCCCCAACACCTACTCTACTAGCATTTCTTTTAGAGATGGGACTCCTCTGAAACAGATACTGCTCTTCCATTTCACTTTCACAGGGTGTGGCTAGTGGTTGCCTTTTTCTTCTTCATCAGTAGTTTTCATTCCGGTGACATCCAGCAGTACAGATGTCAAAGCGAGTGCAGACCCTGAAAAGAATGCTGTCCGGATGCTCCCAACTGCACAAAGCAACAATGACAGATTGAAAAGTTAGTATGTTATTAATTCATCCAACAAGATGACAATTGTGTAATGCACAAAGGAGTAATAAGTTGAAGTTTGGAACATATATGAAAACCATCAGCGGAAGTGGAACAGTAACAGGAGTAATAAGTCAACAAGTGGCCTCCTTCCCATAAATCGTGATATCTAACATGCAAGAATATGGTAACTACATCAAAATTTGCAGTAAGCATCGCCTAATGTTACATTTTGATTTTTTTTTTTCATGTGGTAGAATAGCATCATAGACCTTCTGATAACACACATGATTCTATTATCAAGAAGTGTGTACAGAAAATCTAATTCCAAAGTAACCTTTGTGGCATGTCAATTCTCACCAATGCAATTAAATTAATCGAAAATTAAGTACCCACATAGCTCGAAGCTAATTTCTACTATGCAGCATAAGAAATTTCTGAAGCATGATGACCCCATCACCAAAAGAAAATTGTGGGCACAGGTGGTAAGAAATCAGCAGAGAAAGTTCAAGTAAAATATCATCGACAACAAATCACACAAGCACAAACATATCCCAAAAGGAATTTATTTTTTTACTATAAGTTCAGGCTAGGGAAAACAACTGGAGCAAATAAATGTCTTACCTCTGAAACCCAAAACAGCACCAGCAGCAAAACCAGCAGCAGCACCATTAACGAAGTCCTTCTTCATCCTGTACCTTGCAAGAGACTGCTCGACCCCTACATATGTAGCTCCAACAACCGCTAAGTATGCTGCATAATGCCCACACACCTTGGTAGTTCTGATCAGCTGGGGATACTTCACGGTACTGCCAACCTGAGGCCCATCATGCAGCATAGAATTTAGCGCACCATAAACACTGCCAAAAGCTAAACCGATGCCTGCAGCCTTGCCCGTCTTCATGGCAATTTCGTCTTCCACCAAACCTTTAAAGTTAGAACCCTCCATGCTCCCTGTCAACCAGAGAAAGAGAAATAGTCCAATAAGAGAATGACGAAAAGGATAGCAAAAGAATATTACTAAGTTCAATCAGCCAAGACACATATCAAAGTCAACAGAACAATGACAGAAGACAGAATCAATATGATCTTATGCTTTCAGATCAGTACTAATGAGAGAATCCAGTTATTTTAGTGTTGGTTTTTGACAGTGCATAACAATGATATACTAAACTACCTTCTTTACATCTGACTTCAAACAAAAGGCACCGAATTATGAGCAGTTCCCAGCAAGTTCAAGGAAAATATAAGCCCTTGAAAATATGAAAAGTTCTCCAGTATGAGCTTGGTACAGACAAATAGATAAATATTCTAGCACCTTAACTTGCCTAAGAGATGGACATCAGATGCTCTACACAGACATACATATCCAGAAAATAGTCTCTGTAAATGGACATTTCCAGAAACTCATATCTCAGTAATTATGATATAGTCCCTAAAAACTCTAGGATTTCAACATGTGCATGTTCCTCACAACCCTGGACTTGATGAACAGGTGTATAGTATTGTGTTCTTTCATACAAGCAATGCAATAATGACAACAGGATCCCTTAGTGAAAATATAAAAAAAAAAACATCAAAACCAACATTAGCTCTCCCATACACGAAGTGAAATATGCCTGATTGATTAAAAAGCCAGGTTTGTGTACAGAAAATCCAACTCGCTACAATTCAGGAAGTGCTAACAAAGCACAACAAATGTAGGTAAGCAAAACATAACCACTTGATTGGATAGCAACCGACTGAATTCTGAGCAAGTGATCCACGTAAACTTGGGATGATCACCGCCACACACAAAACTCAGGATAAGATATTTAGCCAAAATAAATTGCCTGAACCACAATACGAGCATCTATTCCGAAATGCACTACACCTTGGATAGTTGGATTGAACGGGAAAACAAAACGAAACAATCATCCATCCCATCATCAACGAATCTCAGGAGCGCACATTATTCCAGATTTTTGGGACAACGGGTAACCGAGTCCGAACGGAGAAACACAGAAGGGTCCGGGTGCTCTGCTCTCGATTGAGGACAAAAACAGAACCCTAAGCGCTTAGCTCGCCGGAATCAATCCAATCCAATCCAAGCAAGGAAGCTTACGCACAGGAAGGAAAGAAGGGAGAGGACCGTGAGACGAGTGGTGATCGGCGGGACGTACCAGACGGCGTTGTGCTCGGCGGCGACGCGCTGGGAGCTTTGCTTGGCCTGCCTCTCCGTCGCCCTCTGCTCGGCTTCCCCTCTCCTCGAAGCTTGCGCCACAAGAAGATTAGCTCGTCTGTTTTTAGGCTACCCCCACTGTATATAGTACTTCATAGTTGGATTTAGTATCGGATATAAATATGGATTTGACTCGTATTGTCAAATAAATAAATAAATAATATATATATGAATTTGACATTAAGTTAAATTTCAGACAACATTATTCTTTTTTTTTTCAGACATTAAGTTAAGCAACAAACCCACGTTTTCAATTGTTCAAAACGTCATTCAATTCAAATGTCTACATTTTAGAATTCTAAACATCCTCTGAGATTAAGAACCTATGTTTAAACGTTGGTCAAATCATTTATTTATTTTCTTAACTTTGAAACTGTTGCCACTTACCCTTTTGGGCTGAAGTTTTATCTTGGGCTCTAGCTAAAGGTCGGATGCTTAAGGCTTATTTGGAATGTAGATTGTTCTTGTGTTTGTTTTCTATGAATTAAATTGATTAATATAAAATTTTTAGTATATCATTCTGTTCCAAACAAGCCTTTAGAGAATTTTTCGGGTGGTAGGAAAAACAAAAAGAATGTAGGATTCACGTTCCTTTGGATGGATTGTTGCGTCCTTTGGTTCACACGAATCGTCTGCATGATGATAAGTGTAGGAACCTTTCCTTTGCGATTGATTTGATATGAAAAATTGAAAACTATAGGAAAACATCCACTCAAACCTCATGTTTTGGTTTCCTATGCCATCCAAACACTTATTTCTACAAGATTCTCATGTCTTCATTAGTTTGTTTTGTATATGTATTCCCATCACATTCATGTGTATTTGAAAGGGGCCTTGATGGATACCGACTATCTTATAACCGATATCCAAAAAAGTATCCTATCCTAATATCAAAGCCTTATAGGCTCCTACAAGTATTTCCTATGTTTCTTTTTTTCAAGAAGCGATTTCTCATGTCTTAGGACTCTTGAAGGCTTAAGCTCACGCCCTCCTTTTTAGGTGGCAAGCTTGCTGGAGCTCGATGCGTTTTAGGGCTCGATCGGTTGTGGGCGTGGAAACCACTTGGATTCAATCTCATTCCTTCCCGAAATGAGTGCACCCGATAGCCTATTTTGAGATCCCGCCGAGGCTACACGCAACCAAAAAACATGTCACCTCGCCTAGAATCAATCCTAGCTACTAGAGTCCTGGAATGAATCTATTTGGATGCTACATGCAAAAGAACGTGCCGAGATTACGACAATAGAATGAATTCTTCCGGCACCTCTGCGATCTTACCAGGCTTCTAAAATCAATCCGCATGGATTGAATCCGTGTGGTTCAGCGTCCATAACCGAAACGAGCCCTTATGCAACTTTGTTCACTAGCAACTAGGTTCGGTCTGACCTTTGTGGTGCTTGTTGGACTTCCACGCTCGTCTTAAAAATGGCTATTACATCCTACCATTGCTGAAGTGCGGGAAGCATGTGTCCGATTCGAAGATTGAGGTGGGTCAAAATGGGTTTGGACCCGGTTTTAGATGTTTAGTTCGGAACCAGAGAGTTGAGCTCAACCCATGACAGAGGAATATTCCTTCTAGATGCAGACTCATCCCGTCCGCTTAAAATTGAAATTGTTTCAACCCACCTCTTTGAGCATGGCATGGGCTCTCCGAAAGCGGCATGTTTGCATCTTGGGGATGACCTAGCAATCATCAATAACAACCCGGGCCGAGGTGGAGCGAGGGCGCTACACCGTCGCGTGGCCTACACAATGGCGAGGCTTGCGCGAGCATTGTGTCAGCGCGGCAGAACAGCCTAGGCAACCAAAGTGAGTTTGGCGCGGCTAGGTAGGTGGGTGGTGTGCCTACGGTGACATCAAGCTTGCTCGATGGAGGTAGAAGATAGGGATAGAGAGGCTGACACATAGGATCCCACGAGTTAGTACCAAATCCCAAATCTAATAATTCTCCATACTAAACACGAACTAGAAATGGATCAAACACATGTAATAGGTTCATCCCATACCAAAAATCTAGGTTGATCTCCGGTAGTCCTAGAACCAAACACATGTGAAGTTACTCGTTAATCAAGATTCGTTAAGAGATACTAATAATGTTGTTGATACATTTGTTGAAAAGGCAAGACGAGCAAGCATCCGCAATGCCATAGAACTTTTAGAGGATGATGAAGTTCAATTGAGGGAATCGTGAGACACCAATTTGTGGGGGGTGGTTTCCTTATAGGCTTTGGTGAGAGGACGGTGGCTTCTATCGGCAAGTCCAAACGAGGGCCCGTTTCTACTTGGGCTAATTTGTGACAGCCGCGTAGCGCGAGTCCCAAACCCTCCGTCCCGATCGAGCGAGATGGTACCGCGTTCGCCGCCGGCGATAATGGGCGGCGTCATCATCCGAGATCCTCCTCCGGCTCCCTCCAGGGCGACACCGCGTGCCTGCGCCCGCGCCTCCTTCGTCTGCGCAAGTCCTAAGCGCCGCCTCCTCGCCGACCCCGCCTTCCTCCTCGGTACCGCAACATCCACGGATCGGCCCGTTCTTGGGCTTCCTCTACAACAACTTCTCCGTCGGAGTCGGATCATCCGGCCCCCTCTTCCTCCGCACCACACCACCGTCCCCGTTCCCCCGGCGGCGCCCGTCCGTCCACCACCCCCCCTCTTGCCGAACCCTCGACCGCTTAATTAGATTGTTGAGAAATTTCAGGCTCACAAGTATCATTTCAAGTTAGAGTGGTAACATGCTTAATTAGTTATTTCATTCCTCATGTGTCAATTGTGATTTGGATATTTCATTAGATTGTTGAGAAATTTCGGGCTCACGGTATCATTTCTAGTTAGAGTGGTAACATATATAGCAATGATAATTTTGATAAAGAAAAAAAAAAAGGACATGTGAAATTTTAATGATGCGACCTCAAATGCATGAAGCCAACCACAACTTGTTAAGGGTGTTTTGTAAGACTGTCCAAAAAACATATGTGTAGGCGCTTACACATCTATATTGTGTTTTTTAGATCAAAGGCACCAGCCCAGCTTCTATTGAAACCTTTAAAGGGTAACTGATCTGCTGGGATTACCGGCCTATATGCATAGTTCTCACAAAAGACACCAACAGCTGGTGGACACAACACCCTAACTGGATAGAACTCCCCTACTCTTAGAACAGAAACTACAACAGGCACCCCTCAGAATATAAAAACAAATACTAAGATGATTTCAGCTTTGTGTTTCTTCAGCTCTGTTTAAGCGCAGATCACCATTGTCCCATCGCTTTTTCCAGCTTCTCTTCTTTCCTGGTTTCCTTCTTCTCCAACGCTCGCCAATGCTTCAGAGCTCTGTACGCCACCTGTTTGGGCGATTTGATCAGTGTTACAGAAAATCAGCTCGTTCCTGGTCTTCCACAGAGACCAGCCTACTGCTGCTATAGTCCACCACATCATATTTCTAACTCCCCTCCCCCTTTGAATTTCTTTTAACATATCCTGAAAAGAGTTAATTGATGTTGGGATCTTAGACCAGTCCAAGCTGTCTCTGATCCAACACCAGTTACCGTAGCTATCTTTGCCTCATCCCAATTTCTCTTCCTTAATTCTTGAACTGTGCGGATTCTATTATGCCGGGCCATCCATAAGAAGATCCGAACTTTTAGAAGAATTTTGGCCTCCCGTTTCCATCATTAATGTGTCCTTAACCCCCGCAAATGTGATGAATCAGTATATGCTTCTTGTAGAAAACTTCCCTCGAATGTTCCAGGTTTCAAATGACTTTGTCATTTTCATCATTTAGATCCACCTCCCACAATTTTTCCATCATTTCATTCCACTCTTGCAATTCAGTAGCCCCCACCTTCTTCTAAAACTTAGGTTCCACTCGACGACTTCGGCATTTTGAACCGAGATGTCCCGATCGTGACAGATTTTTGTAAAGTCTTGGGAAATAAGTTTGTAGAGGACATTCTCCCACCGATACACCATGCCAAAACCTTGTTTGTTCTCCACTCCCCACTATGTGTGCCTTTCCTCATACCATTCTTTCACCTCATGTAAACCCCCGCCGGAATTGTGAACTGCCCGCTTTTTGCTCCTCGATAGAAGCCCCCATTTTTTAAGTATTTCCTTCTTAGAATATTCATACAAAGACTTTCTTCTCCACTTTCTAGTCTCGAAAATCCATTTGCATAGTAATGCAGTATTCATAGCTCTTGTGTCAAAGCCTAAGCCCCCACTTAATCGTATGAAATTTATTCTTGTTGCCGGTTCCTCCCCAAAAAATTTACTCTGCTAGAGTCAAATCTCTCGATGTATTCCCTCATACAACCAAGAAAACCCATGCTATACATGGGAATGTTTGTCGAGCTTGAATTTATCAAGATGGACTTTCCCCCATATGATAGATGACCACATTTCCAAGATTGAAGCCTTTTATCTATTTTATCACCAATCCCAAGTATTACATGGGAAAAGCTCCCAATTTGCAATTGAAAGCATCGCCACCTTCGGCTCTCCTTTATAGTTAGTCCCACTTTGTGAAAACTTCACTTTTTTGGTAGTTTATTTTTCGTTCCTAACATATCTTCATAGCGAAAAAGAAGGAATTTCAGATTAACCATATCCATCTCGAGTCTTTGCACAAACAAAACTGTGTCATCTCGAGTCTTTGCCGCACAAACAAAAAAGCTGTGTCATCTTTATTACCCCTTTCTCACTTGCCACTAAAAGAATCTCGATAATGCATCTCGCCACCAGGTTAAAAAAGCAATGGTGATAGCGGATCCCCCCGTCGTAGTCCTTTGTAACTCCTGAACTATTGTCCCAGTTCACCATTTAGGTTTACAGCCACTCTCCCCCCTTGAACTGTTTTCACCACCCATTCTATCCATCTTGGATCAAAGTTCTTTTTCTTCAGCACTCATCTATATTGTGTTATCAAGGCCTTTGTGGCCAATCTAATTTACATATATATTGCAAGACTCCATCATGTAACCCAGTAATCTTGTATATGTCATTTATAAGTGTGCTTTTACATATATTTCATTTTTTTTTTTGATATTTTTAATTTCCTTTTTCAGATCTTGCCAGCGCCAGGGTTGCAAGTGCCAATGAGGATCTGGTGATGACCGAAATAGCTCTAGCGGGGCTATTGGGGCGGTGCATCTTTCGGACTTGGTGCTTGTGGTATTACGTTGATGAATGTGTGATTGTTCTTTGTTATGAAGGAGTAGTTTGTTACATCTTAACGAAATAATTTTTCATGAATCCCTTCTGACATGAACTCATGACTCGGTTGACTTATTATGCATGTGTTTATCGATCTTGTCATAGTAGCTCTTTGCTCAATCATGTTTAATCGCCTGCTTTGAACTTTAAAAATATGTGTTTGCCTTTTTTATTGTTGTTGTGCGGATGTCTTCTCTTTTATCAGAATAAGTAATGTGATGAGTTTTAAAGTGCAATATCTTTAAGATGATTTGCATGGTCTTCCCAAGTGGGAGTTTCATAATTTGAGATGATTTTCTAAGGTCTTTTTCATAAAAATCAATAACTAGTAGCATCAAGTTGAAATCTTGGGCTGCAAATTTGAACAAAAGATTTGAAAGCAAGCGGTGAAGTGATATTAAAGATTGCTCGATCACTCTTTTTGTGTATGCAATCTGAACCACATGTTTCAAAAGACAGTCTTGCGACCATAAACATTGCATGTCTCGGATATATGTCTCGTGTATTATTCGCTTTCATAAGTTTTTTACGCACTCAATCTTTTAGGATCGTATAGTCTTTGAGCGCAAACGCTACTATTGGGCATGGATCCATTCATCCATCGATTTGAGCAAATGAGCTTGTTACGCCAACATCATCTTTGAGGTCATTCTTAAATTCCTTTGTTTCAAAATAATGTGATTGTTCTCGGTTGAGTGATATATTAGTAAAGAGTTCACCATCCTGAATATCTATTATGTTTATTCTTAAAAATTGCCCAAAATTCTTGTTTATCCCCAAAATTCAATTATATAGGGTCCGCTTTAAGCATTTATATAAGAGACGTGTTGGATACTCAATTCTTACCTCATACATCTTGTTGTTGGCACCATCTTCCTCGCGGCCATCATCATCGCTACGTGTGATGAACTTACAATTTGAGCGAATCGATCTGACCAAGTTCTTTGCTTTTTATTTTTATAATGAAGTCTCAAAGCTTCATGGGGCGCATCAAATATCCCCATTTATTCTAAGGCCGGTCTCAATGGTGAGTTTCATTTCGTTGTTTCCAAGATTATCATGTCATATAAAATGAAATAAAACTTGGATGAAACCCCAACTCTCAATGGAGAGTTTCGTCTTGTGGTTTCATAGGCATTTAATTTCATGACTTCGTAGATAGTTGATATTCGTGCGGGAGAGTTTCACCAAGATGAAACTTTCTCATTCTCTCTCCTCGAGTTTCATGCAAAAAGTGGACTTCGATGTGGCGCCCTATTTAATGTGCATGAAACGTCTATGAAACCCCCATTATGACCGGCCTAAGAGAAGAGTAGAGAGCTAACGGTTTTGTCCATTGTTATTATGGTGATTTCAAGGTAAGGTGACGCTTCAAGGAAATGGGCACGACATCAATGTCTCGAACAACGTTCATTGCTTCAAAAAATCTTTTGCAAGGGTTTTGGAATTGTTTTCGGAGGCGTGCAATGCCTCGATTAACCGAGATGGTCGCTTTTTGTTAATTGAGGCAACCACTTTTTTATTAACCAAGGCGTAATCGCGGCGGTTAAAAGAAACTGTCCTCACAAAATTGATTAACAAAGGCGATTTATTATTAAATAGTCGGCCTTCACAAATGGGCTTATTAACCGAGGTGGGCCTTATAAGTAACCCGCCACGATTAATAGTGGTCGAGCACAAAAAAGTCTAAAACTGCCTGATCTAAACCACCGAGCATATATGGCAACCTAGGGTAACATCTCACACACTCACTTCTCTCACACTCCCCTCGGCCGCCGTTCCTCTCTCACTTCTTCCAACGCTCCATCACCTCGGCTTGCGGCTTCACCCACGCCTCACCTCCTCACGGCCCCTTCCCGGGCCGATGCTCCCTCACCTCTGTTAGGCGGCGCGCACCTTCGCACGGCGCCCCACGGCCGGCGCTCCCGTGACTCCGGTGGCGCCGCACCTCCTCCACCCTCGCCCGCGAGGTAATGCGTCTCTCTTAGATCGAGTTGTCCCTTCCTCACAAATTGGCGGTGGGCGGATCCGGCGATCTAGGCGATCCAACCTCCTTCTCCCCCTCCCTTGATGGCGACAACCATGGGCGGGGGAGCATATCCGGTGCTCCTCTTCCTCTCTTCACGCTCCTCCGCAATGGCTTCCTTCACCACCTCTAGATCCGGCGCGGGCGTGGTCGGATTAAATGTGACAAAAGCTGCCTTCTCTCCCTCCCTCTCTCTTCGTTCGTTCCTCCTCCTTCTCTCGGAGAGCACGTCATCGACAACTTCCTCCTTATGCCACGTCCATGCCCCACTGCCTCCCTGTGCGGGACCATGGTAGATCTTTGCGGCGATGGCGATGGCGATAGATCTAGCTATGGCGGCGGTGGATCTGCGGGGATTTGGCGGCGGCTCTAGGTAGGCCTCCCTCTCTACTCATGGATTGGGCTAGGTATCGGGGGCTCTCCCATTTCTCCCTATCTCTCGGCGGATATAGAAGGGCCAAAGGGGAGGTAGGCTAGCTAGGCGGTTAGGATAGTCGATGGGGAAGTTAGAGGTGCTGGGAGCGGTAGGGCCGGTTAGGGCCTGGTCGTAGAGGGGGAGGCTCTCTAGAGCCGGAGAAGATGGCGGGAGTGGCGAGGGGAAGAGGGTGGTTGTCATGGGCGTTAGGGTTTGCTAGAGCCCTCACACATGTCGCGAGGTGATGGCCGGCGGCGAGGGAGGGGGGGCCCGACGAACCCGAGCGCCACAACAAGCCATTAGCCGGCGCGGACTGGTGAGGGGCAGAGTTAGGGGAATAAATGATATAGTCGGTTTTGTTTGGCCAACCAAAATTATTTGATTCTCAAATTGGAGTTAGTATGAGGAAAATGCATTTCTTGCATGTGCAAAATTACAAGTATCTTATAGTTTCCTTACAATTAAATGTATGCCAAAACCGCTGACATGTGATTTATGATGATGACAGACGCTAGCTACTAGCACCCAGACTCGCGCTGACGCCTGGTCCTTACCCAGAGAAATTTACTCAATTAGCAGCAGAGGAGAGGGCAAGAGGTAGAGCTAGAGAAGAATCCCCAACCCATCCGCAATCCTCCACATCCTCAATCTAGCAAAGAGCGAACAAGATGGCGCGGTCTCCACCGTTGGCGCTTGTGAATGATGTCGTAAGTGAGATCCTCCTACGCCTCCCACGGCGACCTAGCGTGCCTTGTCCGGTGCCACCCTCGTCTGCAAGCCCCGGTGCCACCTCTTCTCCGGCGCTGCGTTTCGCCGCCCCGATCGCCACGCGTTTCACCGGGCGCCGCTGTGCTAGGCTTCTTCCAAGACAAGTACTTCAAGGGCACCCGGGTTCCGCACTATGTTCCCACTATACGGGTGTCGCCCGGTTCCACGGTCAATAATCGCTATAGTCGGCGGACCCACCACATCCCACCGCATCGTTGATTGCCGCCACGGCCGTGTGCTGTTCCAATCTGAGCACCAGCGATCACTGACGTTCACCGTTTGGGATCCTATCACCGGCATTCAGAAGTGCATCTCCGCGCCTGAGCACCCGTACACTAACAACATTGACTTCATGGCTGCAGTGCTTTGTGGCGTGGGCGGTACAACCACCACCCGGTTGTAGCGTGGGGCCGTTCCTCGTGCTTATGGTGGGTGTATATTATGTCAATGATGGAGATCCCGATGGCGGTCATGTCGCTTGGCTAGACTCTACTCATCAACGGCCCGGCATGTGGAGTGCATTGACCTCGGTTGCTCGAATCCTTTTCCTTCATCGATGTTGTCTTTGCCTAGTGCGCTTTCGTCGAGAGACGCAATCTACTTCATCCTCGAAGACGGTGAAAGGATCCTCAAGTACAGACTTGGTCGAGGATGTCCTATCGGTGATGAGCGTGCGCCCGGGATTATCCAAACATGATCTTCGTAGAGGCACAGAATGGTGAGCTTGGAGCCGCTACCGTGGAGGGCTACAGCTTACACCTGTGGTCATGGCGAGTGATTGACCCCGTCCGTGGGATTGTGGTATGGGAGAGGTACAGGGTGATCGAGCTTGATGTCATGATCCCAATCTCGATTGGTGACCCCTCGACTGTGTTTGATTTGGTTGGCTTTGCACAAGGTGCTGGCTTAATTTTCATCTGTGCAAATGATGACATCTTCACTATTGAACTCAAGTCTGGCAAGATCGTTAAGATGGGCAAGAGAACAAGTGACAGCCCCATCTTTCCTTTCATGAGCTTCTACATACCTGGTAAAGTTTTATTTCTGCATATTTATATTACTCAATATTTATGCGGTATTTGCAAAATTACAGCCTTAGGGATATTATTCTCGGTGGTAACTTGTGAGTTGCCAACATCTATTCGCATGTTGCAAAATTATAGCGTCGTGATATTGTTCTAGTGAGTGGCGCGATAATATGGATGATGGTAACTTTAGTAAAGAAAAATGAAATCTCAAGTTGTTGCTACTAACTTCTTAAGTGGTTTACTTAGAAAAGAATTAACATATATGTAGCCACTTAAAGATCTATATTGTGCTAAGCCCTTAATTTGTGGCCAATCTAAATTCACATGTTCCAAACCTCGGTCCACGCAACTAGCAATATTTCATATCAATGTGAGATATTTTTGCTATGTCATTTATATTATGTTTTTCTTTTTTTCGGATCTTGTTAAGATCGCTAGATTGCAAGGGCCAACGAGGACTAGTTGATCAATGAAATAAATTGATCAAACTACTTTGGGGAACTTGCGAGTTGATGCTTGAGATGTTACGTATCGGTTCTCGGTTAGGAAAGAATATCATATTATGCTTTTTAGTATGTTTCATATTCACAAATTTCCATGAGTCCATAATTACGAACCAAGAAGATCCATGATTACGGTTTTACTTATATGCATGTGTGATACTTAATGCCCAAATCATGATCGGTGGCTTTTTTTGGAATTTCAAACCGATGTGTCATTTGTTTTTCTCTTTTGTTTTCAACAAAGAATCGCGAGTTTTTTTATTGTTTCATATTGAACATGTTTTGCATGGTCCGGACCACGAATCTGTGGCATTACATACAAAAGATGATTACTCAAGGTTCTGTTCCATTTTCATTATTGCATCCAAACTGAATAGTAGCGGGTGTGTTTCGGTTTATGTATGCGGACTTTTGCTAAAGTCTTTGCATAAACCCTTTTTCTTTGAAAAGTATATTGAAATCTTGGGCTTCTTTTTTGACAATAAAATCTTGGGGTTAAAATTTTGGATACAAGAAGGAAAGCAAACAATAAAAGGAACAGAGAGAATCCAAAGCACACATTTAAAAGGCAACCTTGTAGCCATGAAAACCTATATCATATATATGTTGTTTTCCGCTTGTGATCACAAGTTTTTAGAATTTAAAAAATATTTTAGATTATGCTAGTGCCAAATTGTCGGTGCTAGTTATGATGCACTCATCCACCTATCTCTAGCATCCGCTTGAACTTGCTCTTGAAGTGTTACGCTTTCAGTATTGTGATTGTCTGCGAAAGGGTGTAATGTCATTAAAGGCAGTCATGGGTATGTTGTATGTTTGTTTTGACAAATTTCTCTAGAATTCATGTCTAGCACCAACATTAATTATTGATATCTTCCGGCCTCCCTAGCACGCGTGGCGGCGTCTTTGGTTAGAGTTCCACTACGAGGTGATTATGGGGTTGCCTTGACACTTTCGGCAGTCGGTGGCGCCACCGCCCAAACCTTTGGCGTGCTTGGTGGCCAACAACCCGGATGCACGCGGCCCGGTGGTTGGCCGATGGGGGAAATAGTGAAAAAACATCTACTCCGGTATGATGCTATGTTGATGTGGACAAGGATATCAATCATAAGGCCAAAAGGATGAAGGATTGTTGCTATGTTTTCGTGGTTTGCTGACATTATTATGTGTGGTTTAAGCCCTCGTATGCTGCATCATCGAGAAAGATATTGAAGTCTAGTTTCCAACGCAACAAACGGTGCATCTTTTGGACTTCGAGCTAAGAGTTATGTCTCTTTTTAGTGGAGGCTACACATGCTGTTGGTGGCTGCGCGAGAATTGAAGAGATTGCTTGAGCTTCCACTTCAGTTGGCCAAAAGTAAAGAGGACCTTTGGAATGGTGTTCAAAGACTCATTAAATGTAAACTTTTCACATACTTGTCCTCATTATATAAATACCCATGTAATCCTTCAATGTAAGAGAGTCTTTGAATTGAAATTACAGCCACCTTATGTGTGCGTTCTTCTCCCATGGAGAGAATATTTGGAAACCTTTGGTGAGGCATGAGTGCTTTGCTATCTTCGTTCTTTTCGATTCCTGAGGGAGTTGTAGAACACCGAACTTCGGTTCACCCCATTTCGTGCCTTCACGCCTATAAAGGCGTGATTGCGTGGGCTGGTTTCGGCCGGTGCATGGAAGGGTGGATGTCTCGGCGGTTTAATCGGCGGGTGCAAGATCTCGTGGTGCGCTACCTCTCCATCGTCATGCAAAAAAATTATATTTATCAAGTTATCTTAAGTTCCACCATGAAGATTGGGCCATAAAAGTTGCAGCCACGTATTTCATAAATGTGTGCTCATCATATGTATACTTGGAATTAATCTTTTAACTATTTTTAGGGGGAAAATCCTAAAATTTAACTGCTACCTCATCGAAAACTTCCACATTGCGTGTACTAATTTCACCACCCAGCCACGGACTCTGTTCCCGTCGGGCAAAAAATTTCCCAGCGTTCACGACCCAAAGACAGCGGCAAGATGGTGGCGCATCCGCCGTCGGCGTTGATGGACTACCTCGTTATCCACATCGAGCCCGTTCGCTGATTTTGGCTGATTGAAAAGTATTACGTAAGAGAGAATAAGTTGAAACAAGATAAGCCAAGCTAAGCCAAATAGGCTCATCCTCGCTCATCCTCTTCGGCCTCACACCGTATGACACCGCGTGTGGCGTGTCTCGCCAGCGCCTCCCTCATCTCCAAGGCCTTGCACCTCCCCCCGACCGCACACCGGTGGGTCTTGGACGTCCCTTGAGGTTGCACACAATCTTCACAGCAGCGAGAACCGCAGCGTGACCGGCCAAAACGATCTAGAGACCGATGAGGCCGATGTAGAGCTTCGGTTTTAGGCCGAACGGCCTCATAATGCCCTCCCGGAAAGATCCGTCGGGGAGGGCGCACGTGAGGGATCTCCTAGGACCAACAAGGTCGCCCCTAACCGTGTGTTTGGTTGGAGAGTGGGTTGAGTCGGGTTGGAGCGGACCCGTCCCGCGGGCTGTTTGGATGCAAAACGAGAGGGGTCGGGTTGGCTCAGTGGAATATTCCACCCACATGCGGGTTGGCTCCATCCTCCAAAATCTGGCGAGCGGAGCCAACCCACCACAGTTCCGTCGCGTCGTTTAGGTCCTCCGTTCTCTCCGTCTCCTCGCGAGCAGCTACCTCGCATCGCGGTCTTCGAGGGCGAATACCGGGAGACCAACCCCGGATGAATCCGTTCGCCGTCGCCATGCCACGTGCTCCCCACGGCGAATCCGCTGTCCATTTGTTATGCTCCCTGCTCCGCCCGCCGAATACACTTTGCCCCGTGCTCCGTCCTACCTCGCGTGCTCCCGAGGCGAATCCGCCCGGCGGCCGGTCCACCACCCTAAGCCGGAGCTGCCGGTCTTTGCACCATTGACAAAGCCACTTTGCCGCCACCGCCGCCCACGGGGAGCAAGGCCGCCACCGCCCATCCCCTACGCGCGGAAGCGAGAAGAATCGCGATCGCTCCATCTTACGTATGAAGGAAGACGAAGGGGTGAAAATTCAATTTTATTTCTCTTACAGGGGTTCCTAATGCAAAAGTGCTAGAGATGTTTTTACGGATCTAGGCTTGATTGATTTCTATAAAGTCCGTGGTTCCCGGCGAAAAGTGCAACCCAATAACGCCGTTAGTTTGTCATCCATCCCATATTCCTAATTTCTCCAACCAAACATGAGATGGGTTGACTCCGTCCCCAAAATCAAAGCTACAACCAAACAGTGTGATGGGTTCAACCCAACCCCCAAAACTGAGTTGGATCCAACCCAACCCACCCAACCCTCAACCAAACACACGGTAAGATGCCGACGAAATTCTCGAGAACGCCACCAAATAGCGGGGTAGAGGGTTGGAGAAGAGAGAATTAGGGTAAAGGAGTTTGTAGATTGATCTTTGATCGCTTTGGATGTAAATGTGATCAATCGCCATGAGTCTCATTATATAGAGGGGGGGGGTCTTATCCCCTTAGGAAACCAAATAGATGTGTTTCCAAACATCAAAACCTTCCAAAAACGATTAGAAAATTGATCGGTTCGAGTCCCGAACCGAATTGTCTGACGCTGAAGACCAAAGATCCGGCACCCCTGACGCGTCCCGTCGACGCCGCAGCGGCGGGCACCACCGCGACGCCGCGTCGGATGCGCGGGACAAGCGCCCAATGCATGTCGAACGCAGCCCAAAGAAGGGACCGCAGCCCGGGCATCTCTCGACGCCGTGGACCGCATCGCCCAGACGCCAGCGATAAGCCAAATCCCCATGAGTAGTCCACCTCTTCAATAATGTCGCTGGACCGTCACGTTTTGCACCGGACGCGTGCCTCGACTGAACCTCGGCATCCGGCGTGCTTCCTGCCAGAGTTGAGTTGTCTCGACTTCGCCGCCTTGTCTTGGCCACGTTTATGGCCACTTTGACACGCCCAAATGTCTTAAAATTATATCCGACATTTTTGGGTGTCAACAAATCCTTTACCTCCTTAGACATAAAAGACGCCTTGATCTGTAGTTAATGTTTGAGGAATGTTGAATCTATGAATAATATGATCGGTGATGAACTCAATTACCTCTCTATGTGTCATATTCTTCTTTTTCTTTTTTTTTGCGACAAGAGGGATTCATTCATTCATTGTAAGTGCTCGGGATTACAAATACTGTTAGGAGTGATGAAACACATGCCGAGGCTAGATGCCACCCCCCACCCATGTCTCCCTCAAAACTTGTTCAGCATGAGTATGAGCTACCTTATTACATTTTCTACTAATGAAAGAAAAAACTTGAAATCTACAAAAAAGCAAGCTCAATTCCCAAATGTCCCTCGAGCCATCACACTCTATCGTTGATCATCTCCCCGCCGCTAGAGTTTCAATAGCTCCCCGGCAATATGTGTCATATTCTTCAAAGGAGCCACTTTCGACCATTTAGCTAGTGAAGTAGTCGGTAGCAACCAAGACGAACTTATGTCCCTTTGAAGATGGGGATAAATTTAGCCAATGAAGTCTAGCCCCCTGAAAAGTGAATCTAGCCCTTTAGTGAGTTTTTGGTGAATTGAATGACAACATAATTAAAGGTCTAATAAGTTTGCTAAGTGTTGAACAGAAATTAAGTCTATTGCATATACTTGTGGATTGTATATTAACAAGTATATCCAAGGTTCAACAAGTAAGCAAACTTGATGGTATTCCACATTGTGTTAAAATGAAAGCCAAAGTTGTGTATTGTTGTATTGGAAGATTATGGAAACAATCTAATTCAAGCAAAAGGCAACAATGCAAATAGAATTAATGAAATGGCTTATATGTTGTGGGATATCATAGCATCATGTGAAAGCAAGCATGTTTGGCAAATGACAAATGAGACATGAGTTGATGATTTTGGAATGGTCTCTATAATGGCTTGCTTTCCATGAATAGAAGATTGAAGTAAGTCTTTGGAGTGTCAAGCCAAAATGGATAGAATATAAGGAACCGTGAATTGGCTTGACAATACAGATGTTGATCCATGTATGTCTCTATGTGAGTCAAACCGAAGCTTGATTGATCTCAACATTCATATCTAGAAGATAATCAAGCAATGATCAAAATATTAAAGTAATGACTATTCAATGGATGTTTAATGTGATGTGACTTGAGTATGTCTTGATAAGGTGAAGATAGCGAGGAAAGGGCTTCGAGGTACTAAGTGAAGATGAAGGGCAAGGATTAGCTTGGGACCGAGGTACTATAGCTAAGGTGAAGAAAAAGAGTACTTGCATTTAGTCGAGGAACTAATCAAGCTATGAGGAGTCATATTGTGTTAAGGATCAAATGATTAGTGTGAGTGACTTGAAGCCGTGGAGGTGAACTCATATTTGTGGAAATGGTTCAAGTCACATGCATAAGGTACTTTTGCTCTAAGAGTTGAGACAAATATGATAGAGGATGATGTAGAGGTTGATGGAACCCCTCAAGTGCAATGGATGGCATATCCATGTCAAGGTGGTTTAAATTCTTTTTATACTTTGAATATTGAGTTTAGGACATGTAGTACTATTAAGAGGGATCCTAGGACCTTCTCGGCTACATGTGAACTAAATGCTCAAACCTTCAAATTTCAAAAAAAACATCTCTCCAAGCCAAAACAAAATGTACCAAAACTCGGTTTAACCTTTTGTTGTTCGCCTACACGGCGAAGGCGCGTGTTAAGTGAGGCAAAGGTCGCACTTAATCGACCGTTGGGACCCATCGAAGTATAAATACCCAACCAAATTCCTCCCCAACGGTCACATCTTCTTCCCCAATGTTCATTCGTGGAAGAACAGAACCAAAAAGCTCTTCCCCAAGCTAGATTTTGATTCCCACCATCAAAACTTGAGGGAAAAGAGAGCAAATCTACGATTGGAGACCGGATCTACAAGTTCCCCATTTTGAAAGAGCAGTTGGTTCATGTTTGGCCGACAGTTCTAGGGTTTGTTACTCTTGGAGCTTGCTCCTAGCCAGCCTAGGCGTCGCCCTTGAGCTTGCCTCTTCGTGGTGGCGGCCTTGGGGAGGTTTTTAACCTCACTCATAATCAAGAAAATCACCCCTCATCTCAAGAGTTCACTCTTTTGACTTGAGAACGAGGGAAGGGACAACCTTTGTGGTGAGCCCAATCCTTTTGTGGATACCTCAACAACGTGGACGTAACCCAGCCTTTGTGGAGACTGTGAACCACGGGAAAAACCCAGCCTTTTTGTTGCATATATTGTGTTGTGAGCTAGGGTTTTGTCCCGATCTACTTTGTTGTTGAGTTCTAGGTTGTTTTTTTATTGGATATCCGTGATATACTTGTGTGAAGGAACGCGTGTGGAGATTCAACTCGATCTAAGTTTTGTTGCTTAGATTTCATATTGTTGTCCTCTCGTTAGGCGTGGTAAAGCGGTCGCTACCGGTCCGACAACAAACTTGAGTTGACATTTTACATGTGGTTTTATTAGGTAATGGCCTATTCACCCCCTCTAGGCCTCCTCGGTGACATCAAGGTCCTTACACTCCCAACCATGAAAAAATGCCATGGTTTGATGATAGGATGAAACATGGCAGCGAAGCACCAACCTAATATTCCCAAACCGCTGACACTCCACACATTCTTTGTTGTAGCGAAAACAATTGGCCATCATAGTAGGCCCATAAAAAACCAAACCGGCTCCTCAACAACCACTTCATCTTTGGGGCCATTGATGCGTACCACACAAATGCCTTTATGGACTTCTCCCAAAGCCACTCTAGCTTGATCGGATCCCAAACACTTTAGCAACAAATCTTTGACAATTCTTTTGGTACATGTTCCCCACCATTATGCAATGTATACTTGAAAGCGAAGCCAAATAATGGCTTTGCCCACCATTATAATTATATCAAGAATTGAAATAGACCGATTTAGAATCTTTTTAGTTAAATAGATCGTAAAAACTAGGAATCGGCTTGGCCGACTATAGCGTAAGGCCTAGCCATTTGATGTTGTTGGCCGCCTTTGGGACCCTACCGCCGACCGTGTCACCGACATCATCCCTCAGTTGCCTTGGCCGGTTTGCCCCTCGACTTGGTCGCCCTCTCCCCGCCACCACCTTGGCCATCCGTCCCTAGCCGCGTGTTGTCGGCCTGCGGTAATGTAACCTCCTAATTATCGGGCCCACCCACTTTTGCCTTTGTCCTAAAGACCTCGACAAATGTGCGCATGCACCCAATAACTTAAGAAGCACGTCGGGTGTCATCGGAAACCCCGATTACACCACTCATACCAGGATCAACAAAGGAGTAGCTACAACATTACAACATTTGTTACAAAAATATAGATCGAGTGCGGAAGAATAATAACATAATTTTACAAAATATGAGCAAGTTACTTTTGAGTAGACTTAACTTAATTTTGCGGAAGCCGAGGGAAACTAGAAGAAACCGTATCATGTCGAGCCCACCCACATAACCTTGGTTAACATCACGAGTCAAACACGCAACAAGGGTTAACAAACCCCGAAAGTACACAATGTACTCCGCAAGACTTACCCGACAAAAAAGAAAAGACTCCAAGGATATCTTGGCTTAAGGGAAATAGAGCTAGAAAAGGGAAGTTTGCGTAAAAAGCTTACTACAAGTGGATCCTTACTTTCAATATTTTTAGCCTAAATTTTATTGGAGCATAAATAAAAGCTAGATTTGCACCTGTTCTATCTCAAACACTTTTAAGCAACACATCTCAACTATCTCAGATCTCTTTTCCCTTTCAAAACCATGAGTAATCTTGTTTCTTCAATTACTACGATGAAAGGACGTAAGAACGGGTCTCCATAACCGAGAAGCAACGGCGATTCATGAACCGATTATACCCACCGGGGATCCCTAACCACACGATATATGTAGCACTTAAGCTTGCATATATCAACCCTCACTCGCCCCCAAAACGGGACTAGGTCCATCGCCACCCGAGAGCACCGTACACCTCCAATCCGGGACTTTAACCCACGAGGGTAACATGTACTCCCGCCATCTCTCCACTCCCAAAGGCGCTGGGTTGTCCGTTCCCCGATTTGGCACACCCCCGAGATCGCTTACCGGCATGTGGCCGCTTAGTTTCGCCTCGACTGGGGTGATCGCTACCGACGCGTGCCATTGACCCAAACGGCCTCAGCGCAACATGCATTCAAAAAGTCCCAAACTTAACAATCCAAACAACGGACGGTCCTTAAACGACCAACACGGGACAAGCACGCCTAGGTATCCCGCCGCTTTCAACCTACGCCCCGCCCCGATCTCAAATTCATCACTACCATAAGTATTTTCATGAACCACCATCGTGGTGTTCTCTTTTTCCAAAGCCGGAGGAACAAAGATAAAACCTATATCTCGCTAATGATAAAACCATCACTTTCGACTTCTACCGAAATCTAGGCATTACTAAGCATAAGATATCGACCTACTCATACTAGTGGGATAAACTGCGGAAAAACCGTAGATCAAGGTAATCATGCGAAAGAACGGTATCAACCAACTCCTACTAACTTAATGCACATTGCACTAGACTTAAGGTGAATAAAACATTTATAAACGTAGAAGGGTTTATGCTCCCGGGGCTTGCCTCAGATTGCGAGGAAAGTCGATTCGTTGGATTGCCAACGCCATACTTGACACCGACACCTCCGGTGGATGCACCTTCTCCAAAACTTGGTCATCGCGGAACCACATCACTCACGTATACTATAATGTAATGAATGATACTTTGTTTAATATGATGAAATAGTAATCATGATGCATTGATGATACATGAAATGATAAACATCGAAAAATAACTCTATTTCACGATAAAGTTGCAACCCAACAAAACCAACTTGTTGAACTACTCAAGATATCATCACCATTGCCTAAGGAGTTCTCAAGGACCATCTTATTATGATACAATCTAAGATTCACAAACAACCCCCGAAGTCACACAAAAAACATAAATTATTTAACTCAAAACAACTTATAAAACCACATAAAATAATAGGGTTTAAGATAGAAAATAATTTAAACTTTTCAAAACGACTCCAAACTTTTTATACAAGTAGAACATATCATAAAACAGTACCAAAAATAATTTTCATAATTTTTGGATAAATAAAATAATTATTAAAAATCAAGGAAGATGCATTTTTCAATTAAAATTTGTATTTTAAATCATGCAAAAACTACTCAAAATCAAAGTTTCAAATTTTTCATGGATTCATATACTCATAAGAAGCTTCTACAAAAATTTTCAGAATTTTTAAAGCTAAACTTGATTTTATATGAAATTTACAAAAACAGTACTATTCAAATAATTAAAACCAATAAAACCTTGCATAAAAGAAAAAGACACACGGACCGAAACTAGCCCAGCCCAAAGATCAGGCGCCCATATATGCTCAAGAGGCCCAGTTATCGCTTTTACCATGGGCCAATTTATTTTTATTTTGGCCCAAGATTTAATTCGCCCAACACTATTTCTCTTGGGCCCCATACGCTTCAAGAAATCCCACATTCGTGGGTTTTGCCACTGTGGCCGCGGGCCACCGCATGGTCACCGGGGCATGGGTCGCAGCGGGCTGGGCAAGACCGGGCGTTCGGCCGACGGGTGGTGCCGTGAAAGGGAAAAGAAGAAGGGCAAGGAGGGGCAAGGGGCTCACCGTGAGACACGGTGCGCACGGCGGATTTGACTGAGGGTGGCCGGGGGTTCGACGACGGTGATGGCGGGCGGCGGCGATCGGGACGGGCGCACGACGGCGTTCCCGACGGGCTACAAGCTTCAATCGGGTAAACGGGAGGTCGATCACAACCACATCATCAAGACGCTTCAAAATGGCAAGCCGGTTAGCCAAGAAGCTCACCGTGAAGGATGTTCGACCTACGCGGCCACTTGGCGCGAAAAGACGATGGCGCGCCGAGGAAGAAAAGGCTCAGACGCTGGCCGAAGGGAGAAAGGGGCTGCGGGCCGGGTCGAAGCGTAAGGAGGTTATGCGGAGGTGATGTTGAAGTGAAACGGCGAAATGCGGGAGCAATCGGGCGCATCACCGCTAGCCGAAAAGGTCGTCGGCGGCCAGGTTTTCGAAAAACGAGGAAATGACGAATTTATGGTCGAAAGTGATATAAGGAATGGAGGGCATGGACAGGTGGAGGAAGGGTTCGAAACTTGGCCAGCTGCTCCCCGCCGACGCTACGCTTCGCGGAACCAAATGAGAACGCCACGCGACGACGCCACGCAGCCCTAAGATGGAGGGAAACAGGAAATCCCTTTCTATCGTAGCATCCAAACTTAACCTTTTTCTTGAAATTCATCAAATTCTCCCCAAATTTGAACTGAACTCGAAAAATTCCAAAAAAGTAACCCCCTTAATTTTTTCAAGATCTACAAATTTCATAATTGGACCATTTTCAAATTCAGCCTCTAAGTTTGACTTTTGAAAAATAGTTCTAAAATTTGAAATTTGAATTCAAAATTACTTTTAAAATCATGTAACAACTTGAAAAACTTTGTACATGACTTTTGTTCATCTCAACGAGATCTACAAACTAGCTTTTGGAAGTTTTTGCAAATTTTGCATAAATTTTGAATTATGGTTTTTAAATCAAAAGGGGACAAAACCCTAATTTTGGTATTTTCAAAATTACTCTAAATTTTTGAACTAAACTTTGAAAACTCAAAACACCAACTTTGTGCAACTTTGAAAACTCTACAAATTTGCTTTAATAACCATACCCAAATTCCTTACAAATTTTAAATAAAAGAAAAGGGGGTAAAAGAAAGAATGGGAATTAGGGTTTTTGAGTTCAATTCAAACTTGAATTTGATTCAAATTTCAGATTCCCAAACTACACTATCCAACCATCATTCCACACACTTAGAATCAAAAACATAAAATAAAACCTAATTTTGTCCAATCCAAGACTTAATCGTAAGTAACACCTGGGGTGTTACAAACCGGGCCGTGTCATGGCTCTACTTTGGCCAATCAGACGGGCCAACATCCGCATATACAACATTAAGATCCTCATGCATCGGGCTTAGCTTGTAGATGAAACAT
>JADLZK010004356.1:0-91790 GCA_015847255.1 Hyparrhenia diplandra | reverse complement strand
ATCTTCCTCTTCCAACTTGTGGGGGAGGTTTTGACCAAAATTTTGACAAAATCTTTGATTTGGGTCTTTTGGCTTTGATTTGGGGAGGAGAGACACTAATTGGTTGGTAAAGGCCTCTTTTCATCTTACTTTCCCTCTTTTTTCATCCTTCTCTCTAGATCTAGATCCATGGAGGAGAGAAAACTGCCTTTCTCTAGATCTAGATCTATGGTGGAACTTCTTCTTTTTTTTTTTGGTTTGAGTACTATGTAACGGCACTTAGCTTTTTGGAAGAGCAGGAGACGGGATGGAGAGGCACCGAGCCAATTGGATGTATGAGATGAGGAGGGTTGATGGCGAATACTATGATGAGGTGAAGAAGTTTGTTGCTCGAGCAAAAGCGACACAACGAGATAATTCAACGAGTCCGATTATCGTCCTTGTGCAAAATGCAAGAATCTGAAAGCGTTCACTGACATGGTGGTGCGATCTCACCTAATCATGCATGGCTTCGTCAATGACTATTTAGTCTGGACTTTTCACGGTGAAGAAGTTCCACCCTTTGATCCACCGGTCGATCTAGTACCCGGCGGTCCCCGGCCGATCCAAGACAAGGAAGTCCACCAGCCGTCCAATTCCATCGATTTGTTCGAAAGCACGGTGACGTCGACGATGACGATGATGACGGTGGTGGTGGTGGTGGTGGAGCAGATGGCGGCGAGGAGAATCCGATGGCGTAGCTTGAGGATGTCCGGGTTTTTGAAGATTTGGTCAACCGACTCGATGAGGACGACATTCGCTTTGGGTGCCGAGATGGTTGGAGAACTTCAAAGAGATGAAGCAGCAACAATTGATCCGCTTTATAAAGACAAAGTCGAGAAGGGTTGCACGGCTGAGTTTTAACCCTCGAATTTGCCGATGTTGAAGTCTCCGTCATGGTCGGTCCGACACTAGCTTCAATGAGCTCGTAGTTACCCGCCTGCGTATCCAACGCCTAACAAGGTTCCTGCTTAGTACGTATCGTGCTAAGAAGTTGATCCGCCGGTGGCGATGAAACTCAAAAGTTCGATGCCCGCCTAACCATCGTATCTATATCGGGCGATCAGTGCGAGAATTTGACCCGCTTGTCCGCCTTTGTGGGCTAGTCGATACAAGCGGAATGCGGATGTCGTGTGGACGATGAGCTCGATGAGAGCGGGGCGAGGCGAAAAAAAAAGAAGGGGGCGAAGAAAACCCGATGCGGTCGCGAAGAAGATCATGTCAACGCAGGCCGAGGAAGAGGAAGGTTACACGCAGAGGAAACGCGTCCGGCTGTCAATGTGGTACCTTCCGGCCATCGATTGCTGCGGGCTCTCTATGGGAACCCCGAGGATGCTAAGCACATGACACGGCATGCATCTAGCGATCGTGTAAAGGATGACGGAAGCTACGACACCCCCGCGGATGCTAGCGGTGGCAAGACTTCGACGCCGCCTACCACGACTTTGCAGAGGAGCCCAGAACGTTCGGTTCGCGTTGAGTACCGGCGGAATGAACCCATTCGGTGACACGGCAGCACACAAAGACGGGTGGCGGTCGTCCTCACCATGTACAATCTACCTCCACATCTTTGTCAAAAAGCGGTATATGTTTTCTCACCATGCTCATATTTGGACCGGCAAGCGGCCCCGAACGATATAGATGTGTTCCCGGAGCCGTTCATGGAGGAGATGATGGGGTCGATGGTTGATGCGTACGCCAGCGAAGTTCACTCTTCGTGCCATCATCTTTGTCACCATCACCGATTACCCGGCCTGTTTTTCATTATCGGGCAGATTAAAGGGAAGACCGCCGCCGTAGCTTGCATCGAAGAAACCTGCTCCACTTACCCGAAGGGATCCACCAAAATCGTGTACATGGAACCGCGACGCTTCCTCTGCAGAAGCATAGGTACGTAGATGCAAAAAATGAATATATACTTTGACAACAAGGGCGAGTCGAAACCGCAAAAGCGGCACCGACTAGTTATGGTCCTAAGGTGTTTGACATGGTGAAGGACTTGGAGTGCGAGTTTGGAAAGAAGAAGAAGAAGAAAGATGATCGGGAAGACGACACCGCCAAGACAATGAAGAGAAAAGAGGGATAAATTGGAGGAAGAAGCGCCTCCCCGCCGTTCCTTTCAAGAAGAAGTCAATCTTCTTCAAGTATCTAAAGTCTTGGAAGATACCGCATATACACCCCATGCGATCGACTCTATGCACCTTGAGAAAAATGTCTTGGCACGATCGGTCTCCGATGGATATAAAGACCAAGGCGCGAAGGATGGTGTGAAGTCACGTCAAGATCTTGTTAACATGGGCATCCGACCGAAATTCACGCTACACGGCTTTCGAGCGGTAAAGTCCAACTCCCAAAGCGGCCTACAACCTAACGAGAGATGAGAAGTTGGCTATGTGTCGGTTGATTAGGGTATCAAGGTACCGATGGGTTTCTCTTCCAACATCAAGAGTCCGGTATCCATGAAAGACCTCACAATGACGAATTTCAACGCCAAGACGATGCTCACATCATCGGACGGTGTTCCTTCCAATTGTGATCAAAGCTATTCGTCCAAAATATGTGAAGATGGTGGTCACAAGGTTGTCATACTTCTTTAACCAAATCACCCGAAGGTAATTGCCAAAGCAGATGCACTGCGCTGAAAGAGTTTATCTCGGAAACAATGTGCCGATAGAGATGTGTTTCCCACCGCCGTTCTTTGACATTATGCCACACCCGATGATGCACATGGTTGATCAGATAGAACAGTTGGGACCCATGTACCTACAAGCTATGTGGACCACCGGCGACTAATGTCTACCCCCGAATCGATTCAATCATAACCGCTTACCCGTAGGGCTCTATGATCGAGGCATACACAAGCCAGAGGCCGTGAACGGTGTATGAAGTACATAAAAGATGGTAGGGCTGTTGGGCTTCCAAGGCATCAACATGAAGGAAGAACCTCGTGGATGGGGTGCGCGGGGAAAAGCACGCACCGACATACCTAGGGGAAAAAGTGCTAGACGCTCACTACAAAGATCCTTCATCAATTGGTGATCATGGACACATACATTAAAAACACTTCAAAGAGCTCCGCCGTGCAAGTAGGAAGCGCAAGAACTGTCCGGGAAATTGGGCGAGAAGGAACACAAGAACAGTTTCCTCCAAAGGGCTCCAAAAGCAAAAACATTCCCCGGGAGATGATGCAAAGACGGTGAAGAAGCTTGTGTCGCCCGTCCATGCAGGTCACCACGTGGCAAGGGTATGATGTCAACGGGCAGGTTCCACACAAAAGAGAAGGACAAGAAGAGTGCATCACGTAACAGCGGTGTTCGATATGAGGGTAGGAACAACGTGGACGGGGAGAAGATGACATGCTTCGCACAAGTCGAAGAAATATGGGAACTTGACTATGACGGTAACCTCACGGTAACCGTTTTCGTTTCCATGGGTCAAGCCGGGGGCGATTCTAGTGGGCGATTTTGGGCTAACCACCGTGAACCTTCAAAGTGTCTGGTACAAAGATGATCGGTGGGTGCTTGCATCGGATGTCGCACAAGTAGCCTACTACATGAACGGAGAACATAAATAGACATATTGTTGTGGCGGGGAAAGCGGCGGATTGTGGGGAGCCGATGGGGTCCGAGTCCCGAAACATACAACAACTATGATGAGTTCCACCTCTTTACAGATTTTCGAAAAAAGATAAAGGCCGTTGAGGACGTAATCAATCCCGACAAGACTAAAATGATGCCATGGACTCGCCCCGATGGCGAGAAGAAGACCACCAATGCACCAGCACCAAAATGATATGTAATTGCAAAGAGCCCTGATGTAAACAATAGTCCAAAAACAAATATCTCACAATGAGTTTCGAGAAACTACGGGGAGACTAGTGATTTTTGAACTACACGTTTGTAACACTTTCATTATGCAAAAATGATCTATATATGAAATGTAGATCTTGATGAGTTATGAACTTTCCGTATTCATGACTTTTTGAATCTTTGCCGCCCGGGCTTCAAATGTCGTCCGAATGTTTAAAAATTCAAATTTCAAATTTCGAGGCGTGAAAAGTTTGAAAAATGAAAAGTTGACCCTAATACCAAACGTAGATCTCGGAGAGCTTAACAAAAGTGGTATTCATGACTTTTTAATCGACGACGTCTAGGGCTTCGAAAAACTAGAGCTTCAAAAAGTCACAAGTTCGACCGGTCAAACCTTGGTCAAACGGACCACTAAACGACCTAGTTTCAAAAAGTTTGAATACAAAGTTGAAAGTACGCATCAAGATGTACACTTGGTGTATATAAATGGATATGTGTTGGAACTGTAAAAGTTTCTAATAATGACATACTTCTCACTACGCATACACGAAAAGCATCCCCTTCCTCGTAGCATCCCTATATATACCATAGGATATGTGTTGGGAACCGTAAAAGCATCCCTATATATACCGAATGTGTAAAAATTTCAAATTTCATCAAATATTTTTGATATATTATCTGAATTTTTGATATTCATGACTTTTCGAATCGATGACGTCTAGGGCTTCAAAAACTAGAGCTTTAAAAAGTCAAAAGTTTGACCTAGTCAAACCCGGGTCAAACGGACCACTAAACGACCTAGTTTCAAAAAAAAAAAAAATTTGTATTAGAACATTTTAAGAATTTATTCTCAATTTATAAGCAATTTTCAGATTTGTAAACTTTTAAAACCATCCCGACTTGGTGAACTTGACGGACGAGGAAAGACGAAGATCTCGGGATAAGAACGCAAAGAGCTAAGAAGTTGGAAGTAGCGAGTACGTCATATCGGCAATGAAAAAGGTCAAGCCAAATGGGTATCGATGTATTCTGGCCTTACCAATACGAATAGGAACCGTAGGACATTGGATATGTTTCATGATCTTTCCTCGGGGCGGGAGGGCCGTTGTCTTTGACTCACTACAAGGCTCAAACCCGCACGGTTACCGACAATTCGAAAAAATCTTGAGATTGTAAGTGATCGATGAACTCCTTATTCAATTACTAGAGTCGAATATCATATATCGCTTGACAATATAGTGCATTTCGCATGCAGCTTACAAGCACTACTTGAAGGATCCGGACTGCTGGGATCGGCGGTTCGAGAAGTGTAAGGAGCGCAATGGAGATACACTCAAAATCAGGCGAGATTTCCCGGTACGTAAATGAAACATAGTTTTTCTTAGTACGACTACCTAGCTATTGCTTCGATATTACTAATAACACTAGTTTATTGTGTGCAGTGCCTCAAACAACCATACGGATCAAACTTGTGTGGATTCTTCGTCTGTGAGTTTCTCAGGGCCTGCAAAAGGTACAAATCTAGCTACCGACAGCTCAAGGACTCAAGGAACAAGTGGAAAGGCGTACTACAAAAGGCAACCGACGAGATGCGGTTCAAAGCGCCAATAGCGGACATCTACAAGTTTGTTCTAGACATGGTAGTTCATGAAGGCCAGCCGTACTTCAATGTGGACAATGAGTTGGGGCTGTTTCCACGCTTTGCGCCGCTAAGGAGATGGGAAGAGCTAGAGCTTAAGGACTATCTTCATCCAGTCAACATATAGCTCGCGCGATTTTTTGTATGGATGTTGTAATTAACTAGTACTTGTTGGATATGATCGAATGGATCGATCGGTGAAACTTGTATATATATGGATACGCATGTAATCGATGTATATATATGTATATGATATATATTTGAGTATCTGTCTTTTCTTATATATATATATATATATATATATATATATATATATATATATATATATATATATGGCATTTTATTTTTTTAAAAAGATCAAGCCGTGGCGGGCAACATAATGCGCCCGCCACGCATAATAGACTTAACCGTGGCGGGCGGCATAACGCGCCCGCCACGGATAACATTATTTTGGCGTGGCGGGCGCGTTATGTTGCCCGCCACGGCATGATGGCGTGGCGGCGGGCACGCCCGCCGCGTGGAAGGCCACGATTAACGTGACCTTTAGTTGGTGACGGGCAGCCATGCCCGCCACGCAAAAGCAAATCCGCCCGTCACAAAAAAGATTTTCGATACTAGTGATGGCGGCCGAATAGATCTATTAGAGCGCGGAATGGACGCCGTGCAGGCGCCGCGTGGCGCCGGTGGCCGACGGGAGCATGAGATTGTACACGGCGTGGGATACCGACGCCCGTGCGCGAAGCGCGTCCACGATCTCCCCCGGCGGCGCTGTGCGCCCCGCGCGGCGTTGAAGGTCGCCATGTAGGCGTTGAAGGAGCTCGGGTCCTTGCTCCGTACGTAGCCGGCCTCCGTGCCGTCGGAGAACGGGAGAAACTCGAGGCGTCTGTCGTCTGAGTCGGAGTTGGAGTCCTTGCTGGCGCCGCCTTCGGGGTTGGTGGCCGGGAACATGTGCGCGACCTGGGTTGTGGAGAAGGTGACGAGCGCGTCCGGCCGCCAGCAGCCACTTGGCGAGGCGATGTGGCGCTGCAACGGGAAGGTGAGCACGAGGAAGGCTGCCCTGCGCAACTGCGGGCGGAGCCGAGCTGTGCCGAGCGCTGCATTGAGCCGTCGCTACTGTGCGGGAGCTGTGCTTCCTTGTATTTGGGAGACGCATGTGGCATGCACGTATATATGGTGGGCGGCAAGATCAGCTTACTTGTTCTTCATACTCCTTCCGTCCCTTTAAAAAGCAATTTTTTTTGACTTCTCAGCTATCTAGTTTGACCATTCGTTTTATTCAAAATTTTTACAAATAATAAATTAAATAAATATTTATTAAAGTATCTCTAATCACAAAATATGTCATAACAAAATAAATAATATTTATATAAAAAATTGAATAAGATGAGTGATATGGCACGGAAACCAAAGTGACACTTTTAAAGGGACGGAGGGACTATGCGTCTTTGTAATTCCTTTTTTCTGATTTCCTATTCTAGCATGCAATCTTCGTAATAATCGGCAAACTGAGAGGAACGCGTCGAAGAAGCTCCGCGTATGGCCCGTAGATCTCGTGACGCGGGTAGTAGCCCTTGATGCAGCACGGCCCAGCACCCTTGAGCATGCAACTCAAGAGAAAACTCTCTAGCAATCAGCGAAGGTTAGCTAAAGCAGCAAAATGCAAGCGAAGACAAGCAGAAAGCAAGAGAGCAGGAAAGCGACTGCTGGGGTACCCTCCGTATTGCGGGGAGTTAGCCTTTTATAGGCACAGAGGCGACCCTCTCGCATGTCAAATCCAACGGACTCGACCAACGGGTGGTTAACGGTCACATCGGCCTCAAAAGGCGTGCGTTTTTGTCCGTTGAAGCCCACGCCTCCTCAACTTCTAATCCCGGAGGTCAAAGGGAAAACGCGCCGGGGAGGCACCCTCAACATCTCCGCTAGTGCCAAAGAGGTTGAGGTCAAGGGCACGTCTCCGCCTTGTCCCCTAGGCCCTAGTCCTAAGGGGAACTGTTGCGACACGGTCACCGGCACCAAGCGGTGGGTCATGACCTTGCGGCGCATTTGCGTTTGCCGCGAGGGTGAGACGCGGTGACCTCACCGCCTCCATGGGCACCACACGGTGAAGCAGATTGGTGTCCATCCCTTCGCCAAACTCTCCCGGCTATGATCCGAACTCCCGAAAGGATGAACCGATCACCTCGAACTCTTAAGAACTCGCTAGAACAGAGAATGAGACGCAGGTCTAATCTGTGGCACCATCAAGTTTGGCGACGGACCCGAGTTCACATTCGAGGGATCCGGCACCGTGGTGTTCGAGGGCAAGACCGACCAACACGGTGTGCTTCATCCCACTCATAAGGGTGTGCTTCATCCCAATACTTAGCACCAACATAATCAGCCTCAGCCAGCTAGGAAAAGGCGGCTGCGACGTCAACACCAAAGATTGGCATCCTTTGGATCCACGGCGAGAAGGGCCGGTTGATCGTGCTAGCCTAGCACTCGGCAACCGGATGTAGTGTTGGACGTGAAGATTGTGTCGCCTCTCTGCTTGGCTATACGTGATTGTGGCACGAACGCTATGACCACCTCCACTTTGACGCCCCTGTGCAACCTCGAGCACGGGGCAATCTGTGTGGGCTGCCCAATGTCCACTCTTCGCTGACTGCATCACCACCAAGCTGAAGAGGAGTCTGATCCCATCGTAGGCAAAACAAAGGGTGGTGGGGTTGCTGGACTTGGTCCATGGCGATATGTGCGGTCCCATTACTCCAGCCACACCCGGTAGTAAGCAATATTTTCTTCTGCCATTTTTGGCGGAAATTATTTTCTTCTGCTAGTTGATGGCAAGAGGAGGTACATGGTGGTGCTGCTCGCCACCAACAACGACATAGCTGTCAAGAAATTCTAGGCCAAGGTATAGGTGGAGACAGGCCGGCGTCTACGCACTGCCAATGTGGGTGCGTTCCCATAGCTTCTGTTGCGTTTGAGGAGTCTGCTGAAAAGCCGGAACATGCCAGCAATGTTCTAGGGCGAGGCAGTCGCCACGTTAATTGTCTTCCTGCTGAACCAGGCGCCCACCAAGGCCATCGATGGCATGATGTTGTATGAACCTATGAGGCCTGGCATGGACGCAGGATGGATGTCCACTTCTTGCACACTTTCAGGTGCGTGGCATGTGTCAACACGGTGAAGCCGCACTTGAAAGAGCTCGAGAGTTTGCCCATAATATACATAACTCCTAAACCTAACTCAACTCAACCCATAAGATTAGCCAGATAGATAAGGATGTCCCCACCTATTGTGTGCTTCCTAACAATTTTTGATGTGGGGCTAAACCTTACAGTCACCTCACAGACATCATTAGACCAACTCTTCACATCACACAACCCCGTGTGATCTCACAAAGACCTTTTTGAGGAACAGAGTCTAATGCTCCATATCACACACGCCTGTGTGACCTCCGAAACGTTAACCGGCTCTCCCGTCACCATGTGAGCCCTGAGATTTCAAAGCATCTATGACCATGTGCTTTGATTCCACTTGTTAGAGTATGCAGCGGAATTCGACTCGACTCGCTATACCACGAGCCGACACAATTCAGGCCCAGGCCCACCAGAGCCCACAACAAACTTATAGATTAATGAAGGTGATGCACTGGTGCTAAATTCAGTAGATGCCATGATGGAAATGGCAAGGAAACTTTCAAACTTAGGTATTACCGGTGTAACACATCAGCTACACCATCAAAATCCAAAAGCATATGCATCGTTTTTACAGCGCACTTGTCCTGGTGGTACAGGCTATCATGGAGTGTACCGGAAGAGTATGTACTTTTCTAGGCAAGAAAAGGATTCGTATCGAAGTCCCCAAAAAAAGAGGCGATTTAACACATGCATATACTATCCCGGCCGCACGTACGAGCCTGCCTATTTAAACCGCTCAATGCTCATAGCTGAAGCAGCAAGTGCAGCACGGCTAGCTAAAATCTACTAAGCCAGCCAAAAGCAGGAGCGCGTACAGAAATAATGGCGAGCACCAAGCTTGCGTTCCTGGCCATCGCCGTCCTGCTTCTGCAGGTGTCGTGGTGCGCCGTGGCCCAACCGGTTGGCAACAGCGCAGTGATGTCCACTACGTCTGTATGCTGCAGTAAGGGCGGCTGCCAGGGTTCTATAAGGGCGGTTTCCCCAGCTGCTCTTCGGAGAAGGCCCTTACAGTACGGAGAACTGTAAGGGCGGTTGGCAGAAACCGCCCTTATAGAGACCACTTTAAGGGCGGCTGACAATAAAACCGCCCTGACAGACAGTTTCTATAAGAGGCGTTGGAATTAAAGCCGCCCTTACAGAGAGTGTCTGTAAGAGGCGTTGGAATTAAAGCCGCCCTTACAGACAGTATCCATAAGAGGCGTTGGAATTAAAGCCGCCCTTATAGAGGCTAACTGTAGGGACGACTGCAGATCCAGCCGCCGTTATAGACTATATCTCTAAGGGCCATTGGCGTTCCAGCCGCCCTTATAGTTAGTTTTATAGTAAAAAAAAATAAAATTCATATACAGATTATATATACACACACTGTAGACGTTTGTGTACAGTGTGTGTATATATGCTGTCCTCAGATTTAAACCATGATTACAGGCCATATTTCAAAAGTCCAATAATTCAGTTCATCCCATGCCCACAAAGTTTAAACCATGATTCACAAAGTCTACATATATATATAGCCATAATTCATCACATGCCACAAAGTCCAATACTTTCCAGATTCTTACTCCACGCCTAGACCTAGTGTGTGAGGGTTACGAAGGGACTCGTGCTTCGGATTACTACCTAATTCGGAGTTTCGATCGTGGTATTCGCCATCACTTGAGATAATCTCATCAATGATGAAGCTGCAAAGGTCGCCGACAAGCTCCAATAGTTCATCATTCTCGTAGTCCCTGGTCTTTTCCAAATCTTCTTTCCTCTACAAGAGAAAGTTTAGGTTAGGATTTCATAACATAAGCGCTAAGCTTTCATAGTACCAGGGAAAAAATAGTCAAACTAACCAGATGGAGGTGACTCATCATACAGCATATGTAATACCCAGAATGTCTACTCCCAGGCCTCTGCTTTAGTTTCTATGTGTTTCGCATATGGAAATGTTAAGTAATGTGATTGCCAAACCACGAAATGAAGTGTACAGTTTGTAAGTTACACATACCGGACATAGAGTTTCCACAACCAAATGCACTTTTCTTTTGGATGATGCATTCCTTTCTGCTTTTCGACATACATCCTGAATGCACTGTTCAAATGGTTTTAGCAAATGAAGCAAAGTTTACAATTATATAAGGTAATGAGGATGGAGTAATCTTCAGTCAGATCAAATTCTTTTCATTTACTCAAATGGTTTTTTTTCATCACAGACTAGAAAAAAAAAAAAAAAAATAAGGTAAAGGTCAAAGTCTATTCGTAGCCATCGCATGCACTGCACTACTGAAGAAATTATGTTTCAGGCATGTTCAGTTTATTTTACCATAGCAAAACACACTACTGATTACAGTTCAGTCGGATCAAATTCAGTCTAAAATAGACTAATAACATGTAGAGTACCATACTGAGCTTTATGTGCAGAGTACAAATGTCATCGTATGCAGTGCACTACTGCAGAAATTATATTTCGGGCATGTTCAGTTCATTTTACCAGAGCAAAACACACTACTGATTACAGTTCAGTCAGATCAAATTCAGTCTAAAATAGACTAATAACATGCAGAGTACCATACTCAGCTTTATATGCAGAGTACAAATGTATATAAGGTAATGAGGATGCTAGTCGATATGCTTACATCTTGCAAATCGATACGAAGTCCTTGTACAACTCCGACGAAAGATCTGCTGGATCATAAACATATGCCATGCTCAGCCTAGCATTGATCACTACAAGAATCCAGTGGTCACTGCATAAATTTAATCATTGAAGAAACAAATAAGCTCTTTTGCAACGAACGAAATATATCGAACAATGCTTTCTATCAGTATAGAATCGAACTTACTCAAAGAGGTACGGTAAACATATCAGTTCATTATGCTGGAGATTCTTAAGACACAAGCAAATCTGAATAGCAACAAGGGCCTCCTTTTGCGGACTTTTTCTTTCTCCTCAATGGTCTTTCCTTCTTCTAGATCTTTGAATTTTGATGCACATATCATCAAAGGGTCTACAAAACCGGTACTTGGAGCTGACAAGTTCTTCATCTTCACAAGATGACTTTGCCTTCTACAAAACATGATGTGGTTGGTTACAACAAAATCTAAATATGTCATTCAAATCATATCTTGAGGTGTTTAGGCCTTACAGGCACCACACGCGAACTAGATCCATTTCCATCAGTCCTAGGCGAAAGCATTGTTGCATCCCCGCAAAGTCAATCTTTAAATCACCAGTTGCGCCTCCAAATGTGCCACTGGGGAAGACGGCTTTTATCTCCTTCAGGTCCAACTGAGCACGCAGGTACCAATCATGGAACTTTTTCATTCCAATTGGCATGAGCCTCATGATTCGGGCTGGTAGGAAATGTCCTCCTTTTTTATATTTCTTCTGCTTCATATCTGCAACATTTGGATACTTTTGTACCTCTTGGTGGAGTCTGCTAGTTTCAGGCGGCTTCTTTTGGGCCTCCGATACATGCACGCCCTCGTCTTCTCTTTCAGGCGGCTTCTTTTGGGCCTCCGATACATGCACACCCTCGTCTTCTCTTTCAGAAGGCAGTCCTTGTTTGTGTTGCTGGACATCGGGCGCTTGCTCAATTGGACAAGGATGTGGCACCTCATTGTGCACTTGCTCTACATCATGACCTTGAGACAATTGTGGCATCTCATCATGCACTTGCTGGGTCAGCGGATCGGTCCAGGGCTTTGTCGGTCGCGTGCTCGCTAGGAATAAAAATGTCCTTTTGTGCCGGAGGATGAACTGTTTCATGACATCTCCAAGCCGAACAAGCCCCTCGGGGAGTTGGGTGTTCTATCTCCCACATCATGAAGTTGTCCTCCACGGTATGCACCTCGACCCTAGTGAAGTCCTCCGGGATTTGAGAACCGTGCCATAGGCCCCCTGGAGGATGTGCCACACCCGTTGCCACCTTAACCATCACAACCTTGGTTCCCCTGCCCATGGGAACCCTAAGGGTGCAACTAGTTGGCACCCATATGCGATCGACAGCGGTTTTGAAAGCAGTGGAAGCTTCGCTGCTGGGAACAGCAGAAGGGGCGGGTGACCATAGCCAATGCTCCCACCGTTTCCATGGGCGCCCGCGGACTCCGGTATGCGGACCACGCCGCAAGCTCCTTTGCAACTAGTGCCGCCACTGCCGCTTCAAGATTGGCCCCTCGGTTTCTGCCATGTTTCTTGTACATGTGGCTATCCTCTACAAACCCTTGCTTCCAGGTTACCGTCTTCCCTAGCCCTCTGGTGCGGCCTGTGTGCTCGGGGTTGCCCAAGGCAAGGGTCAGCTCGTCCCTCTCTCTAGAAGGAGTGAAAGTGCCATTCTCCACGTCTTCAACATTTTTTAGTATCCGTGATGCCACCTCTTCGTCCATTGCTTTCAACTTGAGCTCGGAGCGACTCACACTCCTCGCATATACCCATTGCTTCAAACGTTGATTCAAATCCTTCACTTTCCTTAACTCTGGATCCCCAGAAGTTTCAGCCAATTCGTCCAGCTTCCTAAACCAGCCTTGCTTGGCAAGGTAGCCACCGGGGCCTAGGCGAGCGGGGTGTTGGTTCTTCTTCGCCTGCTCCCTATTACGAGCACTGATGAGCATTGCTTCAGGTGAAGTCTTCTCTTCCACGAGCAGCTGCCACTAATTCTCAGATATGTTGCCAAACTTCCCGGAGGGAGATAGCCCTGTCTGGATAAACCTCTTGTTCAGATCGCACCTCCAACGCTGGAAGGCTCCTCCCATTATCTTGAAAGCAAGATTCATTACCCATCCATGTGTCCCTTCCGACAGCTTGAAAGTTCTCTCCAGCTCTTTCCATAGCTCATCCTTTAGCCATTGAGGTATGCCTTGATCCCCATTCCAGGAACGGATTGCTGGGTTCACCCGGTCTCTTACTAATACCCCGCAAGCATTACGGAATTTGGCGTTGCACTTCCATGGCTCAAGGATCCGCCCATCATCTCCGACTTTTGTAACCACAAAAGTAACATCCTTTGGATATTTGTTTGGCTTTCTTATCCCCCCCGCGCTTCCTCTTTGGAGCTGAGTCCGTTTTTCTGACTCTTTTCGGAGGTCTACCAGGGACCTGCATATACGACAGGTCAAAAGCATTAGCAGAGGTAAGACAGCAAAAGCCTGGGGCAATTTCACATGCTACAAAGGCCATCCCTACCTCCTGGTTCGGGTCGAAATCCTGGTCCCTATCATCCTCCGTTTGCCTCCGTCTGGCGGGTTGTGGGTGAGGATCCTCGGGACTTTCATATCCTCCTTCGTCATCTCCTTCTTCGTCTTCATCAGACTCTCCTTCGCCTTCATCGGCCTCTCCTTTTCCCTTTGCTCCCCTTCCCTTGAGATAGCCACTCTTGTAGCCCAATTTCTACCTGTTCATTAAACTACTGCTGCTGCAAAGCTCTTCCTGTGGTGCTTGATCTCCATGTCTAGGCTGCTCATTATTTTCTGTTGCCTGCACCATTTTGTGCTTTGTTCTAATAGATGCAATAAGTGAAGTGTTAATTAGATACGGGAAAAGTAGTAGCAGTAGTAGTAGAGGTGGGATAGGACAGGAGTAGTACATAAAAACCCTCATCATTGGCATAAGGCAAGTGCTCAGTACATAAAAACACTCATCATTGGCATAAGGCAGGTGCTCAGAATGTTAAAAAAAACATCATCACAGACAACAGCCAGGTGCTCAGTATTTAAAAAAAACATCATCACAGGCAACACTCCCATTTCAGAATCATCAGTTCAACTCAATTCAAAAAAAATGTGCTCAATTCATAAGTTAATGTGCTTAATTTGGAAAATGTGCTCAATTCAGATAAAATGATCAGAATAATTCAGGCCATCCATGAGTGTACAGTACGTGAAAAACATCATCACATGGCAGGTAGTAGTGGACTACTAGAGGACATGAGAGTAGAGTAGTAGTAAGTAATAGGTTACGAGTAGTACAGCAGAGGGGGTGTTTTGCTCCATTCATCAAAGTTTAATGTGTAATATAAACTGTTTTGAAGTTCAGGGTGAAAGTTAGACACTGCTCAAAAGGTCAGGGGTTTAATTAGACTTTTTCCATGAAATGGGGTACCTTTTCTGTAAATGATGTATGATTTTTGTTCCAATACACATGTTCAGATAATTCTGCTTGTGTGTGAGATCACACTCTACCTACATGTGCATCTTCCTAACTTAGAAGTACTAGTATTTCCTAACTGTAGGGAGAGTTTGATTGTTCCAATACACATGTTCAGATAATTTGGTTGTTTGTTAATTTATTTCCTAACTTACAAGGAGCAACAGATTCAGAGGGAGCATTATACTATTGGTCTCCTTGTGGTGAATGGTGAGTAGTACAAAATGCCTAGTGCCCTGCCTGTGAGCTAGGCACCAGAGTTAGCTCCTGCTTCCTACCAGCCATCCCTTCTCTGCCATCAAGGGATTAGCTTGAATTGCATCTGAAAGCACCACCCTATCTATCTCCTATTTCTTTGATTTGTCCTGCTCACCACCCCCATCACCTTTCTTTTCTCACTGCAAGATCATGGCTTTTTTCCATTAGGAGGGCTGTTCCCTGAAGCAAAGGAATAGACAAATGCATAATATAGAGTACTACAAACAGTACCCTTTCAGAGGCCTGGGTCACATGGCTCCCTCCTCTATTTTATGCAGTGGGAGGGGCTAGAGCTGTTGGCTGTAGCCAAACAAGAAGCTGCAGCCAAAGCATAATCTCAAACAGGGGACCAGAATTAACCCACATGACAAACAAGAAGCTTCTGGCTACAGCCTCATCCATCCCATCTCCATCTCACCTTTGAGCAACCAAATTATTGGGAGAGCAAACACTCACAAGGAAACGAGGGATGTCAAGCATGATATGCAGCAGCAGCTGCTGCAGTAACTGAAGTGCAATATTTGTATAGAGATTGAAATTATTTAGACTGATAGTGGAGTGCAATATCTTTTTATAAGCTTGTCATCAGGTGTGGCTTATATAATAATGCTTGCTGAACAGTGGATGTTTGAGATTATGGTAACCTGATAATATAGGTTTGTCTGAATTAGCTTACTCCCTATAGGCTTTAGCAACAGTTACAATTTTCTGCTATGGTCTATGTGCTTTTGCTTATGCAATAAGTAGCAGTTGCATTTTTCAGTGTAGAAGTTTCAGAAATGTGGTGTTTGCATTACAGAAGGTTTGGGGTGGGATGGATATCTGGCTATAGAATGAGCTGATCGAGACATTCAAATCTCCGTCGATCCTTTAGTATTTTAACTCATATTGTTTTTTTGCTAGTCCTATTGAAAACCTATTCTCCATTTTTAATTTCATTTACAAGCACAACAGAAGGAAATGCTGAAGAAAATGGATGCTCGGAGAAGAAGGTGCATGTGGCAGTCGACGAGGAGTCGCCAACTAACGACGTGGTGGGATTAGGCTGTACTATCTTATGCTGTTACTGAAACTTTACTACATTCTAATGGAACCTGAATGTGTTGCCTTCATATTTCAGAATGCAATGCAGAAGATGAACAAGCTGGAGAACAAGTTGATGAAGCATGTGAAGGAGAACTCTGACCAGTGCGTGGCGAACCTGATCAAAATTCAGAGCTTGGACAACAAGTTGGAGGACAAAGTCTATGCAGTGGGTTACGAGATGCGAACGAAGCTGGGTCTTCTGCAAGACCGATTTGAGGATAAAGTAAAAGAGAACAAGGACCTGAAGGATCGCCTAGTCAACCTGGAAGACACGTTCTTCAAGAATGCTATCGCAGTCGCAGAAGATTTGAAGGCGAAGGACAAAGTCATCGCACAGCTGCAGGAGGACCTGGAGAAACTGAAGGAGAAGAAATAAGGATCTGCAAGACTATTACGAAGCACCTAGATGCCTTTTGTTTGTAGTCTTTTTAGGTTCTGGTAATGAATGTATGAACTGTCTGGATGTACCTGTATATGTGGTGTCAGGACCTGACTTTAACTAAATAGTATGTAGCTCTCCAGTACTTTTTCTGTAGGGTTAACTCATGGTCCAGTGATGTGGGTATTAAGACTAAGGTACAACTGCAGTTCTGAATGATGTTTCTTTTTTAATGCATCAAGGTACAACTGCAGTTCTGAAAATTATTGAGCCTTTGTTAATGCATCAGGACAGGGTTTTATCACTACCTGGTATATTCTGCTAGTAGTTGTGTTGTCCAATTGGACATTTGAATGCTCTATGTCACTCATCAGTATGAAGGCCGTGTATATTGTTACTATATACTTATATGGAGAACTGATAAATACTCACAACTACCACCATTAGAGAGCTGTACATGGATATGGAAGCCACCAGACCAAAGCCCGACAATGTTTTTGGAGTTACAGTCCACAACATATGCAGGAACAAACCGACCGGATGGCCTGGAGATCACTTGGAAGAAACTACGCTTTGGGAGAATCGTCTAAATGCTTCCTAAGCTGACGGACGATGGACCGGACGCCATAGCACTAACCGGTGCGTCCGTCGGAGTGCGTCCGGTCAGTTCCAGAGAGGTCCAGTTTGGCCTATTTCTTGACCAGACGCGTCTGGTCGTTCTTACTGGATGCTGGCAGCGTCCTGTCAGAAGCCTCAACGACTAGTTGGTTTGGGAGGTTTTCGAACTGGGCTCTCTTGCCCATTTGTTCAGCTGAAGAAACATTGTGAGTGCAAGGGAAAGCAAGAGCCTAGTGAGGTAGATTGAGATTTGATAATCCAAGGCTATGGACCTCATTAGTGTTAGGGAGTATAGCAAGTGTGCATCCACTCTGCCAGTTTCCAGCTTTTGAAACAGGGGGTCACAAACATGGTATGTTAGTTATAGCCATTGGTTGCATAGAAACACACATAAATAAATGTTAATTATTTTCACACACATACATAAACTAATGTTAATTATACATAAAAGTAGTCTCCACACACATACATAAATGTAGTCTCTGACACACTACATATATAAATGTACTCACAAACACACACTTGCACAAACTACTAGCTAGTTGAAACAACTTTCCCCTTGCCACCTTTTCTTTCCCATGGCAGGCTGTCTTTGGGTATTTTATTTTCCACCGCATGGATCTTGTTAATAAAGTCTGTGAATAGTGGCATCTCATCGTATTCGTTGTAAGCGCTAACATCTTCCACGCCATCAACTCGATAATGTGTTGTTTCCCGGAGACAACCACATGCTTAGTCTTCTTCTTTATATCGGGTCGGAAAATAGAAAACTTGTGCAACACGTGAAGCGAGCACCCAAGGCTCCTCTTCGTAGCCTATATTCTTGAGATCCACAACTGTCAACCCGATCTCGTTAAATTCAAATTGCTTCATCCAGCGGCATCGAAACACGGCCATCTTTAGATTGCTTCCATAATCAAGCTCCCATATATCTTCAATTATGCCAAAGATTGTGACCTTTTCCCCACTTTTGGTGATTGCGGTTTCTCGAACACCGCAGTTTTGGTTCACACTTTTACTATCCTTTGTGCGGGTATAGTATGTGTACCCATTGATGTCATAAGCATTCCAAGTGGTCACCTGATTCGATGGTTCCTCGCCAATTTACTGATGGTAATAGAATCTTCACTTTCTCCAGGTGCTATGTCCCGGTCCTTCAACCAGGTAGTAAATCTGTAAGTGCAATCAAGCTCTAAGTGGGTTTTGGCGTTGATGACCACCGAATTAGGGGACTAATGAGATTTACGAAGATGACATGCAGGGAGTAAAATATGGAGTTGGTGAACAGGTCCAAAGGTACCAAATAAGCTAGATGATGGTGTTTCCGGATCAAGGCATTTAAATCATTTTATATTTTGAATCTTGAGTTTAGGAAATGCCGTACTATTAAGAGGGATCATAGGATTCTCGGGTATCTGTGGACCAAGTGCTCTAAACATCAAATCCAGACACCACACACAACTCCAAGCCTGACCAGCCAGCAAATCACCGTGTTTCACACTTCTGCTGTCAGGCTGGCGCGGCAGTGCCGCGCAATGGTGCGGCAAGCGCAATGCGCCGCGGGCAAGCCAGCGTGTCGGTCTTGGCGATGCCACACTTAATCGTACCGTTGGGTTCGTGGGGGTATAAATACCCATTCTACCCCTCCCCAACGGTCACCTGGCTCACTTTCTTCTTCCTCCCGACCAGAACAGCCAGGAGACCATCTTTTGCTCTCTCTCACCTCCATTGAAGCACCTTGAGCTCCCCACTCAATCTCTCACTTCCCACCTGGGATTCTTGAGGGAAACAGCTGCAAACTTCGATTGGAGACCGGATCTACGACTTCCCCCACTCAAAAGAGCATTTGGTTCACGTTTGGCCGGAACCCTAGGGTTCTTTACTCTTGGAGCTTGCTCCTAGACGGCTAGGCGTCGCCCTTGAGCTTGCCCCCTTCGTGTGGCAGCCTTGGGAGGTTTGTAACCTCGATCTACAGCAATACATTACCCCACATCTCTAGGGTTAACTCCCTAGACTTGTGAACGAGGGAAAAAGCAAGCCGGTGGGCAAGCTAAGCCTTGTGTGGCAACCTCAACAACGTGGACGTAGCCCAGCCTGTGTGGCGCGGTGAACCACGGGTTAAATCCTTGTGTCACCTTGTCCCTTTACTTTTGTTGCATATTTGTCTTGTGAGAAAGGGCTTCGACCCGATCTACTTTGTGACAAGGTTTCTGCCAGATATAGCTTGTGTTCTGTGAGATACTTGTGTGCAGGAACCTAGGAGAATCATCTTCAAGCAAGTGCAAGCTCCCTGTTCCACCTCGAGGTCACCTCTGTGAAGTGACCCGCGGCGGTCGCCGCCACGAGGACAGGCAGCCTGCGCCCACCAGACAGAGAAGTTCCTTTTCGGTTTCTGTCTCTCTCTGTCAGCTTTGCGCGGCAGTGCCGCTCCTACTCGCGGCAGTGCCGCGCCTGTAGTGTACTGACAGTGTGCTTAAGTTTTAACAGGTCGATTATCAGGGGTTAAGCCTATTCACCCCCCCCTCTAGGCTTCCATCAGATCCTACAAGTGGTATCGGAGCTAGGATACTTCGTATACGCTTCACCGCGTGAAGTATGGAGGCACCGGAGGGATCGAACAAAGGAGGCAAGTCCACCGTCATTTGTGGAGGAGCTAGAGCCTAGCAGCAGCGAGCTTTCTCTTGGTACGGCCAGCGAGAGCACCATCAAGGGTGACGCTACCGATCCCGAGAGAAAGGCCGCTAGACAAGCACGGCGAGCCGCAAAAAGACAAGAGCGAGAAAGGAAGAAGCTAGAAGAGCAAGCTAGCTTGAAGCTCGCCGAGAAGCTCCAAAGAAAAGAGCAAAGAAAGATGATTCGTGAGGCAAGGGCTGCTAGAAGGGCAGCTAGGGAAAAGCAAAGACAAGAAGAAGAAGAAGCGGAGTCAAGTGAGCTATCAAGTAGCTCCGAAGATGGAGATGACGATGTCTCCTACAACAAGAAGAAGAAGAAGGAAAGCAAGAAGGAGGAGGGCAGCGTCAACAACAACAAGTTTGCTGCCATCTCTTTCAATTACTCTTCTTATTTGACTAACCGCGACAAGAAGTCATACATCAATGTTCCCGTGGGGAAGTTGCCCAAATTTGATGGGACCAACTATGCCAAATGGAAACACTTGATGAGGGCTTACCTTGAAGCACTTCACCCCGGTCTTTGGGAAGTTGTGTGTAGTGGATTTCAACCACCGGTGAACCCAAAGGCGCCAACAAATGAAGAGCTAGCTGCTGCCCACATCAATGGTCAAGCTACAAGCATACTTCTAAGTGCTCTAGAAGGAAATGAGTACAATAGGGTGATGAATGTCAACATTGCAAAGAAGATTTGGGACACCTTGGTGCTTGCACATGAAGGTGTTGACAAAGTGAGAAAAGCAAAGATTGACATGTTGAAGGCAAAGCTCAATCGGTTTGTGATCATTGATGGTGAGGGTGCACAAGAAATGTTTGATAGGTTGATGGTCCTAGTTGGCAAGATTAGAGGATTTGGAGATGAGGATCTTGATGACCACACGGTTGTCAAGGTTATGCTAGAGGCCTACACACCTAGGAATCCCACCGTGGTAACCTTGATTAGAGACAAGAAGAAGTTTGAGCACTTTACACCCAATGATGTGCTTGGAAGGTTGATCACTCATGATATGCAAATGGAAGAAGCAAATGAGAGAAAGAAGCTTGGTGAGTTGCAAGCCAAGCTTGAGGGCATCAAGATCAAGGATGTTGCTCTAAAGGCATCCAAGACAAGCAAGTCATGCTCATCACACAAGACAAAAGGCAGCAAGCAAGCATCCATAAGTCAAGACAAGGAAGTGAAGAAGATGCAAGAAAATATTGATGAAATCTCTTCCTCAAGTGATGATGAAGATGATGGGGCTGATTACGAGAAGATTGATGATATGGCCCTATTCATGAAGAAGTATGGGAAGGGGATGAAGGCAAATGGCTACAAAATGGTGCAAACGAAGATTCCCAAACAAGAAAAAAGAGAACTTGCTTCAATTGTGGCAGCACCGAACACTTTGTTGTCGATTGTCCACATGAGAACAAGAACAACAAATACAAGAAGGACAATGGCAAAGATAAGAAGCAAGACTACAAGAGAAGGGGAAGGAACATGGGTGAAGCTCACATCGGTCATGAGTGGGACTCAACCAAAGAGACAAGTGAAGAGGAGATTCACATTGCAACATTTGCCATGCAAGAAACCTCTACACCCAAGCTCTTCAACAACATGTCCGATGATGAGGATGAGGACCTTGACTCCACTCATGTTTGTCTCATGGCCAAGCATGAGAAGGTAAAAACTAAATCCAAACCCTCTCCCTCTCTTAGTGATGAATCTAGTGATCTTAGTGAAAGCTCTAGTGAAGATGAATCTAGTGATGATGAAGAATATGTTAGACTCACCAAGAACCTAGATCCCAAAACTAGAAGCTTTCTTGCTCAACTAATGGCGGATTTAGAAAGTACCCAAGCGGAGTTGGCAACTAGAGATAGTCAATTGGATAGACTTGAAAAACTCTATGTTGACAACAAGGATGCTCTTGTAGCTGAGAGGAGTGAGGTGGTCTGCCTTGCAAAAGAGCCTAGCTAATGAGCAAGGAGACCATGCTCTCACAAAAAGAAAGCTATGGTTGCCCTAAATGGGAAGTATTGTGACTTGCAAAACAAGCACAAAGAGCTTGAAGCTCAATATAGCCTTCTTTGGGAGAGCAACTCACATCTCTCAACCACAAAGGATACTTCTACTCCCTCCACTAGTCAAGGTTGTGGTAAATGCTATAATGTTGATATGAATGTTTATACCACTAACCTTGCCAACATGAAAGCAATGGAGAAAGAGATCACTAGGCTCACGGCTATGGTGAGAAAAGAAGGTGAAAATAGCAAAGCAACAGTGAGCAACAAGGTTGTGGCTCCAAAGAAGCCCAACTACATTGATGGGAGAAATCCAAGAATCAAGGATGGACTTGGACACAAGCATGGAAACAAAACCAATGGTCGAAAAGATGATCATTGGTGTTGAATGTGTCAAATTCTTGAGCAAAGGCACAGAGGGTACAGAGAGACCCTGCACAGCGCTGGACACAAGCCAAACCGAGCTGCACCGACGCCACACGCCGGCAAGTGCCGCGAGGATCTAAAGCAGGCGCCGCGCCACCAAGAAAAAGGGAAGGTCACCTACACACGCCTCGCCTCAGAATAGACCCAAGAAGATGGTCCAAAAGCCCTGTGAAGAAGGTCCGTAAGTCGAAAATCTTGTCCAGGCTATTCCTAAGGGCCACTCCTATCAATGGAAGGCTAAAGCAAGCAAGTTGAACTCCAATCCTTGCTTTGAAGTGAAGGCAAACAAAGAAGGGGAGGTGTTTGCAAAGTACTTGGGCAAAGAAAAGAAGCTTTATAGCAACACCTCTATATGGGTTCCCAAAGTTCTTGTGACAAAGGTAAAAGGTCCCAAGAATATTGGGGACCTAAACTTGTGAACTAAACTTGCTTTGCGAGGCATACTCCTCCGGTGGGTCAAGTTGGGTGTTTGACAAATGGGCCGCACAAATCATATGACCGGAGAAAGGAGTATGTTCTCATCATATTCCCAAACCAATGACGATAGGAATAACATAAGGTTTGGAAATGATGACGTGAGAAGTGTAATCGGTCTTGGTAACGTTGCTATCACAACCGAAAGCATAATATTTCGTGATGTATTGCATGTTGATTCGTTGGGATACAACTTGTTGTCGGTCTCACAATTGTGTGAGAAAGGCTACAATTGTCTCTTTACGGATGTTGGTGTGGAAGTCTTTCGCAGAAGGATTCCTCTGTTGTCTTTTTACAGAAAAACTCAAGAATAAGCTTTACTTAGTTGATTTCAACAAAAGTGAGGCTAAGCTTGATACCGCCTAATGGCAAAATCTAGCATGGGCTGGCTATGGCATCGCCGCCTAGCACATGTTGGCATGAGGAACTTGGCCAAACCGCAAAAAGACAACCACATCATTGGACTAACAAACATTGACTTTGACAAAGACAGATATGTGGACCTTGCCAAGCCGGAAAGCAAGTAGGTGCACCTCACCCACCAAAGAGCTTGATGACCACTACTCAACCCTTGGAGTTGATACACATGGATCTCTTTGGACCGGTGGCCTACCTTAGCATTGGGGGTAACAAATATGGACTTGTTATTGTTGATGATTATTCCCGCTTCACTTGGGTTTTCTTTGTCTTTGATAAGTGCCGTACAAGAGAAGGTGAAGACATTCATCAAGAGGGCACAAAGAGAATTCGATCTTCCCGTCAAGAGAATAAGAAGTGACAATGGGACCGAATTCAAGAACACCCAAGTTGAAGAGTATCTTGATGAAGAGGGCATCAAGCATGAATTCTCACCGCATATACCCCTCAACAAAATGGTGTAGTAGAGAGGAAGAACCGTACACTCATAGAGATGGCAAGGACAATGCTTGATGAGTACAAGACTTCGACATCTTTTGGTGCGGCTATCAACACCGCTTGTCATGCCATCAACCGTCTCTATCTACACAAGAAACTCAAGAAGACTTCATATGAACTCTTAACCGTAACAAGCCAAAGGTGTCATACTTTAGGGTGTTTGGGTGCAAGTGTTTCATTTTGAACAAAAGGCCCCGAACCTCTAAGTTTGCACCTAAAGTTGATGAAGGTTTTCTTCTTGGTTACGGATCAAATGAGCATGCCTATCGTGTTTTCAATCAAACCTTGGGTAGGGTCGAAATCACTATAGATGTGACATTTGATGAATCTAACGGCTCTCAAGTAGAGCAAGTTGATCAAAGTGTTGTAGGAAAGGAGGATCCACCTTGTGAGGCAATCAAGCAACTAGCTATTGGTGACATAAGGCCTCAAGAAGATCAAGCAAATGAAGAGGAGGATCCACCAGTTGTTGCTGCACAAGATTCCGCTGACGTACTCAAAGACCAAGTGCAGCACACACCGCCTGAAGTGCCCAGGAGCGGCAAGCACAAACAAACGCTACGGGCAATGCCGCGCCACCTACCTCCGGCGGCAAAGAATCGATCCACCTACATCACCCATTCAACCACTTGATCTTGCACCAATACTTGAAGCTAATGATGAATATGATGAAGATCAAGAAGAACAAGTCGGGCGTTGATCACCCACGACTACTTATTAAAACGGTTCAACGGGATCATCCCGTTGACAACATCCTTGGGAGTCTTCGAAAGGGGAGTGACCACTGATCTCATTTAGCCGCTTTACGCCAACATTTCTCGCTTTGTTTCTTCTTTGGAACCGCAGAAAGTAGATGATGCTCTCAAGGATCCGGATTGGGTGTTGGCCATGCAAGAAGAGCTCAACAACTTCAAGAGAAATGAAGTTTGGGAGTTGGTGGAAAGACCCAAGACTAACATCATTGGTACCAAGTGGGTCTTCCGCAACAAGCAAGATGAAGATGGGTTGGTGACAAGAAACAAGGCAAGATTGGTGGCTCAAGGCTTCACTCAAGTAGAGGGCTTGGACTTTGATGAAACCTATGCACCGGTGGCAAGACTAGAAGCAATTGCATTCTTCTAGCCTTCGCTGCCCATCATGACTTCAAGCTGTACCAAATGGATGTCAAAAGTGCATTCCTCAATGGTCCACTACAAGAGGAAGTATATGTTGAGCAACCACCCGGTTTTGAAGACCCCAAGTTTCCCAACCACGCCTACAAGCTCCATAAGGCGCCTATGGGCTTAAGCAAGCACCTAGAGCATGGTATGAATGCCTTAAGGAATTCTTGCTCAAACAAGGCTTTGAGATAGGCAAAGCCGACCCTACTCTCTTCACTCACAAAGTTAGCAATGATTTATTTGTATGCCAAATATATGTCGATGACATAATATTTGGTAGCACTAACAATGTGTATGTTGAGCAATTTAGTAGGACAATGACCAAGAGATTTGAGATGTCCATGATGGGTGAGTCAAGTACTTCCTCGGGTTTCAAGTCAAGCAAATGGAGGAAGGGACATTCATTAGCCAAACAAAGTACACCCACGATATGCTAAAGAAGTTTGACATGGTGAAGGCCAAGCCTATCAAAACACCAATGCCAAGCAATGGACATCTTGATCTTGATGAGGAGGGTTCAGCCGTGGACATGAAGGTATATCGCTCCATGATTGGATCCCTACTTTACCTTTGTGCATCTAGGCCGACATAATGCTTAGTGTGTGTATGTGTGCTCGTTTTCAAGCTAATCCAAAGGAATGTCACTATGTGGTCAAGTAAGAGAATCTTGAGATACTTAGTACACACTCCTAACCTTGGCTTGTGGTATCCCAAGGGTTCCAAGTTCAATCTACTTGGCTATTCGATTCTCGACTATGCCGGTTGCAAAGTAGATAGAAAAAGCACTTCGGGACATGTCAATTCCTTGGACGGTCCTTAGTGTCTTGGAGCTCTAAGAAGCAAAATTGTGTAGCCCTTTCCACCGCCGAGGCCGAGTATGTTGCAAAAATTCTACCAAGATGTTGTGCTCAACTACTTTGGATGAAGCAAACCTTAAAAGATTACGGATGTCATTTCACAAAGATACCTCTTCTTTGTGACAACGAGAGTGCCATCAAACTCGCAAATAACCCTAAGAGCACACTCTAGAACAAAACACATAGACATCCGTCATCACTTCTTGAGAGACCACGAACTCAAAGGAGATATCGCAATTCGCCATGTGAGCACCGAAAAGCAACTAGCCGATATCTTCACCAAGCCTCTCGATGAGTCAAGGTTTTGTGCTTTGCGTAGTGAGCTAAACATTCTCGATTCTCGTAACTTGATTTGAATTCCAAAGACACATGCAATCTGTTTGAGACACTAGATCGACATAGGAAAAGTTTGTGAAATCTTTCATATTGTGTTTCAAAAGTTTTCAAATTCTAATCCGAAATTCAATGCCATAGTTCTGTATTGATGATCTGTCCCCCGCAATGAATTTTGGTGTCTCGTGATCAAATTTGAGGAGAAATAAGTCAAAAGTGGCAATATATAAGCAGACAAAGTTGGTGCGGCAATGTTGTCAGGTCTCGCTGCCGCCGCTAGCCGCAGGGCAGCAGCGCAGCGTCCTAGCGCGGCAAAGGCCGCGCCTAGGGTTGCCCCGACCGCCTCGTCCGAACCGCTTTTGGGCCAAATCTTTCTTCTTTCCTTTTCTACCCCCGCCCAACCGGTTTTCTCCTCTCCTCCGCCCGACTTCCTCCCCACGCGCCCACTTCTTCTTTCCCGAAAGCGTGAGGAAGAGCGCCGCCGCCCGCCGCCGCGCCCGCCGCCGCCTCCCTTTGCCGGCGCCGGCCGCAGCCGTCTTGCCGCCGGCCGCCATCTTCTTCTTCCTCCGGCCGGCCCCGCCCCCTTCTCCCCGAGCGCTTTCTCTTTCCCCTTCATTCAACGAGGTACAACCTAACCCTAACCATGAACTCTTTGCCCGATCTATGGATTGAGTAGAAATTTCTCTTGGATTTGTGTTGACTAGTGATGTATGAACACTAGGAAAGTGATTTGGTGGTTTGGAATCAATAAATTTCGTGTTTTAATTATTTAAGTGATTTAGAGGATGAGGATGTTGGTGACCCCAACATGAAACCTAACGTTTCTTGCTGATTCAAACAAAGATAAGCTTCTCGTATAATTTATCAAATTAAGATGGGAAATTGGTTGATTTGAAATACCAAAGAAATATTTTACTAGAGTTCATAACTATGTTGAATCCATGGGAAATTTCTCTTGTTTTAAGATCCGATTATGAAATTGTGATAGGCATGTATATTGAGTCGATAGATGTGTTAGAAAGGTATTGAAAAGTAGAGATTGATGATTTGAGCAAGGGGGAGCGGCAAAGGCCGTGCATGCGCGGCAAAGGTGCGTGCCCTCTCAAGGCAGTAGTTGCCCCGCAGCCCAGTGATTTCACCCCGACAGCTTTGCTCTTGTCATCAATTTTCACTTTTCTAATCTTTCTCCTACATATGTTTGGACAATGCATACTATTCTCGAAAGCGCTTTCTTACCATAATCCTATCTTTGACATAGATGGACCCCGAAGTGATCCCCATGGCAAGAAAAAGCGAGGGTCAAAGTGATTGACGAAGAGGGGCGAGGAAGAAAGAATCTGAACATGGCAGAGGCAAGTGGGCAGCTCAAATTACGGAGGAGCAAATGCAAAGAAGATGGGTACACCATTGTTCCCGCAGGGGAACAAGGTACCTGCACCACCCTCTAGTATTTGATAACAGCCTACATGCAGCAGGTTGAGGGTGTGTTTGAGATGACCGCACCTGTCAATGACCCACCAATCCCAGTGGTGAGTTATTTGAAGAAGCAAAGGGAGGTTGCTGATGCTAGAGCTATCAATGTCTATGCAGAGGAGCAACAGGAAGGCATTGATGAGAGGTTTTGGGCAGCCTTTCATTCAAACTTTTACCTGACAGTCCTTCTCCACTCCACAAAGAGCAAGATCACCACGATGCACTACATTGACTTTGAGAGGATGAGAGATAGAGAGGAGGATGCATTTGATGAGGCCATAGAAGCATGTGAGAAGTTTGAGCTGACAGACATCATGTCATTCCGGCATGATTGGAATGAAGAGATCCTTACTCGCCATGCCACCTACTACTGGGACAGGCCTTCTGATACTATCCACTGGATGACTGACAGGAGGCACTACAGAGTTGACTTTGTCACATTCTGTCAGATACTTGGCTTTGGGGCTGATCACAGGGAGTACACTGACATACATGAGATTGACCCCATTGATGCCAAGGCCATCAGAAACTGCTGGGCTGATCCTGCACTCCTTGGGAGAAGGAAGGGGTTGAAGGATTTCTTCTATGTGATGAACAACCTCTGCAGGTGCACTATTGATCCAAAGGATGGAGCAGCTTCTGACATCAATGGCTATGCTAGGAACTTACTTGCTCATTTCAGGAATGATGAAACTTTCAATGTTGGAAAGTTCATTTGGAGACAGCTAGCCAATGCTATGGATGATGCTAGGAGGAACCTGCCATATGCTCCTTACATCATGTTCATGATTGAGAGGGTTTCGGGAACATCTATCCCAAGGACTTGCCTTCCACGCCTACAACATAGAGAAGACCCATGGCTTGGATGGTGGGAAGACTAGTGGCGTGGCAAGACCCTCAGCAGAGGCACCTCAGCTGGCAGAGAGGACTTGGAGGAGCCCTCTAGCTCTAGGCCCAGGAGGCACAGGAAGTCTGGATCCAAGATGAGGAAGTGGATCAAGGCAATCTTTGGACATTGCTCATATGCTTCTCGCCAGACCTATGAGCTACGCAGGAGGTGAGACAAAGCCTTCAAGAGTGTCGTGGAGAAGCAAGGACTCCCGCCCCTCCGTCTATCCCTAGACCACCTCAAGACACCGACCTTCCGAGCTTTCACCACTAGCAGCTCGGGGATCGACTTGTCCGACATGATTGGTTCGATTATGCAGCCAGATTCCAGCTCGACGCTCCACTCGCCGCCCACGCAGCCAGTGCTACTATCTCTCGAGGAGGACGAGGACACAGCCTTTCCGAGGCCGAGGACACCAAAGGAGGAGTGACTCCGCTTCTTTCTTCTCTTTCTATGATCTTTTGGTGCTTGACGCCAAAGGGGGAGAAAATTAGAAGAAATGAGGGGGTCAAACTTTTTCGACGCCCGAGATGGTTCGAGGATGGAGCAAAGCAGCAGATCTTCGAGTTTAGATCTTTGAGAGTAGCTTGTTAGGTGTGAGTTTGAGAGAAACTCTATTTTATGTAATAATGCCACCTATGACTTGTTATTTCTGGATTTGGTCGCTTGATTGCTTAAACTCTGTTTTATATATCTTGTTGCTTGCTTAGATTGCTAATCTTGTCATATATGCCGTGGTTGATGTTTTGTCTCGGTCTGTCTGGCCGATAGGCGCCGGTAAAGCCGCAAGACCTCGGCGCGGGCAAGCAGCCGCCAGCATTATCAGCAATGCATGCATACTTTTTGTGCTCGATCATATTACTATTGTCATATGCATCACGGATATATTTTATCGACACCTCTTTAAAGCACCCCACAAAGAACCATGGATGTAGGGGAAGGTCTTGCACACTCTAAATGTATATCTTGACTTGTATGTCAAAATTGAGAATTCAAATCTCACTTATACATTTAGGGGAGGTCTCACAACACCTAAATATGTGAAATTGACATTTCAGTCAACCATGAGAATTCAAAACTCAATCACATATTTAGGGAAGGTTCCTACATCCTTGATCTTCGTAATCTAAGTTTGACTTTACATCTTATGTAAGCTCTAATTTGGTTGTCATCAATCACCAAAAAAGGGGAGATTGTAAGTGCAATCAAGCTCTAAGTGGGTTTTGGGCGTTGATGACCACCGAATTAGGGGACTAATGAGATTTACGAAGATGACATGCGTGGAGTAAAATATGGAGTTGGTGAACAGGTCCAAAGGTACCAAATAAGCTAGATGATGGTGTTTCCTGATCAAGGCATTTAAATCATTTTATATTTTGAATCTTGAGTTTAGGAAATGCCGTACTATTAAGAGGGATCATAGGATTCTCGCATCTCGTGGACCAAGTGCTCTAAACATCAAATCCGGACACCACACACAACTCCAAGCCCCGACCACCGAGAAATCACCGTGTTTCACACTTCTGGCAGTCAGTTTGCGGCGCAATGCTGTTGGCGCAATGGTGCGAAGTGCGGCGCCTACGCGGGCGATGCGCGTGTCGGCAAAGGTGCCACACTTAATCGTACCGTTGGGTTAGTGGGGTATAAATACCCATTCTACCCCTCCCCAACGGTCACCCGGCTCACTTTCTTCTTCCTCCCGACCAGAACAACAGCCAGAGACCATCTTTTTGCTCTCTCTCTCACCTCCATTGAAGCACCTTGAGCTCCCCACTCAATCTCTCACTTCCCACCCGATTCTTGAGGGAAACAGCTGCAAACTTCGATTGGAGACCGGATCTACGACTTCCCCCACTCAAAAGAGCATTTGGTTCACGTTTGGCCGGAACCCTAGGGTTCTTTACTCTTGGAGCTTGCTCCTAGACGGCTAAGCGTCGCCCTTGAGCTTGCCCCCTTCGTGTGGCAGCCTTGGGAGGTTTGTAACCTCGATCTACAAAGAATACATTACCCCACATCTCTAGGGGTTAACTCCCTAGACTTGTGAACGAGGGAAAAAGCAAGCCGGTGGGCAAGCTAAGCCTTGTGTGGCAACCTCAACAACGTGGACGTAGCCCAGCCTGTGGCGCGTGAACCACGGGTTAAATCCTTGTGTCACCTTGTCCCTTTACTTTTGTTGCATATTTGTCTTGTGAGAAAGGGCTTCGACCCGATCTACTTTGTGACAAGGTTTCGCGCGGATATAGCTTGTGTTCTCGTGAGATACTTGTGTGCGGAACCTAGGAGAATCATCTTCAAGCAAGTGCAAGCTCCTGTTTCCACCTCGAGGTCACCCTCTCGTGAAGTGACCCGCGTCTGCAGCCGCAGACGCCGGCAAGGCCGCGCCCACCACGGAGAGAGAAGTTCCTTTTCTAGGTTTACGTCTCTCTGTCGGCTTTTGCGCGGCAAAGTGCCGCTCCTACTTCAAGGCGAAGGCGCCAGTAGTGTACCGACAAGCAGGCTTAAGTTTTAACAATCGATTATCGTGGGTTAAGCCTATTCACCCCCCCCTCTAGGCTTCCATCAGATCCTACAAAATCGAAGCTTGTGCTGTTTTAGGACCCAATCATCTGAACGACTATCCCTCTCCCCGCTCTATGAGAGCCATGTGTTCCTCAACGCACGGTTGCATCGCTTTTGTGCCCCGCAAGACACGAATGCGCCCGACCGACATCTTTATATTTATGGTCGACGAATGTTTTCCTACCACCGATGCCCTTCCCAGTAGCTCGCCCCTTGTGACGAGAATCGGGATTGCCGATCCCTCTCGTACTAGCGGATATTCTTGGCAAAGACTCGACGACTTCTTCACTAGTGTAACCCTCTATCATGGAGCCCTCTCGGGTATGCTCGATTATCCACGTATCGCCTTAGGACCGACATGAACCGGCTCGTAGGGCCCACATTTCATGCAAGTAGCCCGGGCCCAAAGACTCTATCCGATGAACCAGTGAATCATGAGATGTACCATTATATCGAAAAAGCGGGAGGTAAACACATCTCAAGTTGGTTCTGGGTCTCCACCATGAAATCATGTAGGTCACGTAGCTCTTGCTTGCGAAACGACTTCGTGAGATCTTTGTAAAGAAGTAGCACATGCGGGTGATGGCCACCTTTAGGAACTCTGGCTTGATAACCCTGATTGCAATTGGTAGGTACACCGCCGCATCATAAGACAATCGTGATCCTTAAGGTAGTGAAATGATAGGTCCTTCATCGACACTAGCTTCTTCGGGTTAGCCGAAAACCCATTGGGGACTTTGAGGTTCTTTATAGATGTGAGTAAAGCTCTCTTCTCTTCTATGTCTAGGTTGTAGCAAGCGCGCGGGCAGTTTGTACTTCCCATTATCCAGATGTACCGGGTGAAGCTCTGGCATCACTTTTAGTTCCTCCATGTCCTTCCGCCCTTTCAGACCATCCTTTGACTTGGCTGTGTCCATCAAGATACCACCGACAGCCTGAAAGACATTCTTTTGCACGTGCATACCATCAATGGCATGGGGAATTGCCAATTCTGTCCAGTAAGGCAGATATCGAAAGAAGATGGACTGTTTCTTAAAAGGTACGCCTTCGGTAGGAGGTTTGCTTCTATCTCTGATCGTTCCATCCAGATTCTTCTTCCCATAGATGATCTGGATGGTTCTCACCATTTCAAACACATGTCGTCCATAATGACGTCTCTCCGGAGGTGGGTCATCCTCCGGGATGTCCCCATAGTATCTCAAGTACGATTTGCCACGGTACTTGTGAGCAGTATTTAAGAAGCGACGATTCCTTAAGTAAACAAACTTCTTGGATGCAGTTAGCCACACCGATTTAGTATCATCCAAGCATACTAAGCATCACATCTTGCCTTTGATTTGTCCGGACAAGGCAAACAACACGGGGTGATCGTTGATAGTGACAAAAATTATTGCTCTCAATGTGAAGTCCTCCTTTCGAAAGCATCGTACATCAGCACCCCGTGATTCCATAGTGTCTCAAATTCTTGCAAAGACAAAGCTCAAGGAACACATCCATATCAATGCCTCGGTTGTTTAGGGCCGGATATGAGACAAGTGAGAAAAAGGTACTTTCTCTTCCCGACACAAGTATGTTGGGATGTTGTACATGGACAGGATCATCGGCCAAGTGCTGTGGTCGGTCGACCTCTCATTGAATGGATTCATTCCATCGGGTGCTCAAGGCGAACCGCATATTCCCCGGGCGTCTTTTGCTTTGACACTTCATTGTTGGCATCGAAGTCTTTCCACCGACTACCATTGGCCGGGTGTGCAATCACGTCGTCATCTTTCTTGCGCTTTGTCGCCCCACCATGTCATGTGTGCGGCTTCCTTAGGGTTCATGAAGATACGCCTCAAACGGTCAGTCACTGGTAGGTACCACATTACCAAGGCAGGAACTCTTTTCTTCCTTGCATCGTTGCCTAATGGAGTGCCCTCTGGATGAGGTTCTTGTACCGCCTTTTTCGCACCCTTCCTAGTCCTCTTGCTCCCCGTGGAGGCTTCTCCACCCCTGTAAAGTTCATTGTCCTTATAACGGCTAGCCCCGCAGCGAGGACATTTGTCCAGACCTTTGAACGTGTCACCACGAAAAAGGATACAATGGTTGGGGCATGCATGGATTTTTTCAACACCCATTGTCAATGGACTTATAACCTTCTTTGCATGGTATGTGTTGGCGGGAACTTTGTTTGGCAAAGGCAGCACCTTGTGACAGAGAGTCAACGGATCATCGAAACCGCAATGGACCAACCGTATTTAGCCTTCGGGATGAGTAGCTCAAGGACAAAGCGGAGCAAAGGTCCAAAGTGTAAGACAACCCTTCTCAACACCATACACGCCTCCTTCGACGCTGTTTTGACCCTCTCTAGATTTTGTAGACCTCTCTTTTGTAGTAATATTTCTGGTCCAAGGGCCTGAAGCATCTCCTCCAAATGGTCACCGTTACCATCATCTTCACCCCCTTGACATGCTCCGCCATCAGCCCCGCCGGCACCACCAGCATCATCAGCACGGTGTTGATTCCTCCCAAAGTGATCACCACCTTGTTCATTGGCAGGGTCATAGCCCGTGTCTTCATAAATCTCATTTCTGTATTGGTCCATAAGTGTGTCTTGTTGTTGATAATTGTTGTCGCCATCGATAAATGTCTCACCATGATGAGTCAACAATATGTAGTCCGGAACAAATCCTCGCTTAACCAGGTGTTCTTTGATGGTTTCCACATTTGCAAATGCAATAAGATTCTTGCAATCTTTGCAGGGACAATTAATTGTATCCTTATTATATCTCAATGTTGATGCATGCTTCTTTATGGCTTGAATAAATTTGTCCACCTCGTTCCTGTAAGGATCATCGAACCTTGGCCAACCATACATCCAAGACTTCCTATGCTCCATCTATTATATAGAAAAGAACAAAAGGAAATACATGAATAACAGGGCTGTAATCTCATCTAGCAAGAATTATCAAAAAGAAAAACTAGATCTGGAAATAGATCTTGCTGAAACGTACATGAAACTAGGGTTCAATCTCCACTTAAATAAAGCAAGAGCCACTAAATAAATGTTGTGAGCTTATTTCTTCAATGTTGCCTTGATAGCTTCAGAACTAAGATTACAAGACACATCCTTCCAACCAATCACAGTTTTTTTTCTCAGGACAGCAACACTGGCTTCAATATTTTTAGGATAAATTCTTTCCTGAAAAATAAAACAAGCCCCTTCAGCACAATTTTCTTGCTCAGAGCTACAGTACAAGGTCAAGTGGACAAAAGACTACTTACCCACTGCTTGAAGGATTCTGTGTTTTTGAGTCAAGCACACCGAATACATCAATCCCTGTTCAGCGTTTAGGATGGATTCAGCGGCGCCTAGACGCTGCGCTAGTCGACACGGGTACGCACGCACGAGCCTAGTGGGGTGATAGGTGTACTAGGCCGGCGCGGCTCGCCGGGCGGCGCCCGCGGAGAGGAGGAGCGGCGGGATCAGTGCGGGGGCGGCGGCGGGAGCAGGTGCGGGCGCTGGCGCCGGGCGGCGGGACTGCCGCGGGAGCGCCCGTGTAGAGGTGGAGGGGATGCCATAGAGGATGGGTTAGAGATGTGCTGACTTGCCTTGAATGGGCCTCCAAATGGGCCTCGATTGGGCCTCCAAAAGATGCAAATAAATACGCCGAGAGCGGCCGTGATCCTAGCCCCTCTTACTGCCTCATCATCAAGAGCGGCCGGGAATACAGCCGCTTCTACCGAAGTACTCTTCAAGGGAGATAGCCGCCTTACTTATATCAAGAGCGGCCGGAGAACCGCCCTTATTGAGAAATCAATAAGGGCGGGTTGATTTGAGGATCATGCCAAACTAACTGTAGGGCGGTTGCGCATTGAGGCGCCCTAAATATATGAGGCCTAGCTTTTATAGTAAAGTTTTCACGTAGTGGTCGCTGACCAGCCGCGGGGGACGACGACCCCGCATGCGACAGCAAAGTACCACAGCGACGAGGACCTGATCGTGGCGCTGTCCACGGTGTGGTTCAATGGCGGAAGCATGTGCAACAGGAAGATACTAATCACGACCTTGGGGCCGTTCTGGCGCGACATCGTGGTCTGGGTCGTGGACGAGTGCGACACCCAGAGCGGCTGCAAGGACAACATGATCGCCACGTCCAAAAGGGTCTGGGACTTGCTCGGGCTTGACGCTAACGTCGGCGAGGTTCCCGTTACTTGGTCCATCGTCTAATAATCGAATGCATCGCCGTCGTCGGCAGGCAAGGATCTGTGTGCCACGCGTGCCCTGGGAATTTGCTGTTGTGTTTCTGTTCTGCCGTCACGCATCCTGCTGTGCGGTCTTTGTTATCGTTGATGTGTGTCCGTAGCCACTCTAGAGTGGCAGAATAAAACTACTTGCAAGCGGTACTTTGCAACTTGATCACGGTTGCTGTTAGTAGTCCTAGTTTGAAAACGTTGGTTTGTTCCGTCAGTGGTGTGTTCGTCACGCTTACGCATGTCTAATTGGTAGTCAAATATGGATCAAAATCGATATTTAATAATGAGATCAGAGGAGTGAGACCCTACGACTCCAACGGATAGGATAGGCCCCCCGGCGCCGCTGGCGGCCGCGGCTCCCCTCCCGCCCTTAGCTTCCCACCCACCTCCAGCTACAGATCCGCCCCCGCTGGCTTCTAGCTGAGGGGCACCTCTCCTCCCCGTCAACGAGCGGGGGAGATCGGCTCCGCGCGGCAACGCCGCCACCGCCGCCTCCGTCCGCGGAGCCCGCGCGTGGCGGTCCATGGAGCCCGCCGTGCCTCCCTCCTCCTCTCCCCGCCTCCTCTACTCCTTCTCTCCCCCCGACCATCTCCAGCTTTGCACCGCCGCAGACCCAGTCGGCGCCGCTCGCACCGGCTGCCACCACTCAACCTCTCCTCCGGCACCGGTCGACCCCCGTCGTCACCGCGACCCCTCCCCTTCTTCCCACCTCCTCCCTCCAAGCGTTCCAAGTCTCAGCGCCTGGGGCGGCGCAGTGCCTCCTCTCCGGCTCCAACGACGAAGGAGGTGAGACCGTCATGACGACCTTCCTCGCGCCCTCCGGGCCAGTGTCACCGCGCCGACAACCTCCCCGCCTCGAGGACAAGGTGCCCCCTGGGGCTCCCAGCCCGCCGCCGATTCGATCGCCGCCCGCAGTGCGCGCAGGCGCCCCAGCGTCACCATGGAGTCGCCCTCGTGATTGGCACCTCGTCTGGAAGCCGGCGGGCACCCAAAGCGCTAATGACGATGACACACCTCGGGCGCATGGCGCCGCCGACCAGCCTCGCTCGCGCCACACCCGTGCTGTGGTAGTTCACGCCGCTGGCCCGGTCCGGCTCGGGAGGCGCGAGGCGCCCGAGTCGGGGGCACGGGCGGCGCTGAGCGGGCGTGCCACCACCCGGTCGCCCCGCGTGGGGATTGTCTCTCAAGCGGCGGCGCCCGATGGGCCGTGCTCGTTGACTCCGCCACGGGCGCTGAGTCGGCACGGGCCCCTCGCTGCCGAGGTGTATGCGTCGCCGACGGCGTGCGCATTCGCCCCACTTCGCAGCGCCGCGGGCGCTGCACCGTCGCTGGGCGGCACACCTCGGGGACACTCGCGATGCTTGTGGCGGTCCTGCCGTTCCTCCGCCGCCCAGCTGCATCTCGCTCACCTTCGGCTCGGGCCACGCCGCCTACTCGCTCACCAATGGTCGGGGGCCACACCGCCGGGCCACCTTGCCGGATGCAGCTGGCCGGGCAGCGCGTACTCCACCATGGCGAAGCTCGCTGCGGCGCTCCAGCTTCAGCCCATCTCGCTGCCGCCGCCTCTGTCCCGGCCTACCTCGTTGGGTTGTGCTTCAACCGCCTCGCTGAGGATCACGCGTCGTTCGCGGTTTGCTCATCCGCCGTCACGCTGCGTTGCCTCTCGCAGAGGATTCCGGGCTACCGGGCCCATGACCGCTCCCGGCGACGTACGCCGCCGCCGTCGCCCAGCCCCTTCCACGCCTCCTCGCCACGACCGCCGCTACCCGCGAATGCCTCGCCGCGGCCTGGGGCGCCGCCACCAGCCCAACCGCCCCCTCTTGTTGGGCGTGTGGGCACCATCTCGGCGTAGGATTACTGTGGTGGCTCCACCGGATCCGCCGACTTCGGACCGCTGAGCCTTGTGGGCAGCGCGTTTGCATGACGGCCGACTGCCGTCCTGGTCACCGCCTTCACGGACCGCTCGTCGGGGCCGCTCGTACACGCGTTGTCCCGGCTGGATGGACGATGCTTGACGAGCTTCGTGGCCTCCTCATCACACGACCGCCGACCTCGACGCCCTCCCCTCGCCTAGCGCTTCGAGCCGCCGCCTCGCGCGATGGTCGCGCTTCGCTTCGCAGGCGGAGACGCGAGGAGTCGGAGGTGGCGGCGAATCCGGCTCGTGTTCTCTTCACGCCGCTCGCCTAGCCTTCGACGGTGCGGGTGCGCCTTGGCGGAGGCGCCGAGGTCCGTGGCGCGCATCGCCGCTTAGGGTCCACACTTCGCCGGCGCCACGCCCCATTTCGCTGAAGTGCCGAGGTGGCGACTTCGTCTCCGCTCACCGTCCTTCGCCGATGTCGACGGGCGAGCCACGCCATGGCCCCACCGGGCGCGGCGAACAAGTGTCGCCGACGACGACTGGTACCGCCCGCAAATAATCGGCCGTGGCCGCCAAATCGCTTCCGCGGGACCGAACGAGAAGCAGCGCTGTGTCCAAATCAACAAGGGCTAAGCGGCCGGGACACGCTGGTGCTACCCCCGACCCCTCGACGCGCGAGGTGCCATGCTGCTCCGGGGATGTTGCGCTGTCCTCCAGCGGAGAACGTCTTGATCCTTCCCCGATGGCGCGCCGTCATGGGGATGGGCGGTGCTCCGGATGCGTGTGCCGCCACGGAGCATCCCGCCTCCCCGTCCACCCCAGAGACCGCCGACACACGGAGGGCATACCGAGCCCGCAGCCGCGCCCCACCGCGCCTCCGTCCGGGACTTCCTGGCATCGCCACCCTCCGCCGGCGAAAGCCCATCCTCTGCGCGCCGGCCCACCGCCGCTCGTCGGGATCACTCATGATGAGTGGGCGCGACGGTGTGCTCGGGCGCGCGGGGAAGCACACAAGCGCGATCCATATCCGGATGGATGGCGCTGTTGGTGCTACTCAACAAGCTTGAGGGACGCCGGTCGACACGACGCCTTTGCACTCCGGTCCCCTCGAGCTGAAGAGCAAAAGTTGATGCACCGGGCGCCCGCCACCGGTGGCAAACCACGGCGGCTGCGCCAAGATCTTCCCATCTTTGCCGCGGGCGGTGCGCAGGCAGCAACGGTGGGAGATCTTGATCCGGAGCCTTAGCCGCGACACGCCTCCTCCAAACCACCTTCGTCGGCGCACTAGTTTTATTTTCAGTAGATCCGTATCGCGCCATCGTTAAAGCCGGTGATCCTTGTGTTATGTGCTTTTGCGGCGCCCGCCAATTCTTTTGGCTAAGACGCGCGGCGTGTAAAAACTCTAACTTTTCTTAATATAATACGTGCCAATGGTACGCTTCCGAAAAAAATTTAATAACGAGACGGGCCGTCGTCAGCTCTGGCCAATGTTGTTGTTAACTCATCGATATTTAATAACGAGACGGGCCGTCGTCAGCTCTGGCCCATGTTGTTGTTAACTCAGTTCGTAGACAGTAGACACAGACACTTCCACCCGATCCAACAAAATATGTATTTAAGTTTCTTTCCTACGGTACTCAAACGGTAACGCTACTATTAGCACGTCCTAACTCATCGGACGCGCGGCTTAGCTAGGCCCGGCCCATCAACAGTAATAAAACACACCGCCTCGTGCTCTCCGCGACCGTCCCCCGCACTCTGCTCGCCTGCACCTCTAGGTGGAAGTTGGATGTCCATGGATGTCCAATGGATACTCTCTGGTTCAAAAAAATGAACTAGAAAGAGATGGTCCCCCACCAAAATTTGAATTTCTAAGTCATTTGTCAAAATCTATGGATGTCCAAATTAGATTAGGCTTCCACGTATGCCTGCACCTCCTTATCCAGCCGCTCATTCTTCTTCCTCGCTTCTCTCGTTGCTCCACTCGCACGTGCACTTGCTCCGCCCGCTTCGTCCTTGTGCCGTCTTGGGCGGCGAGCTCCCTCCCTTCTTCTCTCCCCATCCCCCCGCTTCCTCCCTCCCTCTCCCTTCCCTTACGGGTGGCCTCACTGGACGCTCCACCCACTGCGCCCTTGTGCCGCACCGGCCGGGCTCCCCTCCCTTCTTCTCTCCCCATCCCCTCGCTTCCTCCCTCCCCTCTACCCTCCCTTGCGGGTGGCCTCGCCCGATGGCAGCCTTTGCGCTAGCGGCGGCCCTCCCTCCAGCAACCATGACAAAGAACCTTGAGCAAGCGGCGTAAGCGCCAGCTTGCCGAGGATGACGGCGACGCTGGATTCCGGGCGAGGTAGGTGGGGCATGATCTGATCCGAGGCCTCCCACCCCATCCTTCCTCCTCATCCTCCTCCCCCTCTCCCCCTCACGGATCATAGATTCTGGTGGTGGCTAGGGTTGTGTGAGACAGATCTCAACGTTGTTGCGATGAGCATTTTCAATGTTGCAACAATCTGATGTCAAATGTTGAAACAATGCCTTTTGGTTGTTGCAATAGAAATTTCTCTAATGTTGCAACAAATGATGTGAAATGTTTCAACGGTGCTTTTTTTGTTGTTGCAATAGGCATTTTCTCGATGTTGCAACAAATGATGTGAAATGTTTCAACGGTGTTTTTTTGGTTGTTGCAATAGGCATTTATCTAATGTTGCAACAAATGATGTGGAAATCTTTCAACGGTGCTTTTTGGTTGTTGCAATAGGCATTTATCGATGTTGCAACACATGATGTGAAATGTTTCAACGGTGCTATATTGGATGTTGCAATAGACATTTCTCGATGTTGCAACAAATGATGTGAAATGTTGCAACACCTTTCTCCTTGCCGTAGCGCATTCTTTCCCCGCTATTTGCGAGGGATTTTGTTCCTTGTTGAAGCTTGGGGAGTGGATACGGTGGTGAGTCGGTTGGCCGGGGTGGATGTGCTCGATGGTGATGTTCGGGGCGGTGCATCGGCATGGGAGCTGGTGCGTTGAGGCCGGATGTGGGGAAGGGGCAGAATGGTGGTGGCGGATGTGCTTTCGGGACGGCGGGGTGGGGGGGGCGATGGGCGGCGCGTGCCGAGCGGGAGGCGGAGGAGGAGGCGGGGGGAGCGGGGCTCTGCGCTGCGGGAGTGGAGCCGAGGCGAAGGAGTCGGATGGAGGGGCGGGTCCCTCCTGCGGCGGCGGGGTAGGGAGAGGCTCGGGGTGAGGAGAGGCGGCAGTGTGTGAGGTGGGCCGGGCTGAGCCGAAGGCCCGATGGAAAATTTTTCCATCGGACGTCCGAGCGCCAGCTTCCCGCACTCAAAAGGTTTAGAAACCTAGAGGCAATCCTATTAACTATGAACCAAACTAAAGATACTATCGGCATGTAATTGGGCTTGTGGGCCTATCTATCGTGACTCCCCACCTAGCCTATATATGTGTACACCGACTATGCCGGTATTCCCCTATCATACACTTTCATGGTATCATGAGACGATCCGATCCTGCGACCTCTCGCTTTTGCTAACCGTAGTCGCTGCCGCCGATCCCCGCATCGGGATTGCCCGCCGCTTATCTCGATCCCCGCCTCCCCCCTCCTCCGGCCCCTCCGCCCCCCTCCGCCCCTGCCGTGATGCCCCAAGACCGCGGGGGCAGTGCGCCGCGCATGAGGAGCAAGAGGGTGCGACCGTGAGGCCGTAGAAGTCTATGCCAAAGCCCTCGACGAAGTTCGAGGCGCGGTATGCCGGCGTCCGCGGCCACGCCATCGCCCGTTCTCAACATCAAGGTCCACATGACGGTGGTCCCGGACCGCACCGCCAACAACTACAACCGTTGGCACTCCCTCTTCCTCGTTGTCTTCGGCAAGTACACCCCTTACCGACCATGTTCTCAGCGGCGTGGTCAACGCCGATCGGCGGCGTGGAGTGCGAGATGGGCTGCTTGTCCTCATGTGGATCTACGGCATGATCAACGCCGACCTCCAAGCAATCCACCATGCTAAAGAACCCCAACGCCCGCAACACCAAGCTTCACATCGAGGACAAATTCCTCGGCCGGCGTGAGTCGTCTTGCTCTTTTGTTCTTTGTCCGCCGAGTTTGGCACGGGTGAAGAAAGGGTCCTCGTCCATCACCGACTTACGCAAACCCCGGCGATGGCGGACACCCTCAATGACCGGCGGCGGCACCCTCGTCCTCACACTCCTCCTCCGTGGCCTCGGCGACAAATTTCACCTCATGGTCACCAACAACGCCGCGGCAATCGTTCCCCCACCTTCACCGAGGCACACACGTTGCTTCTACTCGGGGAGATCGACCTCAATGACATCTCCGGTGACACCCCCGCCCCCACCACCTCAATTCGCCCGCCCTCTTCTCCGACTTGTCGTCCAACAGATCTCGCCCTCCCGGTCGCTCGGCGGTGCCCAAGGGGGTGGCCAGGGGCGGAGGTCACGGGGCGACCTAAAGGCGGTGGCAAAGGCGATTCCGGCGGTGTCCAGGGCAACGCAACGGGTGCCGACGTGGTCGCGGCAAAGAATCGGCGTGTGGGGCTCAACGTGGCCAACCCGGTGCTCCTTGTCCGCCCATGTTCTACAACCCGTGGGTGGGGACACTATAGTTACGGCGCACCGGCCGCCCTCCGACAACGCACCAGTGGGCGCCTCATCGTCAGACGACCTTCACCGCCATGACACCGTCACCGCCCTACCTTGGGCCGTACAGCTATGGCGCGCCCCTAGGCTTTGGGTACGGGCAATCCAGAGCCTATGCTCCACCGCCGCAACAGCAGGTGCCACAATAGCCGTGGACTCCTATGCACGAGGGGTTTTTCGACACGACGTCGCTCACCAGCAACTTTAGTACCATGTCGCTGACTCCCCCAACCCTAGTGATTGGTACATCAACTCCGGTCGGCACCCCCATGGTCAACGACGCTAGTATAATTTCATCCTAGTCACTACTAATTTCTAACTCTTATGCAACGACAAAAAAAAAACATTGCAATAGGCCCAATTTGGTTGCAAAAGATAGATGTTGCAACAAATTGCATTCGTTGCCAGCGGTTGCATTAAGTCGCGTTGCATTAAGGTATTGCAACCATTGGCAATTTGGCGTTGCATTAAGGTATTGCAACCATTGGTTAACTGGTATTATTTTAGCATTTGCCTGACCTGCTATTCTGCTTACTTTATCGACAACAAATGGTCTGTTGCTATTGACAGGTAGCACTAATTCACTATTCTAACTGATGCTTGCTCTTATCTTCCCATAAAAACAGTTCTGAACGAAAGGAGCACATCTTGATTTTATTATTTATTTCTAGATATTTATAATTGTTTTTTCTTATATTTTTACAAAATGATAACTCTTTTTTTTATCTGGCCAAATGTTAAGGTCTTTTCCGTGTAATTATATTTCTAACTGAGTTCCTTCTTGTGCAATGTTGATCTACCTTGGCTATATGTTGCTGTCATCCAGTTAGCTTTATTGCACAAAGAAAAAAAATGTTATCCTGTTACCTATTTTGAACCACAATATGTTGATCTATAGATGTCAAAAGAGTTGGTTATTAGATGATTTGAACATATACAAGAAAGCGAGAAGAATAAAAAAAAACAGTTTGTCGCATTTGATCTAATCACTTGACTTTGCCCCCCTTTTCATTTCAGGGATGGACGAACAGAACATATTCTTTATTTTTCTCAATTAAGTTAGAGGGCATTGCCAAATGGACTCAGATGAGATGGATGTATATATTGGTCTATCTGCATACTGTGTTGGTAGGGACTCAAATCGGTCTACTTGGTGTTTAAAAGTACGTCTGATTATGGCATGATTACTCATATTACTACATTTTCATATTGGATTTACATTCAACAATGGGTTCCTTTTGTTAAAAGCGTTGGTTATATCCTATGTACCTCTTTAGCAGGTTCATGTAGACCAAATTAAATTGTTGCTGAAATGGATAATATAAATTGCCTAGTGATATGATGTTGTTTCTCAGTTTTGCATTGCCAATAAAAAAATGAACTGACATGAACTGACATATGCCTGTATTATTGATTCTCTCCTGACCAGTGATGGTAACCTGAACTGATGGTAATTACTAATTGGTAATCTAGGCAGGCTGTTGGCAGGATCATGTGATGTCTGCAACTAGGTGGCTGAGACAACATCACACATCATCTTTGGCTGCACCTCAGCGCGTCAGTTCTGGCAGGCTGTTAGCATTAGCACTGACGGAGATTGGCAACGGAAAGCCACTTTGGAACCTTTATGCTGCTTTGCTCTTGGCACGTTTGTTAGTGGCAGAACTCTATCTCCATCTCGAAAAAAGAAAAAAAAAAAACTCCATCTCCATCAGAACCGAGCAAATGAACCTGAATGATGCATTAGGCGATGCCTTCTTTGAGGGAGCTAGGCTAAAGGCTGATGACAGACACATACTCCTAATTTAGTTTTACCATGTTATTTTGTTCTCAAACTATGGTGCTTTTGTGTGTTTTTGTCTGAACTAATGTATTTTAACAATTGCGTGAGACAAAAACTATGGAAAAAATCGCGTTGTCTGATTGTTTTGAAGTGTATTCCTTAAATAAAACTGTGGCAATGCACGGGCATTACACTAGTTATTACAAGTTCATACTTTTCTAACAGGTCTGCAAAAATATCAAATAAATATGCACAACTATTACATTATATATATGGTCTCTAGTTGGACACAACTTTAGATGAATTAATGTGGGGTAATTATGAAGCACAATCAATTTACCGTAGAAAACATTATTCACTCATTTTTTATTTGTTTCAGTTAACAAAACCTATCGCGACTGAATGTCTAAACTTTGATTAATTTTGCCTAGCACGCTACAAGTACCTAGGTAGAATTGGACTACTGCAGTAATGCATGCATATGTACGTGATGATCCTGTCTTGCTGGTCGATGATTGCTGGCTGGCCACTGAACGTCTATTGTGGTTGATGATGGAGGGCACACGGAGATACACCAGGGCACCACGACGTTGGCTGCAGGGAGTTAAAGGGCAGCGACGCCGCCGCTGGCTGCAGCTTGTTGGGGAAGGGCGGCGTGGTGCCTGTAGGGAAGGGAGACAGCGGCGTGGCGCTGCAGGGAAGGTCGGACCGAGTGGATCACGTACCTAAAGGATTATTAGATCGATCCTCTCTCAGTACCTAAATAGGAATAGATTATTTAATATATGATTCTATGGATATCAAAACCACAAACATGCATATGGTCTACTGGTAGGTTACTAACACCTAGACCTTGAAGTATCAAGGTCAAAACTTGTAGGTGCCGAATTTTTACTTTTTTGCTTAACGTTGTAGCGTTATTTGTTCTTTTTTTCGTTTTTCCTGAACCTGTGGTTGAGAACCTTCGGTAGGTATTGCAACCATGCCATTTTTTTGTTGCTATATGTATCATCTTTTCATAACGCAAAGTGACTATTACAAACAACGAATTACTACACCACAACACTTAAGCGAAAGCGATTGCGATTCTTTAAAAAGTTTTAATTAGCGTTGGATGGTGGGTTGCTAAAAGTTTGTCTCGGACTGTCCGTTGCTAATATCGAATACGGCGATGGATGATCCGTTGCTGTAAATATTTTTGCCTTTGTATTGGACCGTCGGGATTATGTATCATTAACGAGTCCGAGAGTCCGTTGCTAAACAAATTTCCTATTTGGGCCGTGTTATTGGGCTGTTCCTGCTACAACTTTGGCCCAAAAGGATGGAAAACCCTAACTCCCAGAGTCATCCAGCCACCGCCGCTGCTTACTCGATCCAGAGTACCCCCACTCTCGCTCCCACCTGCACCTTCTCGCTAGCAGCGCCCCTCAACACCGTAGGTCGCCAGCCACGCCGCCCCCTTCCCCGCCGGTTGCCTCCCGCGCTGCTGGCACCCGTCGGCTGCCTGCCGCGCCGTTGACTACTCGCAGTGGGCGGCGGGCAGCACGTCGATGATGCAGCGGCGACGAGCTTGTCCCAGCCCCAGAGACCGCGCGTACTTCGTCTTCCCCGAAGGCGGCTACGCAGGTCAAGAAAGGTACATGAGTTCTTAGCCGCCGGCCGATGGGGTGGCCATCCTTCTTCTCCCCTCTCTGGATCGACGATGGGGTGGCCACCCTTCCTTCTCCCTTGACCGGATCTACTATTGGATGGCCGTCCTTATTCTCCAGTCAGATGCACGACACGCCCGCGAGGTAAGGATACTACATCGATACTCGCTGGATCTTGATTCCATTTTCCAGGCTCTGTATGCAGTCTGCTCCGCCATATTCCTGCAGATTGGAAGTGAAGGCACGTTTCTGCAGGGCACTCACCACCCTCTCAAATCTCAATCATGTACTTCAGACCAATTGGCTCCGTGGTGAGGGGTGGAGGTTCGCTGTTAAATCCGATGGACGACGCTATCCTGACGGTCACCCCAAGTACGTATCTTCCACCTTTCTATGTATGCATATTTGAATCTACCTATGAAATTTAGTGCACCAATTTTATTCAAGCCCAGATGTAGTTTCTGTCAGAGATGTAGGGAACAAATGCCTGAACTACATATATTTGACAAGCCATGCTAGGAAGTGTTTACAGGTATTGATGTATTGTTGATATGCCCAAAAGGTCAAAAAATTTAGTGGGTTTTTCTTACTTTTTATGCAATTTTTATTGCCTAGCTTTATTAAATTTGATATCAATAGTTGGATTGGTTATATGCCATCTGCTTGCAATATCAATTGTTTATTGCCTAGTTTTATTAAAGTTGTTTCAGTTTGTTTGGAACTTTCTAACCCAATTTTACTCTGGAAGATTAAATTGGGGTATGTTTTGTACAGAAATCTTGTTTGTTTATTTATTTTAACTTTCGGGTCTTATCAAGGCCCTCTTCGAGCAGTTCCTCGCCACCAAGTACGTCCCCTTGAATTCAACCAAACTTTAAGATCTCATTACCAAAGTCTGAACATCTCAGGCCTTCTCATTTCTCAAGACGTCTGTTTGTTCTGTATACAACATCTGAGATGTTCTTTTTGTGTGATGACAACTGCATGGTCCAGACAGAAATGGTTGATGTTAAAATATTTACCAATTGCCAACTGATGTCCGTGAGGCTATTGCATGTATAACTGTCAAGTGCTATGATTGGCAGGTAGTTGTTTCTTTTTAAAAAGATATATATTGATAGGTGACTCTGTTCTGTGGCACTTGTTTTTCAGGGGTTCATTGTATGATGCTGCTACGACAGCTTATGGACAGGTCTGCTTGGCGCCGTTTCATAGCTGGGCGTCAGGAAGGCTGTTGGTGCTGGCATGTACACTCTTCCAACCAGGGAGCAGTTGATAGTGTGGCTGAGCGAAACTGGTAAGCAAACATGAGCACCCACCACGTTTTAAAGCATCATATTACAAGTTCACCAATCTTTGAACTTCAGTCTCGAAAAATGCCTTGATCTCTGCAGCGATTGATCAAGTGTTAACAGTGTCTTTTATTGATTGTTGGCCTTAGATTTCTCGGTGCAGAAGGAGATGAGGAGATACATTGATGCCTCTAGTCCTATCATAGAGTACATCGATAACCTTTTCCTCTTGAGGAACATTAGCCTAGATTGGTGAACTGATCTGAACTGGACTGAAGATCAACTCTCTAGCTTGTTCGCAAGCTGTTGCTGGCACCATCGATATGTTCTGTTCATAGTTATTTATTCAGCCTTGTTGGGTGGTGGATGGATGCTCCCTTTTCTTCCTTTGTTGCACGCATGGTATGTTTTAAACAACGTAGCAGGGATGTTTTAATGCTTTACTAAATAATAATGAGTTGTGTGTCCCATCATATTGTCAATCTCATTTTAGAATTGAATGTGGTATGTAATGTGCAGTGTATGAATTCTTTAGCTCTGCAAAAGTACATGATTGTCCTATGTGCATGTTGTTTAACTATTTATTTGCATGAATCTTAACTCATTGTTTAAACATAAATGAGGATTTATGTTTTCTTTAAAGAATCTTAGACTGATGCAGTCCTTTAATTGTCGAGCAGATAAGTGATTGAGGGCAAGTGATGTCTGCAACAGTGTTGAGATGAGACTATATTATGAGCAACAGTGCCAAATTGAAATATGAGGACTATATTATGTGATAACTGGTGAGTTCTGCATATTTCGTGCCTTAAATAAATAATTGATAACTTTGCTATCAATTGGGTGCTTCTGTGTGATAAACTAGTAGGATTTATGGTTAGTGAGGACTTGAATCAGTTCAGCAAAGAACATAGACACTACATATATCATTAGACATGTAAATTGAAAACAGTGTTGACATGTGAATCTGAATCTCAATTTGAGCTGCTGAGTGCAGTACCACCTTTTATTTAGCAATGTCTTACTGAATGCTCATCCTTATGTACAGAAGCACCAGAGCTCAGATTAATGATTCCAGTTAACTACAATGCCTCTGAAACCTTTTTTTTAGGACATATTCAAAGAGTCTAGTTCTACACACTACTTTTTTAACACTAAGATTGCTAGTGCAGTCGGTTTACCACATGGGTGTTGTGTGATGCATTATCTTGGTTCAACAGAAAACTTAGTTATTTATTGTGGTCGATCCATTATCTGAGTACAGAACCATATCACCGAGTGTATTTTTGATCTCTATGCCTTATATTATCTGACTACTATCGCGTAATTCTCATGTCTCATTGTTTCATGGCTGAACTGCAGATATCAAGCCGCGCTGATTGATTGGAAAGTTAAGCATACAAAATATCCGTCAATGTAAGGGCTTTCACATGCAATACTGTAATTTGAGGGCTTTCATAAGCACGCTGATCTCTAATGCAGTTTCATGTACATATGCAGATGAAGTTGTGGTTCAGAGGCTGTGGATGTGCAACCAACCAATTGGTCATGACTTAGGCTGTATTGTTGTGGATTTTGAGCTTTTGCCCAACTTTGTTTTAATGGACATGTGCTATGCTAAACTTTAGATCAACAACTAATATTAGCCTTTCTTTTTGATCACTAGATACTTCAAACAAGGACTTATGTTAAGTGACATAATGTATAATGTGCTTATTTGATACATGAATCAATGTAATGTGACCACTTTTGAATATCATCACTTTTTGTATGTGAATCAATGTATAGCTAATGTTTGATCATTAGCTATAATTTCAGACCAGCTTTTATTTTATTTTTTATCTATTTACAATTGAGTGCGATGGGCCGGTCGGTTGCTATAAGTTCAATATTGCAATGGACCATCCGTTGCTAAAGGCCCTGGCCCCGTTATCCGTTGCTAAAGCTTTATCGTTGGATGGTCCGTGGCTAAAGCGGGGTCCGTCGCTGTATACATTTAACCACGGCTTCATTAGCATCTGCGGGGGTCCGTCGCTTTGTAAGTTTTAGCCACGGACTGAAAGTTCTTTGTACCCCCATGTATGGCAACGGATCATGAAGTCGTGATTAAGGGTTGTGGTGTAGTAGAAATGTATTAGTTTCAATTAGAGACAAGCTATCGCCCAACCATCAAGGAAAGAGTTGCAATATCATCTCGGTATTGCAACGCCAATACAACACCCAAATACTTACAAGTCAAATCGTGGGCAAATAGTGACTACTTATCGCAACCGTTCTACAATTGGTTGCCATATCACTTACTTTTGCAACAATGTCCATACTTAAGGCCACGAAAAATTTACATGGCAACAACATCATCTATTGCAACCGAAACATCCAATGGTTAGCGAAAACAACCTCTATTGCAACCAAATCTTTGTCATTGCAATAAAAAAGCGTGGCATAAGGGTTAGAAATTAGTAGTGCTCTCACCCTCCTTTGTCATCCAGGTCCTTCATCTATCATTGTTGGTAATGGGGCTATGCTTCCTATTACTTCCGTTGGATCTCACTCTTTTTCCACTTTGCGACATCCTTTAATTCTTTCTAATGTTTTAGTTTCACCTAGCATTATTAAGAACTTAATTTTCATTCATCGTTTCACCACTAATAACAAGCTGTTCCATAGAGTTTGATCCTTTCGACCTTTCTATGAAGGACCTCCAAACATGTAGTGTGACCGCCGGTGCAATACAACGGGTGATCTCTACCGATTCTTCTGCCGCCGCACCCACCGGCACCACCGGCGCCACCGCCCTCCTTTGCTGCCATGTCCACTACTCTCTAGCATCGCCGCCGCCTTGGTCGCGTCGTTCATGAGGCTCTATCCAAGCTCATTAGTTCCAATGCTATCTCATGTAATAAAGCGCCATGACACTCATGTTTGCCACACTTGTCGGTTTGGTGCATGCCGTCGCCTCCCATTTGATTTAATACATTGTCATCTTTAGACATCTCCGGTTGTTAGTGTTTCCGGGTACAAATATTATCTTGCCATTCTTGATGATTGTACTCACTACAATTTGGACCTTCCGTTACACCTCAAATCCAACGGCTTTTAGTACTCTTACTAATTTTTTCTCTTATGTGCGCACACGGTTCGACTCCTCGTCAAAGGCGGTTCGGTCGCGACAATGGCCGTGAATTGATCATTCCCTCGGCCGCATGTTCTTCCTCACTCATGGTATCGTCCTCCGCACTGCGTGCCCATACACCTCTCAGCAAAATGAGCAGGGTTGTGCACACTCTTCACACCATTAATAATATTGTGCGCTCCCACTTATTTCGGGCCGGTCTACCTCCGGTTTATTGGGTGCATTCAACGCCACCTATCTTCTCAACCGTCATCCCACAAAAACCCTAGATGGCCACACCCCACTTGGCTTTACCGCGCACGCAACCCTCCTACACTCACCTTCATGTCTTCGGTTTAGCCGCTATCCTAACACTTACCATCCACGGCTCCACATATACTATCACCTTGCTCCTCCCTATGTGTTCTCCTTGGGTACCGCGTCGGACCACAAGGGCTATCGGTGTCTTGACCTTCATTCTAACTGCATTCTCATCACTAGACAAGACATGATGGTGTTTCCCATCGCCCGACATGTCCACCTCGCCCGGGATCCCACCACACTTGATTTTTGGACAATGTTAATGATTCCTCTTTACCCCATGGGTCAAGAGCTATGTGCTGTAGGTTGGCGACTTCGGCGGCATGGATGCTTCCCACAGGCAGCCCGGTAGCGGCGGCGGCGCGCCGACACCCAGCCCCCATCGGTACGGTGCCTCCGATACGCCCTCTCCCCATGCCCGCCCGGTACGCCGCACTTTCGGCAACTATAGGTGGCCATGCGGCCCGTGGCCCATCGGCTGACCCACGGCATGGGAATTTGGGCGACTTCGAGGGGCCGCGGCGGCGTGGTGACCTGGCGAGGCGCAGCATGGCCCATCGCGGACCATGCAGGCCGCCCGGACCGGCCGTGTACGGGCTGCGCCGCGACATGGTGGGAAGGCTGCCCACGGTGGTGACGGATAGTTTTGGCTGCTAAGCATCCGACCAGCCCCTCCGAAGTCCCAGCGCGTCTTATCCCTTCATCTCGCGCGTGAACGCATCACCCCGTCTCCCTCGCGTGCGTCGCGCGGCCGTTTTTCACGCCGGGCGTGGCTCCCTACGCCGCCTCTGCTCTCCCTTCCCTCGTGGGTCACTGGCTCCTCCCGCGGACGATCACGGGCGAGGCGTGGCCATATCCCCATCCCCGCGCTGGCCGCTCGTCTCCTTCGTCAGTAGCGTAGCCCCATGGCGGGGGGTCCCTCGCCCTCCCTACTCTCCCTCCCTAATTGTGGCGCCTCCATGGGCCGGCGTGGGCGGCACGGTTGTCTCTCTCCCGCCCATACGCTGTCTCCCTCCCCACCTCACGCTCGTGACCGGCTCGGCTCGACGCGCCCGAGCCGCGGCAAGATGGGCGGCGATGCGTGCCTTGAGCCCGATGGCGCGACGAGCACACTGAAGCCATGTTACGGCGCGGCGATTGTGCCAGCATATTTCAACACGACAAGTCGGCGATGCCGTGTTGGCGCGCCACGATGGCGCGACTCCAGGCGGTGCACACTCCAGGGCGGTTTTGGTTCTGCTTTGCCCTGCCGACCTCACATCCCGGTTGTTGCTAGTAGTGGCGCCGGGGCCGTCCCTGGTCATTTTCTTTGCCCCGCGTGCCCTTAAGCGATCCCTATTTTCACCAACGCACATAGCATGTAATGCCTGTAGCGGCAGAAGGATAGCTGCGGCACCCCGATGACGCTGAACCTTGGCGGTCGCGCGCTGAGTTCCATCTTCGGTCGCTCTCGTTGGCGAGATCCGCATGGCACGAGGCTATGCGAGGAGAGTTCGATCTTATTTGTAAGCCAATGACACTTGGTCCTTGGTTTCTCGGCCTTCCGATGTCAACCTTATTCTGAGCAAGTGGGTTTTTCGTCACAAGTTCAAGTAAGATAGCTCTCTTGACGCTTTAAGGCTTTCGGTGGGTCCTTCATGGTTTCACTTTCGGTGTCCGGGCATTGACTATGATGAAACCTTCAGGTCTGTGGTCAAGCCAACAACTATTCGGGCTGTCCTCACTCACGGCACTCTGTCATTCATGGCCTATGTACCAGCTTGATGTGAAGAATGTGTTCCTCCATGGCACCTTGAATGAGACCGTCTACGTGCCGCGACCAACTAATTTTGCGACACCTGTAGACCTAACTTTGTCTGCCGCTGAACAAGTCTCTCATGGATTGAAGCAAGCTCCCAAATGTCCCCGCATAATCGGTTTACCTCTCACCTCACCTCTCTTGGTTTTGTTGAGGCAAAGTCGATACTTCGTTTTTCATCTATCGACATGGCTATTTTGCTCCTATATGTTGATGACATTGTTCTAACGGCCTCCTTTACGAGTCTTCTTCAACGGATTATTGCAACTCTACGCCAGGAATTCCCTATGATGGACATGGGACCCCTCCATCATTTTCTTGGAGTTAGTGTTCAGTGTCAACATGATAGTCTATTCCTCTCATAACGTCGATATATCTTTGGATATTACGCACCGCGTCTTTGGTATGCTCAACTATAAGCCTGCGCGGCACCCCGTGGATACTCACGCTAAAGTTGTCTGGCGATGCTATCTCACGTGGCTGACCCCACCCACTCATTGAAGCATCGCTAGCGCCCTACAATACCTCACCTTTCACTTTCGTCCGGATATGGCTTACGCTGTTCGGCCAGTCCCGCTTGTATATGCATGATCCTCGGGGGCCTCATCTTGGTGCTACTGGCGGATTATTCGCTATCTTCGTGGTACTTTAAACCTCGGTCTCCACCTTCACCGGACCACACTAGCTGATCTTATTGTCTACACAAGTGCTGAATGGGCGGGATGTCCTGACACGCACAAGTCAACCTCTGGATATGCCGTGTTCCTCAGGAACAATCTCATCTCTTGGACATCCAAGCGAATGGTGTCTAGGTCGATGTAGAGAGCAGTATAGAGCAAAGGCCAATGGTGTTGTCGGCTTTGCGGTTACGCCAACTTGCGGGAAGCTCCATCATCCTCTTTGTCGCACCACTGTGGTCTATTGTGACAATGTCGGTCGCGATCTACCTCTCCAAGAACCCGGTTTAGCATCGATGAACCAAGCATGTCGAGATTGATCTACACCTCGCCGAGAGCGACTCGCCCTCGGTGAGGTCCGCATCCCGCATGTTCCCACTACGTCGTGAGTACGCCGATGTCTTCACCAAAGGTTTGCTTGACATCCGTCTTCACCGAAGTTTAGGTCCAGCCTCGATATGCGCGGTGCTCCCCAGTTTTAGTTTGTGGGAGAGTGTTGGAATGTAATTGGGCTCATGGGCTATCTATCGTGACTCCCCCACTAGCCTATATATTTTTTACACTACTACAGATTAGTTCATCACTACCGCCCGGCATCACTACCGGGTGAAAAAAATATATAGGCCGGTGGGGAAAACACTATCTGGCCCGGCGACAGCGGCACCCGGCGAGAGGGAGGCGGTCCCGGTGGCCTGCACCGGCCAGCGCGGCGGTCGGGCAAGATGCACCGGCGCGAGGGGAGGCGACCGACGGCCCGCACCCGGGCGTGGCCGGCGTGTCCCGCGGCCCGCGCCGGCGAGGGCGGGGCGGTCCAGCGGCGTCGCTCCAGCGGCTGCGTCAGCGGCACCGGCGCCTTCGGCCGGCGCGGCCGACCGGCCCCTCCCTCCTTCTCCTTCTTGAGAGCCGACCATGGGTGTCCCGTCGGCATCGGTACGCTACTCCTCATCGGATCCAGCGGTCCTCGTGGAGATCCAGCGAATGCAAGGTGGAAGAAGGTGTCCCGATTCGATCCATGGCGGTGTGTATTCCTTCCTCCCTTCCTAATCCCATGAAGTCCTTCACCATTTTTTCTTTGTGATTTTGAAATCTTTGTGACCAGCGGCTTGCGGGCGGAGCACCGCACGCGAGGAACGGTGTAGCGCGACGGGCTTCGCGGCAGATTTGAGCTCGTCGGATGGTGGCGGATTCAGAGCTCGTCGGATGGGAGCATCGTCATCTTCGATGCGAGGAGCTCCAACAGCCGCGTCCACCGTCTTCCGCTGCGAACTTTTTGTCCGTGATGTACAAACTTTTTATTGAATGAATGAAGTGCTTGACATACCGTTGGAATCGATTCAATTTGTAGTGTGTTGATTTGTGGAGTGTTAAACTCTTGTGTGTAATCTATGAATCAATTTGTTTCTTGGATGAACTGCGGGTGTAGCAGAGTTTCTTCTGTTTGTGATGTGTTAATTGATTCTTGTATGATTTGTGGAAGAGCATGCATACGATGGAAGCATGTTGTATTTTTTTTTTTTTTTTTTTTTGTAAATGTATATTACTGCGGGTAAAAAGGACTGGGAGTGATGAGTCTGGCGCATCACTACCGACATGGTTCTGCAGTGAAAGCCTTTTGAGACCGGCAGTGATAGCCTTTTCTGTAGTAGTGACACTTGAGTAATCACTTGAGTAATACATTGAGTATTCCCCATCATACACTTTCAGATACTAGTGCATTGCCCATGCTAACGCTACGATGACCTTCCGACAATAGAAATCAAACCAAAATGGTGTAGATGCTTTGGTAATGTTTTTTTATTATAATATTAGAAACGAAGGAACAAATGTTATTTCCAAAGATACGCTGCAACTAACAAATGTGACAAATTTCATATAAAAACACATATAGTAATTGTGATACATGAATGAAGTATGCAATGTGAACTGCAAGCTCGAAGGCCATACAAGACATTGACATGTGATGCCATTCAAACTCAAGTTATTATTGGCAAACTCCTTTCATATCCATCGGCAAGCAGAAAACATTGCATCTTCGGCTTGCTTGGAAAGCAGAAAAGCAAATGAAACAGAAACTTTGAAGACGCATACTGAATGTAGACAGACAAATACAGATCAGCTGTAGACTAAGCAAGTATTCTGACCATCATCTTTATGATGTGTACTATGATGCTTGGGCAGCCATGCTAGCAACAGACCAACCAAGTATTCAGACGCAGTCCCGCACAGACCCTAATTTGACATCAGCTGTACTACTGCAGTTCATTTGACACATTAGCTGCGCCTAGAGCAGGGCAGATTTGTTAAAGCTAAACGAACACAGCCCAAAGGAAATGCATTCTGCCTGTAAAAATCAGAACAGCGGTGAGAGGTTCATCTTTGCACGAACAATGGCTAGAAAGAAAAATACAGTATAGATTACATGAATGGCAACATCTACATATCTCCCAAGAAGAGCATAGGATGATCGCAATACCTTTGACACAGGGAAGAACTTTAATTCTCCTTTCTATGTGTCCACAGCTAGCCTATCACATGGTAGTGTCTTTGAAACATGTTCAGATCACAGCACATGCTTGTTCCAGCAACCTAACAGATGTTCTTACTTACTTCAGAAGACTAACCTTTTGGTACACACCAATTTTCAATTTCCTACATGGATACTGACATGTCTTCAACTGCTAGATCTTTGTGCTGCATATGTAAGTAGAGATAGCGTTTGATTGCGATAAATCAACCTTGACTTATTGCAAAGTGTAGAATAAGAACAATATAGTTAAAACAACCATGAGTTATTGCAGATAGGTGAATTGGGTAGAACCTAGTTATCAAATCGTGCTAAATTCATGTAGATGGCATGATGGAAAAGGCAAGGAAACTTACTTATAATAGCAGCAACTCTGTACTAATCCGGCCCATCGCTTGTGTCGTAACTTTTTTTAAAAATGAAAGCGTTGTTGATTTCAAGATCATTACATCGAGATGGTACAAAACCATGAAGCACTTCTGACCTCTGTATAACAAGGATACAAAAGATAATAAAACAGAAGGACACAAATGACACTCAATCCGAAGACTAGACTGCCACCCATGTGCCGGGTAAAAATTCCTTGGCCACCAGCGCCCGATTATTAAGATGCGCTATAACCAAATCTTGTGAAGTTGGCTTCTGTAAGATAGCCCATACGACCAACTTCGATCATGTCGTAACTGGGTTCTAGAATGGCGAGGCAGAATGATGCCTTGCATTTATTGTTAGATTAATTGGGCTTAGCCCATTAGTTAACTAGCAATTAATCAAGAAAACTCCAAAGGCCCACACATTTATGGTAAGTGGAGTGGGATTAGTACCACATGGTACACTCACGAGAGTGTGCTTAACTTAAATAGTGGATTAGTTGGTGCTCTCGTGAGAAGTGAGAGGGAACATGGGGAAGCCCGCTTGCCGCCGCCGCCGTCGCCGCCCGTGCCCGAGCCGAGCCGAGCCGGCGGCCGGCGGCGGCGCTGCGCGCCGTGTGGCCGTGGCCTTGGCCTTGGCGGACGTGATGTGATGTGATTGTGCCTTTGTGGCACACACTGGACGTCCCAACGGCTACATGGCCCAGGCAACGGTCGCAAAGGGCATAAGGGTAAACATACCTGCGCTGATTGTGCGCCTAGCCGAGGGCTAAGGGTAACTCCGCACATGTGCGTGTGCGCCCTAGCCGAGGGCAAGAGGGTAAATGCACCTGTGGGATGTTTGCCCTAGGCGGCACTATAAATAAGACCAGCCTCCCCTCGGTCATCCCCATCTAGCGGCCGCCACCCTCTCTCTGTCCACTATTCTTGAGCTTGAGCTAAGTCTCTGCATCTCGGTCACGAGCTCCCTACGCGCCTGAGGGGACTCCGGCGAGTAGGCCTCGGGAACTTCTGTCCGCATCGCGTACCGCACGGGTAGCGGGCAATCAAGTTTTCAAGTTTTTGGGGAGCACTCTCTCGGGTGCGATCGCTGCTCCTTCCGCTTTGCACCGATGGCTCCTTACGACGAAGCGCCGCAAACCGACGCCACGGCTGCTGCAACGGATCGGTGATGTGCAAGCCGCGGGTACCGGCGGCCTCACCCATGGGTATAATCCGAATACCTTGCTTATGCTGTTGCTTACTGTTTCGGGTCTAGTAGGCTTTGCATATGATGCTAGTTCTTGATAGCATAATAAGTTTATCTATGCCTATGGTGTTCCCCGTTAGCATACATGATATCGTTTTTATGGGTTAATATATCTCGTAATATGCCTAAATCTTCAACAATCCAAAAACTTGATAGGTTCATTACGAGTGCTAGCTTTTTTGCTGGTCATTGAAACCACCGCTTTGAATGATGATGGTTCAAACTATAAGATCCGGGCGTGTCCGATCCAAGTTGTGGTTTACCGCAATGAGATGTGAGCATGTGATCGGAAAGCGCATCGATCCTCCTCTTTCTACCGAGGAAGAAAGGAGTTTCGGTGAGGCGTATAACCTGTTACGAGGTGCTCTCATCAGCATTATACCTGAGAGTATGATGCAAGTGTATATGGATCTGCCCTCGGGCAAGGACATGTGGGATACACTTGAGGCCAAGTTCGGGGTCCCCGATGCCGGCAGAGAGCTGTACATCATGGAGCAGTACTATGACTTCAAAATGGTCAATGACCGTTCTGTGGTCCAGCAGGCTCATGAGATACAGATGCTGGTTAAGGAACTCAAGAACATGGAGTGTGTGCTTCCCGACAAGTTTGTGGTTTTGGCGGTATCATTGCCAAGCTGCCACCTACTTGGTCGAGACTTTGCCACTACTCACGAGGCACGGGAGGCGGGCGTTCGTGTGAATGACCTGATTTCCATCCTCACCGTCGAAGAGAATGCAAGGGCTAAAGAGAACCGTGGCAAGATGGTGTTTGAGGAGGGAGGCTCTAAGCGCCAACATGGTGCGTAAGAGGAACCCTCGGAACCATCGAGGAAGAAGAAGAATCCTCGAGAACAAGAATGCTGTCAAGCCAAAGGCTGCAAACTTCAAGAAGAAGAGCAACAAAGAAAAGGGTCTTTGCTATGCCTACGGTGGAGAGGGCCACTTTGCGAAAGATTGCCCTGACCGTGCGGATAAGGTGAAGAAGTCTGCAAACATGGTGATTAGTGAGGCTGAAGGATCGGGGTACGGTAAATGTTTACCTACGCTTCTTTCGGTTTGTCTCTCGCCTGATTGGTGGGTTGACACGGGCGCTAATGTTCATGTATGTGCTGACATTTCTTTGTTTTCTACTTACCAGGGATGGCGGTCGAGGTTCCTCCCCTGGCGATGGGGAACGGACTTATGCATCTGTGCGTGGTGTTGGTACGGTCAATCCGAGTTTACCGGGGAAAGATCGTGCGGTGAAGAACGTGCAAAGATGTCCCCGCTATCAAGAAAAATCTAGTGAGCGGCTCTCTACGTGTAGGGAAGGCTACAAGCTTGTCTTTGAGTCCAATAAATGTGTTGTATCCAAGTGTGGAACTTTTGTTGGAAAATGCTATGAAAGCGGAGGCTTGTTCCGCTTATCTTTGATGGATTCTAGTTCTAAATTTGTAAACCATGTGAGACATGGTGATGAACCTAATGTTTGGCATTCAAGATTATGTCACATCAATTTCAGTTGCATGACGCGCTTAGCTAATTTGAAATTAATCCCTAGATTCGATATGATCAAAGGAGAGAAGTGCCATGCGTGCGTTCAAAGCGAAAGCAACCTCGCAAACCTCACAAGGCTGTGAAAGAGCCGAGGAATTTGGCACCTCTAGATCTCATTCACTCGATTTGTGCGAGATGAATGGTGTGCTAACAATAGGCGGAAAAGAAATATTTCATGACTTTAATTGATGATAGCACTAGATGTTGCCGCATATACTTGTTAACAACAAAGGATGAAGCATTGCATTATTTTAAAATCTATAAAGCTGAAGTGGAAAACCAACTTGAAAGGAAAATTAAACGGTTGCGGTCCGATCGCGGAGGAGAATATTTCTCCCATGAGTTTGACTCGTTCTGCGAGGAACATGGAATTATTCATGAGAGGACACCGCCTTACTCCCCCATCAAACGGAGTTGCCGAAAAGAAAGAACCGCACACTGTGTGACTTGGTAAATGCCATGCTAGACACTGCGGGGCTATCCAAGGAATGGTGGGGTGAGGCTATATTGACTGCGAGTCATGTCCTGAATAGAGTTCCTACAAAGAACAAAGAGGTAACACCATTCGAGGAATGGGAAAAGAGAAAACTAAATCTCTCATACTTGCGCATGGGGATGTTTGGCTAAAATGAGTGTGCCAATAACCAAAAAAGCGCAAACTTGGACCAAAAAGATCGTTGATTGTGTATTCATTGGTTATGCACTAAACAAAGGTGTGGGATATAGATTTCTGGTCATCCAAGATGGAGTGCCTGACATGCGCGTCGGTGCTATTATGGAATCCAGAGATGCTACATTCTTTGAGAATGAATTTCCTATGAGAGGAAGTAAAGTGGGCAAGTCTAGTCATGAACCGACTATTTCCCCGATGTACCGTGCCAACAGAGATTGTTGAGCAAACAAGCGTGGAAAGTCCCTTCGAGGACGATAATAGTGAGGTCACTTTCGAAAGAGCAAGAAACGAGGGGTTGCAAAATCCTTTGGTGATGACTTTACTATATACCTTGTGGATGACACCCCAAATACCATTGGTGAAGCATATTCCTCTCCGACGCCGACTACTTTGGAAGGAAGCGGTGCGGTGTGAGATGGACTCGATTATGACTAATGGAACCCAGGGAAGTTGTAGACCGTCCCTATGGGTGTAAACCTGTGGGGTGTAAATGGGTGTTCAAGAAAAAAGCTAAGGCCCGATGGTACCGTTGAAAAGTACAAGGCCGGGCTCGTGGCTAAGGGTTATACCCGAGAAAGAAGGCGAGGACTTCTTTTGATACCTATTCACCGCTTGCCCGACCGACCACTATTCGTGTATTACTCGCCCTTGCTGCCTCCCAAAATCTTCTCGTCCACCAAATGGATGTTAAGACAGCTTTTCTAAATGGAGATTTAGAAGAGGAAATTTACATGGAGCAGCCAGAAGGGTTTGAAGTAAAGGGTCAAGAAGGAAAGGTGTGTAAATTATTGAAGTCCTTGTATGGCTTAAAACAGGCACCCAAGCAATGGCACGAGAAGTTTGACAAAACCATGACATCTGCTGGCTTTGTTGCGAATGAAGCCGACAGGTGTGTGTACTACCGCTATGGTGGGGGAGAAGGAGTAATCCTATGCTTGTATGTGGATGACATACTAATACTTGGGACAAGCCTTAATGTGATTGAGGAAGTCAAGGCTTTCTTGTCACAAAATTTTGACATGAAAGACCTGGGAGTAGCTGATGTAATCTTGAACATAAAGGCTGGCGAGGGAAGAAAATGGTGGGGTGACATTGGTACAATCTCACTATGTGGAGAAAGTTTTTAAGCCGCTTTGGCTACGATAATCACAAACCTATTTCTACTCCATACGATCCCAAAGATAATCCTAAGGAAGAACCGAAGGATAATGAGAGATCACCGAGATACTCCCAAATAATTGGCTCGCTAATGTACCGGCCAAGTCGCGACAAGGCCCCGACATCTCCTATGCCGTGAGCAAATTGAGTCGATTCACATCGAATCCGTGAGATGATCATTGGAACGCTCTTGAGAGAGTAATGCGATACCTGAAGGGTACGACCAGCTTTGGCATTCACTACACCGGATACCCAAAAGTATTGGAGGGTTATAGTGATGTAAACTGGATATCTGATGCTGATGGTTTGAAAGCCACAAGTGGATATACGTTCACACTTGGAGGTGGAGCTGTTTCCTAGAAGTCTTGCAAGCAGACTATCATGACGAAGTCTACAATGGAAGCAGAACTAACAAAGACTTGATACCGCCTCCGTTGAGGCCGAAAGTGGCTTCGTGAGCTCCTAATGGATCTGCCGGTGGTTGAGAAACCTATACCGCGCAGTGTCTATGAACCGTGATAATCAAACAAAGATAACTAAAGTTCATAGTTCGAAGGACAACATGAAGACCACCGGACACGTGAGACGACGATTGAAATCAGCCGAAAACCGAAAACTCCGGAGTAATAGCCGTGGACTATGTTCATACGCCTAAAAAATCTGGCGAGATCAATTTACTAAGGGACCGCCACGGAATGTGATAGATAGTGCATCGAAAGTGAGATGGGACCGAGACCCACCTCGAGATTTATCACGGTGGTAACCTACTCTATGTGATCGGAGATCCCGTGAAGTAGAGTAGCGAGACAAGCCGGTGGTAGATCGGGAGGAGAGACCCCCTTGCAAAGGTTCATCTCTTTAGTAAATGCACTTCTCTTCTATCTGTATGGCAGGTTGGTATAGACCTTAATGTGCTTTGAGTGGCTATTTAAAGCGAGAGATGTCGCCCTACAGGGACATCTTAAAAGAAGCACACCTATATGGGTTCGATTTGCTAGTCACGATCTATGAGATTCGGGTGATCTCTAGATACTCATGAAAAGGCCTGGAGATTGACTTATATGCTCCAACCAGAGGGGATGCTCTAGACAGCCCAAAGATCGCTTAAGAACCGAAAGTAAGCTCTACTTCGTACAAAACTGTCAATTCAAGGCATAGTCCATTGGTCGGTTGTGAACTAAAGCAAGCTCACTTCCTAGATGGATGTTCAACTTAACATGTCTCCATCGAAACACCGGTATATCAAACAAGCTTAGAAACCGAGACCATATATTGTGCGGGTTTTGGACTTTGGTGGGGATTGTTAGATTAATTGGGCTTAGCCCATTAGTTAACTAGCAATTAATCAAAAAAAAAACTCCAAAGGCCCACACATTTATGGTAAGTGGAGGGATTAGTACCACATGGTACACTCACCGAGAGAGTGCTTAACTTAAATAGTGGATTAGTTGGTGCTCTGCGAGGAGTGAGAGGGAACATGGGAAGCCCGCACGCCCCGCCGCGCCGCCGTGCCGAAGCCGAAAGCCGAGAACGCTGGCGCTACAAGACGCTGCCGCGGCGCCGGCGTGGCGTGGCCTTGGCCTTGGCCGACGTGATGTGAGTCTCTGCATCTCCGGTCTGAGCTCCTGCGCGCCATGGGGACTCCGGCGTCTCTGCATCTCCGGTCCGAGCTCCTGCGCGCCACGAGGGGACTCCGCGAGCAGGCCTCCGGAACCGCCTGGCCTGGCGGGCCGTGGCCGTGGCCTCCTTCCGCTGCACCCGATGGCTCCTACGACGAGAAGCGCCGCAACCGGCGCCAACGCCGCTGCAAACCGGATCCGGTGATCGTGCAAGCCGCGGTACCGGCAGCCTCACCCATGGGTATAATCCGAATACCTTGCTTATGCTATTGCTTACTGTTCTGGTCTAGTAGGCTTTGCATATGATGCTAGTTGCAGTAGCATGATAAGTTTATCTATGCCTATGGTGTTTTACATTAGCATACATGATATCGTTTTTATGGGTTAATATATCTCGTAATATGCCTAAATCTTCAACATTTATCGCCACGATTTTGAACAATCACAGTTTTTTGGACCTGGCCAACTCTAATTATTCCGATGCTCTAATTATTCCGAAACGCTTAAGTGTTGTTTATTTACTTCCTTCGATAATTCTAAACTCTTGAGCTCCATGCATTTCTGTGTCATTCCCATGTATCAGAGCCCTTTTGCTCAGATTAGGTGTGACGGACTCACGGTCAACGGTGCGTCGTTCTCACAATACGACCTACTTAGGTATTTCCGGTGTAACACATAGAGACACCATCAAATCCAAAAGCATGCATCGTTTTCACAGCCCACATGTCCCGGTGGCATTGGCTTTCGTGGTGTAGCAGAAGAGTACTCCCTCTGTCCCAAATGTTTGTCTCTAAAGAACCGTATTTCCCTTACGACACGCTTCTCTAGAGACAAACAAAAAGGACGGAGGGAGTAGCGTACTTCTCTACGTAAGAAAATGATTTGTATCGCAGTCCCCAAAAAAGAGGCGATTTGACACATGCATATACTATCCCTGCCGCATGTATTTAAACCGCTCAATGCTCATAGGCTCATAGCTGTAGTAGCAAGTGCAGCACGGCTAGCTAAATATAGTAAGCCAGCCAAAAGCAGGGGCACACAGAAATAATGGCGAGCACCAAGCTTGCGTTCCTGGCCATCGCCGTCCTGCTTCTGCAGGTGTCGTGGTGTGCCGTGGCCCAACCGGTCAGCAACGCCGCGGTGATGTCGCTGGCCATCTTCGCGGGGCCGACCACCCCGCGGCGTGCGATGGAAAGTTCCACAGCAACGTGGAGGAACTGATCGTGGCGCTGTCCACGGTGTGGTTCAATGGCGGGAGCATGTGCAACAGGAAGATACGCATCACGAACTCGCTGCCGAACGGGCTCAGCCTGGTGGCCGAGGTCGTGGACGAGTGCGACACCCAGAGGGGCTGCACGGACAACATGATCGCCACGTCCAAACTCGTCTGGGACACGCTCGGGCTTGACACCAACGTCGGCGAGGTTCCCGTTACTTGGTCCATCGTCTAATAATCGAATGCATCGCTGTCGTCGGCAGGCAAGGATCTGTGTGCCACGCGTGCCCTGTGAATTTGTTATTGTGTTTCTGCTCTGCCGTCACGCACCCTGCTGTGCGGACGACGAAATAAATGGGAGACTGAACGATTGTCGTCGTCGATGAGTGTCGGTAGCCACTCTTGTGGCAGGCTTGCTAGAATCCTAGCTAGCCGGTTCTTGCGAAACTCGACTCACTAACCTCCCGAGCTACTATAATCGCTGCTCAACACAACACACTACCTATTACAATCGCTAACACACGATACAAGACTGTGAAAACACACCACTGAAGAAACCGACTCGTCGTGGGCGCGGTCACCACAACCGCAGCTCCGCTCTGGCGTTCACAATTTGAATTGCCGCCTTCCCATCCAGAGCTAACTCACTCCTCTGCTGTATGTCTTCATCGTGAGTGTTGGCAGGATTACAAGCCAACAGCCTACCCCAATCCGATCAGAACGAAGCGAGTGGAGCAACAGGAGACTGCCGCCATGGGGATTGCGGGCTCTGGCAGCGCCGGATCCCCGTAGAGATCGCCGGTTCGGCTGGCGGAGGCTGCATCAGGGGAGGCCGGAGGTGGCATCTCTCAAGGCCAGCGACCGCCCAGACGTCGAGGTCGCGGTGTGCCCACCATGGCCGGTTTATGGGTGCAGCTGGTGCCCAGGATCAACTTTCCTTAACTTACCTAAAAACCCAGGAAGAGTTTAAGGCCATGTATAATTTGAGTGTGTGAGAATCTGTCTGACTATCTTTTGAGATATATTTAAGGAATACTACTGCCGACTCTGAACACAAATTCGCCAACAAACTAATTCTCGACGCCGATGACTGGGTGCAGGCGGGGTTCTCCACGCTAAGGCCGTTGCTGCTGCTTTGGTCGCAAAACACAAGTGTAATGTAATCTAAGAATAGAGCACCAGTAGATAGGTGTGTGTCTTTTTTTCCGTGTTTTCGTTCCGATGTGTTCTCGCCATCGGAGCTCATTTGTATTCGAATTTGGACACGGGTGAATGGCCTGATCGAGAAAAAGTTATAAATCGGTTGAGATGAGGCAGGATGATGCCCTGTATTTCTCGCGACAATGTTGAACCATCACACTTTTAAAAGACCTGTCAACTCTAATTCCAATGCTCCAATCCTATTGGTTTAATTACTGAATGAGCTCGGTGGTACTCCCTCCATCTCTAAATGTTTGTCGTAGAAATTACTGCCGACAATTATATATTAAAATATATAAATGTTTATGCTAAGTAATTAGTATCATCGGAAAGATTTGTCTAGTTTATTAATAAATTTATTTAGAAATATAAATATTGCATGTATTTTGTACCAAGCGATTCAAACTTGTGGCATGAAAACCGGCGGCGACGGTCATTTAGGGACGGAGGGAGTACACTCATATGCTCTATGCTTTTCTATGTCATTCCCATCGGAGCCTTTTGCTCAGATTACGTATGATTATGGAGTCATGGTCGTGCGTCCTTCTCACACTTTGTGTTATAAACGCGGACGCACGATGAAGGAAACACAATCAAACCATAGAGAGACAGAATTTAACGTGGAAAACCCTCCCAATGCGGGAGAGTAAAAACCACGGGCACAGCCAATAAACACTCCTCACTATTACACTATTATCATCCTAGATGTGACATTATTCTGGATTTATCCAGATTTTCCGGCTCCATGCATTAAGTGGTAGCCCGACGTCCCCGTCGACGGTGAGGCGCCTATGGTGACTTCGTGAACTTCAAGATTTGTCGCCCGGTCTTTCAAATGTGCTCGGGGTAGGGTTTACGTATATGTGTTCATAAGGGTGAGTGCGCGCGCGGCGTGTTGTGAGCCGCGTCTGCGTTATGCTGCGTGTAAATCTAAAAAAAAGAGTCAGGTTACAACGCTGATGCGGCGGCTTATAAGAAAATAAATGAATCGTCGAGTGGAAACCCTAGAAGGGTATATGTACCGTACCAAGAATCGCTCCTGCCCAAGCCTCCCAGTGACGGACCTCCGCTTCGTTCTGTAAGAAGTCGGCCGTCCAGTAATAACGCTGTGCAACTGAATATGGAACATATTCAACACTTTGTACCCCCAAGGTATTATGGATGTACCACATTAGTGGCACCATCAAATCCAAATGCAACGTTTTTCCAGCGCACTTGTCCTGGTGGCATTGGCTGGCATTGAGTGTAGCCAAAAGAGCATCGTAGTTCTCTGTGTAAGAAAAGGATTTGTATCTTGTATCGCAGTGCGATATCCCTGCTGCATAACCGCTCAATGTTCATAGCTGAAGCAACAAGTGCAGCACGCCATGATCGCGCCGGCTCAAGCTGGGCTTGCAGGCAAAATTACCCCACAGTGCCTTGCGTGGCCCAGGCCCATGTTAAGGCCTGGTCGCAGGGGAGCTTGGCAGGCTGAGCTGGACCACTGCGGTGGTGAGAGACAGAATGGGCCGCGGTCAGCATTTTCTCATGGTATAAGATGAATTGTTGTTTATTCTTTTTTCAGAAGCTATTTTGGATAAATTGAGTCAAAGTTAAATGCTTATCTCTAACGTGATAATTGTTTAGAAAGTACTTAAGTACTAGTGATGCTTCTGAAAAGTATATTGATGGTTTTTGTCACCTTTTCTCGCTGCTACGATAATAAATTTATTCTCCAATTATTTTGAACAAATGTGATATTTGATCGGAGAAAAAGAGGGTAAAGAGAATTTTAAGTTAAATTGTGATATTGTTATTTTCTGACCAATGTTGATGATAACAATATTATAGGTTTACTAGTGAGATTTATGTTTAAAGTTTATATCTCCTCGATAAATTTTGCATCAAAGTGATCATTTTTTAGAGAAATAATAAAAAAAATCAAGAGATGCTCTTGAACTAGAGAAATGTAATTTTCATGTTTCCGCTGCAATGATGTTGATTAATCTTCTAATTAAATTCGAACCAATGGGAGAATTTAATCTGAGGAGCAATTGTATATTTTTTTAAAGATTATTGAGTTTTCCATATGTTAATTCCATTTCTACCCAACGACGATGTGGAATTAATGTAGAAGAATGAACTATATGCTTTCAAGATAATTGATGTTTTAATGTGTTAATTCCATTTTTGCCCAATGGTAATTTGGAATTAATGTATAAAGAATGATGTTTTATTCTATTTCGCCCAACGGTGATATACTTAAAGATATTAAACTTTAATGTGCATGTTTTAACTAGATCATCGTAGGGTTATTTCATGCTCATTATTGTTGAATAATGTTGAATATTTTGAGACAATGATCTTATGTTTTCATTCTTGAAGGCAAGAAGAAAATGAGCTAGGTACTTGTGACTTAGAAAATCACTACACCACAACCCTTAATCAGCGACTTTTGGTCCGTTGCTATATGGGGTGTACAAATGACTTTCAAATCCGTGGCTAAAAGTTACAGCGACGGACCCCTCGCAGATGCTAATGAAGCCGTAGTTAAATGTATACAGCGACGGACCCTCTTTTAGCCACAGACCATCCAACGATAAAGCTTTTAGCAACGGATAACCAGTCAGAGCTTTTAGCAACGGATGATCCATTGTAATATTGAACTTATAGCAACCGACGGTCCATCGGGCTCAATTAAATATGTAAAAAAAAATAAAAGCTTCATTCTAAAGGTATAGCTAATGATCAAACATTAGCTATACCTTGATTCACATACACAAAGGTGTCAAAAGTGATAACGTTATCCATACATTGATTCACGTATCAAACAAATACATTGTAAATGTAATGTCACTTAACATCAAACTACACTCAACATGAAGTTAATAATTTGTTAGATCAAGTCCAAACTCTAGCTATATTGAGTTCAAAAAACATCAAGTCCAAACTCTAACTACACAAAAGATTGCATAGTGCGGACATCAAAGTGAGGCTTTCAGCACAAGCATCTGATCGTCCAATGTCATCCACTCCACTACAATCTGCAAGTAAAGAATTAGTTATTGGTCTGGCACATCCATAGGAAATATTTCAGATATGGAACTGTGTACAAAAAAATATTTCAGATTTGAGAAATCAATATTTGTTGTCTCCCCACTGCAACCACTTTATTTTACTTAAGGAGAAATCAACCCATCACCGAACTCTGATTCTTTGCACTTGCTTGCCTAATAGAGACAAGTACAAGTTGTGTTGAGTGATGTCATTTATAAATTCATGATAAGTTCATGTGCTATGTCATTTAGAATAGAGACCAGCACAACCCTTTGCTATGACAACAACAAAACACATCTACTGGCAAAAACTAAGTTTCAGTGGAAAGGGAAGCCCTACAGCAGAATGAACAGAAGGGGAGCCGTGGCAGCAAAATCGAACCTTGGGGTCACAGGTGAGGATGTTGTGAGGCCTGGATCCTCCTGTGGACAAGAGGGAATTACAATAGTAGTACTAGTACTAGTACATAGTCCTGACTAAATCTTGAGAAGAATTAGTCTAACAGTGTCTTTGGTCCAGATTGGGTTTGCATTTAAAGAGTACCTGAGAAATAATCACAATCAGCAACAGTGTGCTGTAGCCTGTAGCTGCACCATATCTGAGTGTAAAATTGGAGCTAGTCAGTAAGCATGCAAAAGTCAGGAGCCATTGGCATCTGCCTCCACTAACTGTTGGATGGAATATTCTTTCTCAAGCGAATGCCAAATTGCTAGTCATTACATATACATAGCGCTTCTCTACATAAGGATGAGCATTCAGTAAGACATTGCTAAATAAAAGGTGGTACTGCACTAGCATCTCAAATCCAGATTCAGAGTTTAGGGTTTATAAATAAATTCAGTTTTCAATCATGTCAACTCAGTTTTGAGTTTTCAGTTCTATCATCCCAAATTAAGAAAGTGTTCTGCAGGTGGCTTAAAGTTGACTGCAGGTCCACTCTTGGGGCAGGGAGGGGAGGTGTATATACAGCCATACTGCTGTCAGCATGGCTGTTGAAGCTGTTATCTTGTTCTTTCTATTTTACTAGAGTTGGATTCTATTAGAGTTGGATTCCTAAAATAATAACCTGTAGTAGTGTCTACCGTGAGCATGGTAAGAAACTAAAATAATAACTCATATGTATAAGCTCTACCTCTTTAAACTGACATGTAGTGCCCAGTCCATGGCTTTAACATCTATATCAAATCGTTTCTGGAAAGTCAAGAAAAATAAGCCAATCAGTCCAAGGATGCATAATCTGGAAAAAAAACATCTAAACACACTATCTTGCAACCTGGCGGCTAAACATCTACAATCCACTCCGAGATAGCACAATAAAAGGCAGCAAGCACATGTTAGAATACAAACATACAAACACATGTAAGAATACAAATCGCAGGAAGTAAAAGGCACTACGTATCAGCCTTTGTATCAGCATCTTTCCCACCTCACGAGACTAACCATGTCATAACAGGAAGCTACAACTTGCTGTCTAGCAGTACTTCTCAGGTTTGGCCAACTTGCACTACAGGATCAGCTATAACTACAGAGATGCCAGTAAGTTGTGCAAAGCATATTACCAACTTGGATACCACCAGCTAGCAAAACTAGGAAAGTTCAGTACCTTTATGTAAGTCCAAAGAGCTATCTTATTTTAAGCGTCCACAAGCCTCCAATCAGAGCTGCTTATAATTTTCTCCAATAGGCTACCCCTTGTCATGTAGTTCTATTTTAATTTTAGGCATGATGTAGGTTCCTCTTGGATGTTTACCTGCTAGCGAAAATGAAACAATTTGACTGGATTCAGATTTAGGAACAGTTGTAATAGTAGTTTCAGTGGTAATAACATTAGGAGGAGAAGAAGCAACAGTAGTAGTAGCAGCAGCTGTTGTAGTAGGAATAATTATTTGAATTTGGGCACTAATACTTGTTTGAATCAGTACTACTAATTGGGTTGCAAACTACTATAAACAGTAACAAAACAAATGATCTACTGGCTGAACTAACACAAAATACAATGTCTACATTCCCAGGCCACCTTGCTTGTACCACCAGATACAAAGATTTTCAACATAAGATAGTTGTGTGAGTACACAATATTTAAAATTACTATTAGCAAATGGTAAATATTACTTCTAGACATGTCTGAACACTACTATAATACAAAGTGAAGAGCATATACTTACCTCTGACACCTTATAGTCATAGCCAGGGCCACTTTTGATTTGTTTATTGTTCCTTTTAGAGAATATACCGAAGCAAAACTGCAGCTCTCCCAAACCAAACTTTACCCAACCGATGCTTGTTAGTTCAGTTCGATTTATCAATGGAGCTGCTCTTACTTACGACTCAGATTCGGTGACATTGCTATAGCATGTCAAGCCGCGACATTCCTCCATCCGAGCCATCCAAACTCAATCCGATGGCTTCAACTGAAAGTGACACATGCAGGTGCCGCCGCTGCTCGTGGGCCCATCCGAAAGTGACACATGCAGGAAACACCACGGGAGAGAGAAGGGTGCTTCGAGGCGGATACGCTGGTTGCCATCGGATTAAGTTTGGATGGCTCGGATGGAAGGAATGTCACGGTTTGACATGCTATAGCAATGTCACCGAATCTGAGTCCCTTACAATACTAAGGCCATGTTTCCCTATGAAGTATTTGGTTACTACTAAACTACTAAGATAATGTCGTATTCATTATGGAAGAATGTGTCGAGGTAAGTCTATTACGTTAACAAAATATTACTAAACAAATCATATACATCTATTACTACCAATTTCTACAGCTATCTTTCTTTAGGAAATTCAAGAGGAAATCAATAGCAAGGAGCTGTAGTCGTTACCCGCCACCCGCTGGACACGCATGGATGCCGGGTGTCGCCTCATCGCCGTGTCAAGCGCCACCGTAGATACTACCGCATCCACTAGGGGAGAAGACCCAGCCCGATGGTGTAGATGGTACCGGGCGCAAAGGCGCCGATGCAAAATGGGGAGGTGAGCTCCTCCATCTATGGTAGGGATGCCGTCGATGTAGGGCCGTCGGTGGCGGAAGTGGATGCTTGCTTTCCGTCCGGAAAGGGAGGAGGCTCGCCGCCGGCCATCGGGTTAGTGGATCGCCGCCAGATCCACAACCGCCTAGGGTGGGAGGAAGGCTCAACGCCGGATGCAGGGGGCCCCAAACATTGCCGCTAGATCCGTAGTGGTGGGGAGGGAGCGCATGCAAGAGAGGGAGCACCGCTGAGCGGAGCAAGCGGCGGTCGCGGCGGCGGCAAAAGGGTGTGCGTGTACGTGAAAGAGGAGACCGGTACCGATGGGTGGGGTATCGTGGGTGAGGGTGACCTAGGGTTTGTGGTGTTTTTGGGCCAAACTTTTAGTGGAACGGCCCAATAAGACTATGCCAATGGATGATTTGTTTAGCCACGGACCGTCTTACTTACCTATAGCGACGGAAGGTCCAATGTAAAATCAAAATATATATAGCAACGGATCATCCATAGTCATATTTGATATTAGCAACCGACAATGCCAAGACAAACTTTTTAGCAACCCACCGTCCAACGCTAATTAAAAGTTTTAGCAAATCTGTAGTGGGTTGTCGCTTTAAGTGTTGTGGTGTAGTGAATGATGAGTGATGATAAAGAAAGGCCATTATATAAGGGATTGTGTTCCTTTTAAAGAATGGCTTGAAAGAAAAAGAATTCATGGATGTTGATCCAAGAAAAGACGATGAATGAATAAGAGTCGCCAATGGCGTTAAAGTTGATATGGAAGTGTAGTTTAAGAAATGTTCTTTTATGTACTCTCTATGAAGAAGAATATATTTCATTTTGAGTTATTATTGTAAGAGTTATAACAAGTTACATTCATGTTTAATTTAACCAATGTTGATTAAGCATGTGTGTTACAAAATATTTAGATTTATTTCGAAATTGATGATTGAATATGAGCCAATCCGGCAAAGGATATCCCTTCAAGGGAATTATTCTGCTTGACGGGAAAAGTTTTGAAAGAATACCCGCATGGCGGGGTAAAAGTCGGCACAATGCTTATCTTGCATAGTAGGATAAAGTTGGCATAGTGCTTATCCCGCATGGCGGGAAAAAGATGTGATCACTCATGTGCTTTCGATTGCATTCCCCATTTTGAGAAAAGTTTGGGTAGCTCACATGCTATTCTAGTGTTGATTGTGCACTTTTATTGTGGCATTGTCACTAAGCACTCAATGAGTTCTGAAGAGAATAGAAAGTTACAAAATAATGAACATCAAATAAGAATGACATGCAAAATTGACTTGCAAAGTTGTTGATGATAAAGGAACTTGTTGAGTTATTAAAGTGAAATGTGGTTGATTACTCCCATACAATTTGAGAGATAACTTTGTTTACATGACATAATCATGTGGATGAAGTAAATAATCGAAGTCTCCTCATTCATAAGAGTTTTTTTGAAAAGTTTCGGATTGTGGTAGAAAAGTTCATGCCACATTCGAGGGGGAGAAATATGAGATAAATTCAAAAGATGTGAAGAAAATACTCCCCTATAGTTCAGATAATGTGATGCACATTGTATATTGAATACAAGAGTGATCTATGAAAGATCATTGTGATTGTTGAGGGAGTACAACGGTCATAATGGTCATACCCCTAAAAAAAAAGTAAATGGCTAAATTGTAGACTTTTTATAGTTTTGATAGGAAGATAGCATCACGACAAATATGAAGAGTTTTAAAGAGGTGCTTATGGTGCCATATGAGTTTAATGGATCAATTCCAAATAAGAGAAATGAAGATATTCTATCTTTAGAAGATGGAGTAACTGGGGAGCATGGTATGTAGAGACATGAGAATTGAAATACCATGTTTTTTGTTGTATGATTCATACAACATCCGTTGTTGCCTATTCAAATGATGAATAAAGTAAATAAGGATCTTGTAATACAAGTGTCTATAGAGTCAATTGCCTCTTGGCAATGAAAGAGCAACAACAACAGCCCCCGTATGAAAGAAGTGCTAGTAGCTAAGGACCATGAAGGTCTCAAGGAATATGAAACATCAATTTTCTAATGACCATAAAGTCTATGGTAAATTCAAATGGAGGGTAATCACACCTCAATTGAAGGAACCAAGATAGGCGTTTACCGGTCTAAAAGACAGTAAGTTATGTAAAGTGAAACAAATTTAATGAATGCCAACGATGTTTGGTATTTACAAGAAATTCCTAATGGAGCCAAAACAACAGGCTATTATGGGTCTACAAGACGAAATGTGACTCCAAAGGGAATATGTATAGATACAGGGCACACTTGTGGTGAGAAGATTCATGTAAAAGAATGAATAGATTATAATGAAAGTTAATGGCACATTATGGTTTGAACTACATTATATGGATGTAAAGATGGCATTCCCTAACGAGATTTGTATGAAAATGAATACATGGCACAACCTAAAGGTTTTGTCGTGAGTAAAAGAACATATGGGATGCCTCCTCACTAGTAACGAAATGATTTTGCGAGACACTGAAAATCTTTTCCGTGGCGGCACTTTTTTTGCCCGTCACGGTTAATATCCCGCCACGTCAGTTTTATTTCCCGCGGATTCGGCACTTTTTGCTCGCCACGAAAAATAGATTTTGCGTGGGCGGGCATGTTAAAAATGCCCGTCATGGTTAATAGATATTTTCCGTGGCGGGCGCGTTAGAATGCCCGCCACTCAAAATCTATTTTCCGTGGCGGGCAACCTTAAAAGCCCGTCACGGAAAACGCCGGCCCAATCAATAAGCCCAGTAGCCCAATATCTAGCTCTGTATATAAGTGAAACCAAAACCCTAATTCACTCTCTCTCTCTTCCACACACTCAGAAGCCGAGCCCGCCCCCATCCCTCCTCTTCGTCGAATCCGCTCTCTTTTCCCTCTCGACTTCGCTCTCTTCGCCCCTCGATCGACTCGCTCCACCCTTCCTCTCTTCCCCATCGAATCCCGCCCCGATCCCGCCGCCGCACCCCCCTCCTCTCCTCTTCTCCTCTTCCCCTCGTCCCTCTCCCCTCGAAGCCAGCGAGCCTCCATGGCGGGCGAGCGCGACGCCGGATCCGCTTCCTCCGGCAACCGGATGGCGGATCCGCTTCTCCACGGCGACGGCAGGCGGCGGCTACGACGGGGACGGCGGATCCGCATCCTCCCCGGCGACGGACGGCGGTCCGCGCCGCCCCTTCTCCATGGTGACCGGCGGCGCCGGGGCGCGGATCCGCGTCCCCTTCTCCTCACGGCCGGGCGGATCCGCTTCCCTCCTCGGCGACGGACGGCGCGACGGACGGACGACGGATCCGCGCGCCCCTTCCTCCACGGCGCGACGGCGCTGGGGCGCGGATCCGCGTCCCTTCCTCCCCTCCCGGCCGGGCGGATCCGCTTCCTCCGGCGACGGACGGCAGCGCGAGCGACGGACGGGCGGATCCGCGCGCCCCTTCCTCCACGGGCGACCGGGGCGCCGGCGCGCTGATCCGCGTCCCCCCGCCCCCCGCGGGCGGCCGGGCGGCCGCTGATCCGGATCCGTGGCCCCGCATCCCGGATGGGCTCGCCGGGCCCCCGATGGGCTCGGCGGGCCTGACCAGGATTTTTCTTTTTATTATTTTTTTTCGAATATTGTCCGCGGGCGGGCACCCTAATGTGCCCGCCACGGATAATAGACTTTACCGTGGCGGGCACTTCGCCCGCCACGCAAAATTCCAAATGATTTATCGCGACCTTTGCTTGGTGACGGCAAACTTGCCCGCCACCGAAAAATGTTTTTGGCCCGTCACGCAAAACTAATTGAGTACTAGTGCCCTGAAGAAATGATTTAAAGGTTAGAGCAAATCTCTAGAAAGTAGAGTTTTAAAGTTGAAGAGTCAATTAGAGAGTTTGGGTTTTAAAGACAATGATAAGGACAATAGTGTTATGAAAAGTTTTAAGAATGGAAAATTCATTTTCCTAATCCTAGATGTGGATAGCACCTTTGCTAGTAGTGGTGCCAATCTACTGTTGGAGAAGTAGTTATATTGTCCTCAAAATTCAACAAGAATGGTCTTGGTGAAATGCCTCTCATATAAGAATTGAAATTCACCGAGATAGAAGAAAAGGGGTATTAGTACCATTGCAAAGGCATACTTATGTGGTACCATATGCTTCAGCTGTTGGAAGCTTAATGAATGCACAAGTGTGACATTACCCAACATAGTTCACTTCCAGGATATGTTGGCAGAAGTTCAGTCCAGATATAGATCACCGGAATGTGGTTAGATATAGATTACTGGAATGGAGTTAAGAATGTATTGAAATTTTGTAAAGTGTTGAAAGCCACATATCGAGTAATAATTAAAGAACAATTACTCTCATATAGTTGTGGATACAAATGTTGAGATTTGGCGAGATGTGCACTGAATTCCACACCAGTCACTGGCACTCGCGATTGGAGTTTGTTGTGGAAAAGCTCCAATGATACAGTTGTGGTGTCATTGATGATGCATACAGATGATATAACTTGTTATGAGGCTTTAGGGATAGGCAAAGGTAATCAAAGGTACGTAATCTTATACCCGGAGATGATAATGGTTACAACAGCAATAAGCATTTGCTCCTATGTCAATGGGTCAAGTGTGCTGCCAAACACGTTGACATTGAGTGATACATTGTAAAGGAGAAAGTCTAGAATCATATTAAATGTATTGAGCATATAAGGAATAAGAAAGTGTTTGTGGATCCGTTTACCAAAGGCTTACCACCCAGTGTGTTCATAGAACACACAGTCGACATGGGTTTATGGTATGGCCTATGACTTCTAGACAATAAAGGGCCCAATATTTAAGAACCTGTTTCAAATAGAGACGTGTATTGTGGCTGTTAAGTCAATGGCGTGTGGTCGCCACACTTACGCATGTCTAATTGGTAGTCAAAAATATGGATCAAAATTGATTGTGCTCATTTGAGCTGAGATCTATTTACAATGCCAACCATTGAAAAGCTAACAGTGAAAACGGTCGATATTCATTAACAAGACAGGCTGTCGTCAGTGCCGGCCCTTGTTGTTGACTCAGTTGGTAGATAGTAGACACAAACATTTCCACTCTGATCCAACAAAATATGTATTTAAGTTTCTTTCCTACGGTAATCTAAAAGGTTTAGAAACCTATAGGCAATCCTATCAACTACGAACCAAACTAAAGATACTAGTATCTTACCCGTGGATGTGGTGGTGCACCATCATGGGCAGCATCCTCGCTAGCACTAGCACTGCTGCCACCCGCACCTGAGCGAGTTACAACAATCTGCATGTTTTCAACAATTTTAATCATTAGATGATGTCATTATAAATGAAACATAAATTAGAGCCATGCAAAATTTATTAAGATATGAACTCATTCAACAAATAAAGACAACGATAATTCAAATTCATAACACAACAACACTAATAGATTACTTGGTGTCACAACATGCGTCCATTACAACTAAAATGCCATCGACATCCAACTAAATTTTTGGAGGAAAAAAGTCTATATCACCCTCCAACTATGGGGATGGACTAAATAACCCCCAACCTATGAAAACGGTCTATATCATCTCCTAAACTTTCCAAAACCAGTCAAATTACCCCCTAAAGCAGTTTTAAAAATCATAATAAATCATAGAGAAATCATAAAATAGAAAATCCAATTGTGTTGGATTCCAAATGAGTAGACCTATACAATGAATATATAATATGGTATACTTTAGTACATTTTTTATAGCTGTGAAGAAAAGCATAGGATCTAAAGCTACAACAAAAAAATGTACTAAAAGTATACCATATTATATGCCGCGGCCAAAAGGGTTAGTCTTGAAAAATAAAATCTGCATGTATCAAATTTTAAAATAGGTTAAAAAAGGATTAAAAAAAAAAAAAATCTCCATCAGCACGGCACGCCCTCCTTGGCCTTCACCTCACCATCGGCCACGCCTCCAAGCTTCACACAAACCGAGAGACAACGTGAACCAACACACCGCGTGCGCCGGGTAAAGGTAACCGAAGTATAAAGGAAAAAAGGAAATAGAATGAAAATATCGAGAGTTGACAATCACTTATCACAAAAGCTAAACACAACTGGTTATAATCAACCATGTGTTCGCAGAGCAAAGAATGATCGCAATACCTTTGACTCAGGGAAGAACTTTAATTCTCCTTTCCACATGTTCGCAGCCTGTCACATGGTAGTGTCTCTTAAACATGTTCAGATCACAACACATGCTCGTTCCAACAACGAATCAGATGTTCTTACTTACTTCAAAAGACTAACCTTTTGGTACAAACCAATATTCAATTTCCTACATGGATATACTGACATGTCTTCAACAGCTAGATCTTTGTGTTGCATATGTAATCAAGTGGATAACGTTTGATTGCAATAAATCAGCCTTGACTTATTGCAAAGTGTAGAATAAGAACAATATTGTTAAAAACAACCATGCGTTATTGCAGATAGGTGAATTGGGTAGAACCTAGCTATCAAATCGTGCTAAATTCATGTAGATGGCATGATGGAAAAGGCAAGGAAACTTTCAAACTTATAATAGCGCAACTCTTTACTATCCGGCCAAACGCTCGTGTCGTAACTTTTTTTTTTTCAAAAATGAAAGCGTTATTAATTTCAAGATCATTACGTCGAGATGATACAAAACCTTGAAACACTTTTGGCCTTTGTATAACAAGGGTACACACAGCCTTATAAAAGATCATAAAACAGAAGGACACACTATTAACACTCAATCCGTAGACTAGACTGCCACCCATGTGCCCAGGTAAAAACTAAAAAAAACTTTAGCCACCCGGGCCAATTGTTGAGATGCCGCTATAACCCAATATATCTTGTGAAGTTGTCTTATGTAGGACCATATACAAAGCCAACTCGTGTCGTAACTGGGTTCTAGAATGACAAGGCAGAATGATGCCCCGAATTTCTTGCGACGATATTGAACGATCACACCTTTTTCAGGACCTGTCCAACTCTAATTAGTTCGATGCTGTAATCCTTACACCGAAACGATAAAGTGTTGTTTATGTACTTCCTTGATAGTATAGATTGTACACTCTTATGCTCCATGCATTTCCGTGTAATTCCCATCTATTGGAGCCCTTGTGCTCAGATTAGGAGTGACGGAGTCACGGTCGACGCTGCGTCGTTCTCACACTTTGTACCCCCTACTTAGGTATTACCGGTGTAACACATTAGCCACACCATCAAATCCAAAAGCATGCATCGTTTTTACCGCACACTAGTCCTGATGGTATCGGCTATCATGGAGTGTAGCAGAAGAATAACGTACTTCTCTATGTAAGAAAAGGATTCGTATCGCAGTCCCCAACAAAGAGCGATTTGACGCATGAAGAATAACGTACTTCTCTATGTAAGAAAAGGATTCGTATCGCAGTCCCCAACAAAGAGCGATTTGACGCATGTATATACTATCCCTGCCGCACGTACGCGCCTGCCTATTTAAACCGCTCAATGCTCATAGCTGAAGCAACAAGTGCAGCACGGCTAGCTAAATCTAGTAAGCCAGCCAAAAGCAGGAGCACACAGAAACAATGGCGAGCACCAAGCTTGCGTTCCTGGCCATCGCCGTCCTGCTTCTGCAGGTGTCGTGGTGCGTCGTGGCCGACCCGCCCAGCAACAGTGCAGTGATGTCGCTGACCAGCTTCCAGGAGGGCGGCGAGGCATCGTGCGACGGCAACTACCACAACAACACGGACGGGCTCGTGGCGATGTCCACGGACTTGTTCAAGGGCGGGAGCATGTGCGGGAAACATATCTACATCTCGTATGGGAACTCAATGGTGCTGGCCGAGGTCGTGGACGAGTGCGACACCCAGAACGGCTGCAAGACCAACATGCTCGCCACGTCCAAATATGTCTGGGACACGCTCCACCTAAACACCAACCTCGGTGAGGTTCCCGTTACGTGGACATTTTCCTATTAATAATCGAATGCATCGCCGTCTCGTCGGCAGGCAAGGATCTGTGTGCCACGCGTGCCCCAGAAATTTGCTGCTGTGATTCTGTTGTGCCATCAAGCACCCTGCTATGCGGACGACGAAATCGATCAATGGGGACTGAACGGTTGTTTTCTTTGATGTGTGTCAGCCACTCTAGAGTGGCAGAATAAAACTACTTGCAACTACTTGCAAGCAGTGTACTTTTTTGAAAGGAGCAAGCGGTGTACTTTGCAACTTTTATCACGCTGTTGCTGTTAGTAGTCCAAGTTTGAAAACGTTGGTTTGTTTCGTCAGTGGCGTGTGTTCGTCACGCTTACGCTTGTCTAATGGGTAATTGTGCTCATTTGAGCTGAGATCTGTTTATGATGCCAACCATTTTGCTGACAGTGAAAACTGTTGATCGTAATTAATAAGGACGATGCACTAGCAGAGATCTGTTTACCGCCATTTAAGTTGAACGTCCACGCTAACATAATTTATTACCTCGAGCGTACCATTTATAGGTTGTCATAGTTGACACGGGATCCGTAAAGTAGACCATTTATAGGTTGTCATGTTAGCAGTTGTGAGTGTGCGTGAGTGGTGAACGTCTGCGTTATATTGTGTAATCTAAAAAAAAAAGTGTCATGAGCCTTAGAAGTGGGTAAACTATATATTAAATTTAAATTAAATTCTAGGGCTCGAAATGAACTACCATTAGAAAAATTATAAACTACGTACTCAACGAAATATGTATTTGATTTTTTTCCTATGGTACTCTAAAAAGATTTAGCAACCTAGCTAGAGGCAATCCTATATCAACTAGTCTATACCTAAATATCTAATGTAGAAAGTTAAATGCCAAAATAACATAGCACAAGCTACAACTATAAAAATCATTTTACAAAGACACAGTCCAAACTTAACCGTGACGGGTGTTAAGTTTGTCAACCACGGTTAATCGCGAACGTTAACCGTAGCGTTCGGTTTTTATTTACCATGGCAGACGTCTTAAGAAGACCACCACGGAAAATAAGGTATTTTCCGTGGCGGGCATCCTATAAGGCCCACCACAGTAAAAAGCATGAAGCCCAAATAGCGTTGTGGTGGCCCGATAGTTGTCCTCATATAAATTGAGGACTTAGGGTTACCAGCCCCTCACTCTCCCCACCCGACTCTCTCTCGCACTCTCCCTCTTCTGTCCGACGCAGACCTCTCTCTCCCTCACGACTTCCTCCTCCTCCTTCCCTCTCCCTCCGAGCCATCGAGGTGGCCACCCTTCCTCACTACTCCCTCTCCCTCCGATGGGGGTGGCGCATGCGGGCGCAGCGTGGCTGCGTGGCGGCCGTCCTCCACCGGCTGTAGCGACCCACCGACGACAGCGCCCGAGGAGGTCAGTTTTCCCTTCTTCTTTTTTTAACTCGACGGGAGGAGAGAGAGTCCCCCACCTGGTTGTTATATTGATATAATAAACAGCCATGAAGGTTACAAGGTTTGTTTTGGAATGTGTTCACAGATTAGCTAGAATCGTGCACCAAGTCGTGGCAATCATACTATCCTGTGTCTTGGAAGCCTGGAGCCCCACACTTCAGTTTTGCATGCAAGCTGCGAAAGATGCAAACAATGATTTCCTGTCCGAACGGGCATATTCCTTCTTTTACAAATGTGCCAGCAGCACAGTAGAAGGAAAGTGTTGAAGTGTTTCTACACGGTATATGTTGTCAGGTGGTAAAATCTCCTTGATCGCTTGCACCGGCCAATCCGATCTGATTGTGTTGGAATATGCAGTGCATTCCAGAACTGCTGGGCACATCTGGGCATTCAACTAGGATGTGAGCAGCCGTCTCTTCCGGTGCTTGGCCGGCTTTCACATATTAATCGTGTTCTCCACAATGTTTCTCTTCCTTAGGGCGTCCGTAATGGTAATAGATAGTGCTAGCTACGTAGTCGGCTGATGTGGAGGTGAGAGACAACAACAAAGAATATTTTATATCATTAGACCCACATGCTCTCGTCACATGTTTTGGGTTACGTGAAATAGTCTAGCTATTTGCATATAGCTAGTGACTACTCTCTCTCCTACTTTTTCTTTGCCACGTCACCACTAGATACCCAAATAGCTAACCATTGGAGACAGCCTTAGGCCTCGTTCTTTTCTCTCGGATGGGCCCGGAACAGGCCCGGCCCTGAGATTTTGGGGGCCCTGGGCAAGACTAAAAAGTGAGGCCCTCCGTATGTACATCGATTATTGTCGGTATAAGTGTTATGCACAAATTTTTTTAAAGCATATATGTGTTTATAAGGGTATGTATTTTTAAAATACATTTAGACCCCGTGCGGATTCACTTCATCGTTGAAGACATTTTTAGAGATTCGGCTCCATGAACAGCTCTATTGGTGGAGCTAAGCATCTCCAACAGTTTGCTAAATGAGGTTGCTATTCTTGAAAATTTGGCAAAACATCAAAATTTACTCTCCAACAGTTTGCTAAATGAGGTTGCCATCTTTTCCAACTTGCTATTCTTCCCTCCTCACGCCATCTTTCTTTACGCGCTATCCGCTTTTCCATCCCGAGCCCGCGCGACGGGCGCCGCCGTATTCCCGCGGCGCATGGAAAATTCCGAGATTCCATCCCGCACAGGTTTCATATATCTCACGATCTCGTACCTGTCCTTCCTCACGATCGCTTCGCGATCTGTAGTTCGTGGCGCCAACCTCGCCGCCGCCGTGACCAGAAGAAGGTCGTTCCCACGAGGAGTCCGCCGCCGTCGTGACCAGCAGTCCTCCATCTCGCGCGCGTCCTCCTTCTCCATCGCCGCGTCGTCGTTCTCCATCGCCCGCGTCGTCGTTCTTCATCGCCGGTCTTTCTGCATCGCACATTGTCGTTCTTCATCGCCGGTCCTTCTCCATCACGCCGGCTGTGTTGTCATCCATCGTGTGTTGGTCACCAGTCCTTCTCCGTCGCAGCGTCATCATCCAGCAGCGAGGTGGGTTCAGGTATGATCCATCTATTTCCCCATCGCTACGGCGGCGTTGCCATCCATCGTATTTGCCCATCGTTTGTCTTCCTCGCTTGAGATCAGGCTGTTCATCGTTCATCGTGTCCTTTAGACGCATTCTTGTCGTTGATATCAGGCTGTATTGAGACCTTTCTGTTCATTGTCTTGGTGTGATCATTTTCCATTATCAAGTCCTGTAATTTTGTTTGATGAACAAATATGTATGCAGTTTATCCGAAATAATATTATTGAATAAATTGGTTGTTGAACTTCAGTTTTTTTTATACGTGCATGGTCCTGTTCTGATTTGATTGTGCCCTGTGTCATCAGCTCGTTCACAATGTCAGGCTGCAGGCAATCTTCCCTGTCCCATCTCTGCAGCAGGCATCGTTCGTTCGACAAGAGCTGTCGGCACCGTGCAATGTTCTGAGCGTTGCAACATTCGACCATAGATATGGCGGCGCAACCCCTCCCAGCGCGCGACGAGATCAGTAGCCAACACAACTGATTAACCACCGGGCCCACTATTTCATGTTTTGGCAAGCCAAAAATAGGGAACTCTTGGAGATGAGAAGATTTTTCACTTGCCATATCTTTTCCCAAGTTGCTAAAACTCAACTTTTGCCAAGTAAATTTTAGCAAACTGTTGGAGATGCTCTAAAGCCGTTTTGGTAAACCGTTTGGTAAAAATAGCTCCATGTATATTATATGATATGCTCTCATAGAGTGTCATGTAGGATGAGATGAAGGTGAGAGAAGACACTATTTTTAACTTCTTCTCACCCCAAAGCTTTGTGAGAGCATGTTTTAGGGGGCTCGAGAAGCCCTGCTAAATAAGGCGTTAGTAAGTGAAAACAAGCAGAAAGCACTATGGCTCGTATCTCTCCGGCTTTTATTCCCAAAATAGTAGATGTATACACGGCACTACGAGCATGCATGCAATCCTAATGGACGAGCAAATATTAGTCACAAATAGGCAGTTTTTTTTGTGGCCGCGAGCGTGGAAGAGTACAACCATGCAGGGATGCTCGTAGTAGTACATACATATAACCATGCATGTGCAGGGGCCCTTGACGGCCGGGGGCCCAGGGCGGCCGCCCCGTTTGCCCGCCCCCCAGGGCCGGGGCTGCCCGGAATGAGGTCCATTCCACCTGGATTGGCCTAGCACGGAATGAATACTAGCCTAGCGTGGAACTGGCAAACATTCGATTAAGGCAAACCTCGATTCCGCCCGTTTCGGCAATTCGATCCCCTCTACAGTTCGGAACCAATCCGCATCTATGACCATGAGGAACGGATCCATCTGGAAATTGGGTTCGAGAGACTCCCATCCTTGTGTAACATCCAATTCGATGGACATGTGCAGTCATCTTCCCGGTCCTAATCTAGAAGGCTTGGGCTCTGCCAAAATTTAAGTTCTTCTTATGGTTGATGCTTCAAACTAGACTCTAGACAGTGGCTCTTCTGCAACTACGCCAACCGAAGAACAATTACTTCTGCACTTTGTGCGAAAGGAACCTGGAAACGGCACATGATCTCTTTTTTCGAATGCCCCTTTTCCAGGCAAATTTGGGAACGTGTGGCCTCTTGGTGCCTCTGTCCGTGCTTACACACATGACCAACTTGGAAGATTACCTCACCCAAGCTATAAAAGCAGGAGGCAAGACGGCGCACAAGGTGGCCATCCTGGCCCTCTTGAACATATAGATCAGGAGGAATGCAGTGGTGTTCAGAGAGGATAGGAGCAATGACTAAGATTAAGGACATGGCCCTCCAATGGTTTTTCTACGAAAAATGGCCCTCCAATGGTCGATGCCAGGCTGCAAACCTCTTAGATCCCTTATGGTTGTTGTTAATTAATGTAGTTAGTGAGTAACCAGTTAGACCTTTCACTACTACAGATTCGCTCATCACTACGGCGGCATCACCGCCGAATTTAATCCACCGGCAGTGTTGAACCTCGCCCGGCGGTGATGAACCGTTCGTGCACGGAAACTCAGAAACTCCACGGATTCGACCAATTCCGGCAGTGAAGACTCGAGATCACCACCAGGTTGAATCGTTCCCCGGTAGTGGTCTTGATGGACCACGTAACACTCGCGGGTCTGAATTAGAACCGAAAAGCGATTTGAAGATTGACACAACCGGGTTGAATTAGAACCGTAGCGATTTGGGAGGGGAAGCAAAAATACGATGACAAGGAACCGATAGATCGGGTTGAATGAAGAAGGAACAGTAAAAACAAACGATAGAATCGAGAAGATTGCACACGGAGACGAATTAAAAAACGACTAGTTCATTATATATTACTAGATAATATATTTACAAAACGAAAAAAAAAAAAGCGGCGGCCGCCTAGGCCTTGTCCTCGCTGCCGCGGCCGCGTCCCCGCCGCCCGGCCGCGTTCCCGCCGCCAGCCTCGCCGGTATCCCCTCGGCGAGGATGTCGGCGATGGCATCGACCTTGAAGGCGTAGAACTTGGCCTTCTCTACCAACGGCTAAGGAACCGTTGGTAGGCCGACCGCTTCGGCCAGGTGGGTGAGCTTGTGGAGGGGCCTCATGGAGGCGCGCGGACGGTGAACCAAGCTCCTCCATGGTGTAGATGTCGGTCATCTCGTACTTTCATCGATGAAGCTCTGCCTAGGGTTTATGGAAAGAGAGAGGTTAGCGATGGCGATGGTACAAATCGAGCGTTACGTGGTACAATTATATAGTAACAAGCCATGTAAATGCATGCGCCGATTGTCATTCCCAAGACGCGGCGCCATAAAAATACGCCAACGGCGATCGGCTCATCCAATGGCCGCCGCGATCGCCCATCTCCCCAAGGCGAGCGACCGGCGGCCGCGGCAAGCACGCATTGACCTATCTATGAATTGATCTTTGTTACCGTATATTTAGTTTTATGTAAGGTCTTTGCTATGGAAACATATGTAATCAAATTTCTTATCGATTGTATCTTTTTGCTGTTACGGATGTTGATTGTCTCTTTGATATCTTTGAGTTCCCATTTTTTACCCTTCATCGAACATAATAAAGACGGTTGCATCAAAAAGAAATATGCTGCATTATCGGGAAAATACAACAAATATCAAAATCCAATGTGAATGAAATAAAGTTATATATGTAACAAAAAAATAGAACAAATAATACTTTTTATTCACATCCATATGGTCTTAATATTACTAAAATCATTCAAAAAATACGTTGCATAGAAGTGATATGGTATCCAAATTGCGTGAAGCATCTACTCGTACATATGCAGCAGCACTTTGCAACAATGCATGCATGCAAAACTGAGGGAAGTGACAACACCGTGAATTCACTACCGGATACATGCATACAAACAACCGGTCTACATTCAAATAACCGGTAGTGATATTGTTATCACTACCGGGTATCATAATACCCGGCGGTGATGTACCCTGTACTCATCAACTGCTATAAATCAAGGCGCCCGCCACATACACACACACATACCCAAGCACGCACCCACTCTACACGAAATCCACTCGGCTCTTTCACTCTCTCTTTCTAGGAGATTTGTTCATGGCTCCGTGGATATTTCATTGGTAAGGATATTTTTTCTGTCTAGAATTCCTATATGTATGCATATAAACAATATATATATACTATATATATTTATGACCTTTGTCTTTTTTTTTTTTATCGCTCACCGGGTGGTATGAACGGTCCTCCGCCTTTGCCGCCACCACAACAACCAGGTTTCCACGGGTGATGAGCCATTCGCCCCGGTGTGGACACAAGGCCATTCCCTTATCCAATCATCGTATGAAATTTTTTCTAACATTTTTTATTTCTTATTTTACTATAACATATACATGGACAATTAGTTTAACTTAACGTCATTTTGTTGCATTTTTTATATGTGTCACAGACTTTATCCCCAATACAATGGCTAGAAACAACACTTAGCTGGTTCTTTATCTCTGGTTTTGTGGAGGCCACGACATCTAGAGCATCGTCACATGGTCATCAACTATATACATGTGAAATAAGTTTTTATGTCCCTTCGAGGGTGCGAGGACACAACACCACCTAATCCACGAGGGGAAATGAGAGAACATCCGTGCAAAACGCCGAGTACCATGTCGTTTTTGTGCTTAGATGCACTTCGACGTGTTTGCATGGTTTAATTAGCCTTCCCGTCGCTAGTTTAGCTCGAAGAAAATCATAGTAATTAAAATATTTATCGAAAAAAACTAAGATTTTGTGTGGGGGGTCATATTTTGGGTGTACATGACTGCCAAAAAAAGATTCAAGCCATTTCCACCAAGGAGGATTACACATCTTTCACGTAGGCATATGATCCCTACCATCGAACCGGGACTATATAGTGTAGTTCTTGTGCTCCATGTGGTTCATATGTTTGTCGGTGTTGTAGTGGTCTCAAACTTTTTCTGAGCCTTTCTCATGCAAATGTGGAAGCAACCACGAAGTTTGAGATTTTTTAGAGTTGGTTTGGTACTTTCCCCAGTTTATTTGAATTTCTGCACGACGCCACCGTGTAATTATAGTTTGAACTGAGCGTACCCACGAAAAGAGCCGGAATGCTGCTAGACCTTTCCACAAGGTCTCATGTGCCCTAGGAGGCAAATCACCGTGGAGGTCCATGAAAAACTCTTGTGTTTTCATGGTTTAATTAGCCTTCTTGTCGCCAGTTTAGCTCGAAGAAAATCTTAGAAATTAAAATATTTATCAGAAAAACCTAAGATGTTGTGTGGGGTCATATTTTGGGTGTACATGACTGCCAAAAAAGTTTCAAGCCATTTACACCAAGGAGGATTACACATCCTTCACAAAAGCATATGATCCCTACCATCGAACCAGGACTATATAGTGTAGTTCTTGTGCTCCATGTGCTTCATATGTTTGCCGGTGTTGTAGTGGTCTCAAACTTTTTGTGAGCCTTTCTCATGCAAATGTGGAAGCAACCACGAAGTTTGAGATTTTTCGGAGTTGGTTTGGTACTTTTCCCAGTTTATTTGAATTTACGTGCGACGTCACCGTGTAATTATAGTTTGAACCGAGCGTACCCACGAAAAGAGCCGGAATGCTTTGCTAGACCTTTCCACGGGTCTCATGTGCCCTAGGAGGCAAATCACCGTGGAGGTCAATGAAAAATTCTTGTGTTTCCATGGTTTAATTAGCCTTCTTTATCTCCGCCTTAGCTCGAAGAAAATTATAGTAATTGAAATATTTATCGAAAAACCCTAAGATCTTGTGTGGGGGTCATATTTTTTAGGTGTACATGACTGCAAAAAAGATTCAAGTCATTTCCACCAAGAAGGATTACACATCCTTCACGCAGGTACATGATCATTCATGAAGTGACAAAGATTCTTTTTTCTTTGCGGTTTTGCGGGTAATAACCTAAACATAGGAATAGATTGGGGTGAAATTTTCCAAATTTCTCTCGAACCTCCCGCCATTTCGTTCCCCACCGCGACGCCACCAGCCTTGCCTATATATATATGTGAGTGGCTCGAGCGAAATTTTGGCAAGACATTTGAACACCGCGCCATTTTGAGTAGTCCCCACCCGGCGCCGAAAGAGCACCGGGATTCGCCGATGGAGCACCACCAACTCCAACGCCGCCGCTTCATCGCCCCCCACGCCGCCCCGGGAGCATGTCCGCTCCAAGGGGGATCCCCAAAGTTTTTTCCTCCCCGTGGAATCGAGGCTTGACGGCGTTCTCCCCACGCCGCGCTCCTCCATTCCGACGCGTCCCCAACGCCGTGCCAAGATCCTCTACACTTCCGTCCCTTCCACGGTGAGAACTAATTATCCCTTTAGGTGTTTGAGTTTTTACCTATGAGAATGAGAACTAATTTGCCGCCATCCTAGCCTCGCCAGCCCATAAACTATGTAAAAAGTGTACAACAAACACTTATGGCTACCTGCTCGGCCCATTAGGGTCTCAGAATGTCCGACTTTACAGACTTTCGTAGAGAAGATCGCAACAGTTTTTATGGAACATGTCATCGGATTTCGACGGCGTCTTCAAACTTCCCCGCCCGTAGTGGAGCTCCCCTGTTACACACGCCGAGGAACGCTCACGTGTCCGGCGTTTTGCTCGACCGTGGGTCCCCGAACAATCGGGCGCATAAGAACACTAAACTTGAATCAGCCTGCGGAAACGCCAGCACCACGCGCATGACGTATCGACCGTATTATATACCCAAAAGTAGTGACGCCGCGTGTCCGATTATCGACCGTATCAACAAGCCAAATGTGCATCGCCAGACACAAGAAGGCGTCGCTGCCGCTAGTTAACGCTATCACCCCCCGACGCTTGTATGCATTGGTTGCGCGCTCTAACCGGTATCCATTCACGTGACACCCGAACACTATAAGGGTCACCGTAAACCGTTATTCAAATACGTAATCGGGTCGCGAACGCAAACCGATCCGGCGATATCTTCGCATTTTAGCGCTTGGCGCGCATAAGGTACACGTGTTCGTCGGCCGCCGCAAAAAGCTATAGACGCAGCTTAGATCGCCGATCGATAACTACACCCGCTCATAACCACGCTGTTTTGTACTACCGCTCGTGAACCCAATGCACTTTCGACGCCCGAATGGTCGCCGGATCGTGAACCCCGCATTTAATTACAGTCGATATTTAAACGACGTCCGCCGCCATGCCCCCATTTACGACGCCTGCACGGGTTCGCAGAACAAAGTCGCCGAAGTAACACACGAGCTACGATGCTTTTAGTAAGCTCGGGATTCGCTGCTCCTTTCCGCCGCTTACAGTGACGTTTTTTACAGAACCACGCCGCGTGGTAAACTTTAGTCGCTTTTTGGCTACAGAATCGCTTTCATTCTCGCACGATCAGAACGCACGTATTTTGACGCTTGTTCACCCAGAGCCAGACGCTTTGGTCTGCTACGATGACATTTTGTACGAACCCCACAGCGCCAAGATTAGCAAGGTCCGCATTATTAGATAACGCATCGCTTCAACTATGCGAGAAATTGAAAATGGTAGACACCGCAAACACAAATAATACATGGACAGTCCGATCACAAACAAATAGCGCATCGACAAAAAGATTTAAAATTTAGGTGTATCTCGACAGTTCACACGTATGTACCCTCGTTCTTCAGTGGCACGCCACGCATTGTTCACAACACAAATAACACAGTTCACATGCATGTATCCAAATTTGATAGTCATGCAAAGAAGGGAAACAAGAATACGCTTCAAATGCATGTATCCACCGATCGCCATGCGGCAAAGGGAAAAACAAATCAACTCATGGTTTACTTAAACGAAATGCTCGCCGCTCGGTCGATGACATGTTTCATAAGAAACTTGGCCATCTTCTCTCTAATATCCTCCAAATTGATGGAATCTCCCGTCAAGTCAAAATCCTAATACAAAGACAAGTAGACGTAAGTGTTTGTGTACACATGGTCTATATTGCCAAACAAAGGTAGGCACAAGATGGAGTCGCACTTCTGAAGTTACCTTGTGACGATCCAAATGAACTTGTTTCATCGCAGCCATCAAGTGGTGCAATCCGTAGAACCCACATGTCTTGTTATCGGTTTGCAAAAAAAAAAAAAAAAAAAAAATCGCAATCATATGAAGAAATTCTAATAAATCTCAAAGGCCCAATATCTCGTGTTCCCAATATCTCGCAAACATATATTCTCAAAAAAAAAAAAAATGCAAACATACAAGAGATCTGAAGTTTACCTTCTTTTAAGAGATGGGTTTAAGGTAGTGTTGGAGTCCAAGAAAGTAGTTATGTCTAAGCATGGACAATTTATTGGTGAGAAAGGCTATGGTTGCAGAGGTTTGTTTCGCCTAAGTTTGGCAAATTTTTATAATAAGTCATGAATCAGATTTCAGACACAATTAATGATAATTCGAGTGTTTGGCATTCTCGCTTTGTGTCATGTGAATTTTGGTGTCACATCTATCTAGCTTGCGCTAATTCTAGATGTGAATTTTGGTGAGGTTGCGCTAATTCTAGGTTTCACCATTACCAAAGGTTCTAAGTGTCATAATTGTGTGCAATCTAAGCAACCTCGAAAAGCCTCACAAGGCGGTGGAGGAGAGGCTCTTGGCACCTCTAGAACTCATACATTCGATCTATGTGAGATGAATGGTGTGTGCAAAGAGATATTTCATGTCATTAATTGATGATGCTTCTAGATTTTGCTATATTTACTTGTTGAAAAACTAAAGATGAGGCATTATTAGACTACTTTAAAATCTTTAAGGCTGAAGTTGAAAATTAACTAGAAAGAAAGAAAAATTAACCAACATGTCTTGTTATAATCGCTTTTGCATTGCAAACATATGAAACACATGCTAGAATTTATATATGATGAATAGTTCCCCTAAAATTCATATGAAGAAATTCTCGATAAATCTCAAAGGCCCAATAGTCGGTTTCCCTAATGGGCTTTATTGTTTCAGCCCATGAGTAAAGGTGCGAGGTGCGATATCAATTAGTATCATACCGGGGGTTGATGTGGAGGTAGGGAGGTTTCCTCCCCTATATATTTGTACCAAGCCCGATTAGACACAACACCACAACTATAATTGGGAAGTTTCAATTAGAAAATCCTAAAGGGCGTACCAGCCATAGGGCTCCCGCCGACCGCGCGAGGTCCGGGAAGAGTATTTTAGCGCAAGCCTTACCCGCACCATGTGCAATATGCGGAGGTCGTTGCTTGAACCCGGGACCTTCCTAAGTTACATAAGGTAGACCACTTGCACCACTTGCATCGTGCCAGCCCTTCCAATTAGAAAATCCTAAAGTAGTAAAAATAATATTTTCCTTTTCCCCCTATCGCACATAGTCTCTCCATCCCGTCCGGCCGAATAAGGTTTTGGGAAGCGCCTTCGCGCGATCGCCCCAAATCTTCCACGGCGCTTTCTCTTCATCGCTCGCCATCCCGTCATCATAAGGCTTTGCGCGCGGGATCATCAATATAAGGAACACTCATCGACTAAGCTTTTGCGCGATCGCCGCTTGCATCAACACCACCAGGTACTTCTACATCGGTATTACATCGTGTTCTAATCTTATTGTTCATCATGTTCAATCTGTGCGGTGAACCGCTATGTTTACATCGCTTGCCATGATCATGCTTTCTTATATACTATTGGATCATGTCATGCTTCGCTATATGCTATTAGATCATGATATGCTTTGTTATACGATGCTAAGTCATGCTATTATGATACATGTTTACACTAGTTGTTATGATCATGTTATGCTATATGATGTTGAATCATGCTATGATCTTGATATGCTTTTGTGTTATGCTAGTATGCTTCACATGTTTAATCTAGCCGCTTTCGGTTAGGTCATGATTTTTTTTATGAAATTAATCTGAAATTGCCTAATATCTCAACAATCCAAAACCTTATTATAGCCTTTTTTCTTGATTTAACTATGGCTTTTTTCAATCGACGTGCTGAGGCTAGAAAAGAAAAATTTCTAGTGCAAATTTTAAGAGGCTACGAAGTTAAGGCCATGCTCTAGCTACAGGCTAAAATGTTTTGGATTATTGTTGGCTTGCATTCTTCATATCTCCTGGAGAGAAGATTCCTGAGGGCAACACTATCGACCGAATGCAACCATCGATATATATTCTAAGTTATGCATTATGGAGAGCTTTCATGACTACAAGATGGTTGCTAACCGATCTATAGTCAAGCAAGCTCATGAGGTTCAACACATGGTAAAAGAACTTGAACTCCTTAAGTGTGTCATACCCAACGAGTTTGTAGCCGTATGCATTAATGCTAAGTTGCCTTCTTCATAGAAGAGCTAGAAAATATCGGGCTTGAAAACCAGCAGCACGCTTGATGTTGAGGAAAAGATTCGGGCAAAAACACTATTGAGAAGGGGGAACCAGAGCCATTCTCAAACTAATTTGGTGCAGAAAACCCATATGGCAAGACCAATGGTAGGAATAAATCTTCCAATGCCAAATTAACAACTACCACCCGTAAGAAGAAAAACAATGATGATGTGCCTTTGCTACACTAGTGGAGAGCTTGGTCACTTTTAACAGTTGGGTTTAAGGTAGTGTTGGAGTCCAATAAAGTAGTTATGTCTAAGCATGGACAAATTATTGGTGAAGGCTATGGTTGCCTCATATGGTCTGATCATTCATCAAATGGATGTGAAGACAAAAGTTTCTTAATGGAGAGTTGGATGAGGAGATTTACATGGATCACCGATGGGTTTGTAGTAAAAGGTGAAGAGCAAAAAGGTGTGGAAGAGAGTGAGACTACTTTATCACAATCTCACTATGTTGAGAAGGTCCTGAGCCGATTTGGCTTTATGGATAGAAAGTCTTCTCCAACACCTTATGATCCTAGTGTGACATTGCAAAAAGAATAAGAAGTGTACCAAAGATCAATTGAAGTTTGTGCTCGAAATTGTTGGTCCACTCATGTATCTAGCTAGTGCAAACTGCACTTAAAAGGGCCTTATGCTATTTTAAAGGTACAATGAGTTATGGGATTCAGTGATTCACTATTCCGGGCACCCAGCTGTGCTAGAGGGGATATAGTGATGCGAACTAGATTCCTGATATTGATCAAATCTACGCCACTAGTGGGTATGTTTTTACTCTTGGGGGTGGCGCGGTGTCATGGAGGTCTTGTAAACGTACTATTTTGACTAAATCAACCGTAGAGGCAGAACTTCATCGCTTTTGGATACACCCTGCTCCACTAGGGCGCTAGGCGGATTCTAGGGGGTGACCCGCACCTAGAGCCTAGTCGATTAAGCGAGCCTAGGCGTTTCTAGGCGTTTTCAGGCGGGTGACTAATACATGCTTTATACTTAACAAAAAGAGCTAATATATGCTTTTATACTTAATAAAAGAAAAAAAAGGGAGATAAGTGCTCAATGTTGGGGAGAAAGGGGAGAAGAAGGCCCATTTAACTTGACCCCAACACCCAAGTAACCCCACCAAAACCTT